>JANAVB010015800.1:7455522-7785522 GCA_029216955.1 Iris pallida
GCTTCAGGCAAGGGACTGGTTGGCTGCAAAAACGTCGCCTACGCGGTCACCTGCATTCGCACAAGCAACTAATTAAAATACTGTGTTATTAAAGAAGTTTCGATACGAATGCGAATTTCAAAATGCAAGCCATGAAAATCCATCGAAAACATTCACGAAAAACCCAAGCCAAAGCCAAGCAGCAGTACGGCATGAAAACCAGAGCAACGGGAGGTCTCTCCGACTCAGCCACAGAGCCAATCCTTGAGGCGCAACCTGCTGATGTGGAAATTGATTCCGAAGAAGCCTTCCATAACGAGAAATGATCTCAATTCATCGTTTCGTTCGACCGATTTGGCCAATCCCGACCTATCGTCCGACCGAATCGATAGCGACAGTGTTCTTTTCGTACCTCGTGGACGGAAATGGGGCACGAGATGTGACGGGGGGCACTACAAAGGGTAAGAGAGTTGTTGGAAAGAAGCATGTTTGGTAGAAGAAAGAAATCAGAAGCATGAATTCAAGATTTGTTGCGAGGTTGGTGGCCAAGAACAACGGTGTTTGTCGAGTAATGGATCACGAAAAGATTCCATTGATGCCGGAGATGCTATACATGGAGGTTACCTTCGACATGGTGATCGAGTAGCTGGAGTTGACATGTGATGTGGAGCAGCCTAAGGGATGCCGGGTAGATGA
Organism: Iris pallida; assembly: GCA_029216955.1. Classification (NCBI taxonomy): domain Eukaryota; kingdom Viridiplantae; phylum Streptophyta; class Magnoliopsida; order Asparagales; family Iridaceae; genus Iris; species Iris pallida. The sequence continues at coordinate 7,456,198 of JANAVB010015800.1, forward strand.
CGACAAGGAGCATAAACTTACAAGGTGAATTGCATGGAGTCCTTTTGGAATATTCATTTTAGACTGGCTAAGCAAGAGTGCAGTCTGGAAGTCGCGAGAGGGCAAAAGTTATTGGAAGGCCCATCAGTTATCCGTCAGAACCCAGAGAACTTATGTAAGCCCCTAATATTTTAATTAGTTTAAATTAAGGATTTTTAGTTATAAATGACATTTTTAGCCTTAAAATAATTTATTATAATTATTAGGAATTTTCTAGAATTTTTAAATGATTTTGAATGTTTTTAAAACTTAAAATATCATTTTGTAATTATTTAAATTGTTTTTATAGCAGTTTATAATTTATTAGATTGTTTTAAAGTCGGTTTGCAATTTTTGAATTGTCTGTGCAAATTTGAATTTGCACAGAACACGGCAGGATAGGATTTGCAAATTGAAAATGTATATTTAGTAAGGCGGTGGGGTTTTCTGTAAATTATGTAACTACAGGAGTTTTTCTGCAAAATGACCATCGACGACCACCGCCTTCGGTTTGTCGTCTTCCCGACCGACTTTGCCGTAACCCCAACCCTAAAACCTAAAACCCTAAACGAAACCCTACTCTTATTGTCACCTCCATTTTTCGTATACGTATTTCCAGTATACGTGTATGGGATCCTGTCCAGTATTTTTTTGTCTTGTCTTGCTAGCTGATTTTGATTTAATCTTGTCTAGGTTCATCATGGTTTAACTTGGTTTATTTGGTTGGCTTGGTTTATTTTGGTTCAACATGTTAACCCACCCTACCTACCACCATCCCCCTTTATAAACCCTACCTACTTTTCTCTCTCCTCATAATTCCTCATAACTTCTTCTTCTTCTTCTTTTCCTCCTCCATTAAAAACCTCTCCTCCTCCATAGGCAAGTGCACCTTGCTCTCACTCAAGAACCCATTTGGATGGTTCCAACGGTTTCCTAGCATGATTCTCTTCCACTTTAGAACTTGGAATTTTTCATTTTGAAGCATGGATTTTTGTAGATCTAGAAAATTACCTTTTTTGGAAACTTGAAGTTTTGATCTATTTAACTTCTTCATTTGCAAGTTTTGATGGTTCCATGTGGTAGAGAATTTCGTTCTACCCCATTTTGACCTAAGGAAGTCCGAATTTGGACTCCGGACGGAGAAATAGCGGAGTTTTGAAGTTCTCGGCCATGGTTCGTTCTTCCCGGATTCGTCGGAAAGACGAACAGTGCACTGCTGGGCGCATGGACTTGTCATGCGCCCAAAGCAGACCTCCCCCCCATGTGGGCGCATATATATGCCCCTTTTTGGGCGCATAGGTGCATTCCCATGTGTGTGCATAGCCTTGTGTTGGCGCATGGCTTTTAAAGCATATCTCAGCACTTGCCTTTTTCCCTTAGCCTTTGGCCACAAGGATCCAACCCACTGCTTGGGCGCACAGAGCATCCCCCCCTCCATGTGGGCACATATGTGTAGCCAGTGTGGGTGCATGACTTGGGTATGGCACATGGCCTTTACCCGTAATGCACAAACCCCTTCTCCATTCCTTGGCACTTGGCCATGCAAGTGCCTTGGCCATGTAGGCACCCATGTTTGGGCGCATAGCCACCTCATGTGGGCGCATAGGAACCCCCAGGTGGGTGCATAAGTCCCTTTCGCTTGGGCACATGGATGCCCATGATCCTCATGCTTTGGTTTTGCATGTTTCGGCTTATCGCATCTTTTACGACTTGTGATTTTATGCAATTTTCTCGCTATTGATCTTCATGACATGACATGACTCGTGCGTGCCACGGCTAGGCATGGCATGACTCGACACGGCAAGAATTGGCACGACCTGTGCAAGTCGTGGCACGACTTGGCACGACTTGGAATGGCTTGGCACGATTTGCCCGATTTTGCTTGATCGTGGCACGACTTTCTATGTTTTTGTTAAATAGAAAATCGTGGCACGACTTGTGCAAGCCGTGACACGGCTTAGCATGACTTGGCATAATGTTAGCCTTTATGTAGGCACATGAAACCCCGTGGGCGCATAGTCTTGGGGCACACAATGATTTGGCATTTTCTCTTTTGTCATGACATGTACTTTCTTCTATATATGCTCTAAGCTATGTTGTCTTCCTTACATCGGTGGCATGTTGGGCGCACTCAGGATTTGTCTCTTTTGCTTAAATGATGATCTTCTATGATCATAACCATGATGTGTGAACACGAAATGATGAATGATATGTAATGAACCATAATGGTAGCCCGTCGTGGTGCGTCCCTAATAAGTAACAAGTACAAGTACCATGACATGATAGTGGCCCGTCGTGGCGCACTCCAGGCAAGAACATGACAAGTAACATGACATGATGTTGACCAGTTGTGGTGCACCCCTGACAAGTAACCTTGACATGTAATCCATGAACGCTGTTGCGACGGCTAACTTGATATGCTAGTAAATTCTCTTCTTGAACACCGTGGGTGATTGTATTGAATATGCTTGTAAAGCTACTAGTCTTGTCTCGCATCATGTCTAGGACATGTATCCCTGGTTACTACGGTCAGGGATTCATACTGAATCTGTCTAGGTTAATGAGTAGATTGGTCAAGTAGAGCATATAGAGAGGTATTCCGGCTACAGGCAATCCCGTTAACTGGGCGTCTTCTTTGATGGACTTGTAGACTGCCGACGAGTAGGGCACATTTCCAGCTCACTGTTATGTGGGGTACTACATGAAACGATTACTATGCACACTGTCATATGTTGCATCCAAGTCACCTAACAAGTCAAGACAACTCTTAACATGAACCTTGCGCCTGGATAACCTGGATAGTCTGTAGGGCTTGTGGCCGTAGAAATCATCATTGCATCTTGCTAGTAACTAGGCTTGTGATAACCCTAGCTAGTTAACTATTAAGCCGTACTCTTGCTTGGCCGAGAATATTGGACGGAGTCCCACCTTGTCTAGTCTTGTCTAGACCAAGTAAATGGCTATCTCTGGACATGCTTGTGTATGCTTTACTCTATCGATAATTGGTTAGAGGCTAAGTTCTGTTTAGGTGAAGGGTTACAACCTAGGTCCTTGTTTGGTTTACGGGTTCTAACTTGGTTATCGGAATAGTCCTTTAGTTATCTTATCGTTTATCACCCTGTTATCTCTACTTATGTCTTATACAATTTCTTCTATGATTTTATGTGCAGATATGCTGGTTTTTAGTTATTAAGTGAAGCCTCCTTTGTGGCACTTGCTCTTTCTGGGGTCAGACCCAGCTGGTTTTGTGTGGCCAGATTTTAGAGCAGCTTTCGAGGATCTCCCAGCCTTCCTGCCAGATGGTGACCACTAGAAGGAATCCTGGCAATGAGTGGGTTTTATTTTGCTCTCCCACTCTATTGTAAAAATATTTTTTTGAGGCGTTTAGCCGCCGAGCAAGTGTTAGTTCGTTTGCAACTTTACTTACTGTCTGCCAATGGACTGTAACATGATCGACAAATCCTAGGGTTGATCATGTATGACTTAAACTCTTGCTAGTCTTCGCATTTTGTACGACTAGCTTCATGATCATCTGAATATGTAATGTATGGGACGTCTTACTTTGTATGTCTGATGATCTATCATCTTGTTATAATTACTTGCCTGCTTGAGATTGAGATACTAGGCATTGTTCTTGACCCTAAGAGACTAATGGCTTGTAGTAAACCCTCATGCATCTAGACAGTCGTGACCGTATTACGAGGTGGAAATTCACTTTAACGTACGTAGCTGGCTGTGTCTGTCCCCCGCTCTCCAGTATTCTGGATCTGGGGCATGACACGGTTTGAGTGGTGGCCCATGCAGGTTTTGAAAATCAAGTTGTGTGAGGGTTTTACCGGATAGATGTCTCAATCAGCACTGGCCCTTGATCTCTACTCGTGTCTTCTAAACTTCCTGAAATCTTGATCTGATCACATGCTTATATCCTTGATCTATCATGGTCCTTCCTTATTGTTCCCTATATCATTTTTTCAGCGGCATTGTTCCTGGTCCTACCGATCGGCAAGGCGGAGCACCTCCCGTGGACCAGCAGCAACCTGGAGATCAAGCCCAGCATTCAGGAGTAGCCTCCAAAGTCATGCCTACTGGGGGTAAAGAGCCACTAGTTTAGCCCATCCAGCCTGCAGAGCCTGACGATTGCACCTTGGTGGGTCTCATCAGGACATTGCTTGCATCTCAAAATCGCCGGGGCGATGCCCTGTACCAGGTAGTACAGGATACCATGGGTCATGTTGGTTATCAAGGGAATAATACGGCTAGCAGTTTCAAGCATATGAACCCTCCTTTCTTCGAGGGTAGTGAGGATGCTATTGCAGCTGATGCATGGCTCCAGGACATCGAGATCATCTTGGATGCAGCCAAGACTCCAGAAGGAGAGAAGGTAGCTGTGGTGCGCTTGCAGTTATTGGACCTAGCCCGCACCTGGTGGGCGATGATAGCAGTTGGGTTGGCGATGCCTGTTCCATGGGCGGTATTCAGTGATAAGTTCCAGATCAAGTACTTCGATGCTGTAGCTCGGCATGACCTACAGACGAGATTCACCAATCTCAGGCAGATGAGCATGTCAGTTGATGGATATGCGGCCGAGTTTTCAAGACTGAGTCTGGTTGCTCCCACCTAGGTGGCAAACCGTGTTCGATCGAGCACAGCGGTTCCAGCAGGGACTCCACCTAGAGATTATTCTAGCATTGGAACAGTTTGAGCATCAGACTTTTGATGCCGTCTTACGAGCAGCGAAGAGACATGAGTATACTTCGCAGAGGATAGTGGACAGAACTGGAGGACGGAAGCGATCCCATGGCCAGATGAACCAGTCTTCAGCTCCAGCCCCGACATCTAGGGCCTTGACCATTGGAGCTTCGAAGAGGGCATCATCAGTTACGTCGGTTCAGCACTCGACCCCGATGTACCCTCAGCAGCAGAAGCGGAGGCAGTCTTCCATAATGGGCTGCACTCATTGTGGAAAGCCAGGACATGTAGTATCAGAATGTCGTTGAGCGCAAGGATTGTGTTTGGCTTGTGGGGCATCGGATCACATGATAGGGTCCTGCCCGTAGAGAGCCGGTTCATCCTCATCATCCCAGACTAGTCCCTCGGTGAGGGGACTAGCCCCAGTGCAGCAGCAGCAGTACCAGCCTCCGAGGCCATTGCCGCCTCAGGCCCAGGAATTCCAACAGCAGCAACCGCAGCAGTATGCCCAGGCCCAAGATCAGAATCAGAACCATCAGAGAGGTTTCCCGCAGAGGGTACCAGCACCCAGAGGGCAAGGTCAGGTGATGGCTTTGACCGTAGAAGAGGAGTTGGCATCAGGTGAGGTGGTGGCAGGTACCATTCTCGTCAACTCTTTTCCTGTATCAGTATTATTTGATTCAGGTGCATCGCAATCATTTATGTCTGTACGATTCACGACACGGATAGGACTGGAGCCCGAGTCATTATCAATAAGGCTCAAAATACTTACTGGTAACGGTCTAGTGGGAGCTCTGTTCTAAAAGGCGTCCGTCTAGACCGCCTAGGCAGCGCCTAGGCGCTAGGCGCTGGGTGTCCGCCCGATGTCCGCTTAGACGCCCGTCTAATCCTCCTGACATCCAACTATGCATGTTTTGGGGTTTTATGGATTTTTTCTGCAATCTTTAGTAGATTTTTTTGGATTCTTTTATTTTTTTGAACCGTCTAGATCTAGGCGTCCGCCTAGGCACCCGCCTAGGTGGGTTAGGCGCTAGGCGGAAGGTGTCCGCCCGACTAGCGCCTAGCGCTTTTCACAACCTTGAGTGGGAGTAGATAGAGTATTTTCCTCGTGTCGAATCATAGTTAGCGGTAGAGAGTTTTCTGCTAGGTTGATAGAATTTCCGATGGCCGATTATGATGTGGTCCTAGGGATGGATTGTCACGACCCGCACCCTGTATAGGGGCACGAGAAGTGGGTACGTCCAGCCTACGCCACAGTGTCGGCGGTAGAAAGCTGTCCTAGGTTGCTAACTAATCTCATACAGTGTATATAATGTACTTGTCCAGATATCAGCTCCGAATGGAGGACAAGTAAAGGATATGATATACTCAATCACAGTCTAAGGCACGATAAGATAACACAGAAGTTATACCTAAGGAATTAAAGACAACAACAACTAACTACTAAAATAATATAATAATATCTCAAACAAACTTAATACAAACTCAATATCTTAACTTTAATACAACAAGTCAAAACATGAAAGCTAAAGTAGTCTACTAGCTAATCTCCTGAATCACTCCTGAGAGTCGGGACCAAAGGTAGCTAATCCCTCGCCAGGTCCATGGTAAGTAGGGCATGTGTTCTCAGGATTATCATCTGTAATATTTTCAACAGGTCCAATCAGGACAGGAACGAGTACAACTCATCTAGAAAACCCAAGTAAATGACAAAGAACTATAAATCAGTTATAGACAGTTTTATTGATGAGTATGGCAGTTTTATACAGGTAATGATGGCATAGAGAAACAGTAAGATACAAGAAAAGAAAGGTAACTAAAACAAGAGAAGAATTATGGCAATGAAGACTGTAATAAAAGCTAACTGAACTAGAATAACATGTATGAGTCCAGACAGTACAATATAAGTCTAATGTAATCCCAGTGTGAGTCCAGTCCATATAATCCGATACCAGATGATTTTCGGTACAAGATGAGTCCAACAGCGATCAATGAATCCAGGGTGAGTCCAACTATGATCTAACAGTGTGTTTTAAAATACCGAGGTCGACATGTAAACGGCTGTAGGTATCAGGCACATCTCTCACTGATCAGGCAAGAGATGGCTATGCTTCCGGTAGATTCCAGTTGGAGATTCCGGATTTGGGGTATGTCTACATGTCTTACTCAATATTTCTCCGCCCAGCAAGTGAATCCAAAATCGACAAAAGAATCGAGATGAGTCCGGCCAATACATGATAATTCCAAAAATGATTCCGGAATGATTCCAATAATTCTAGAAATAGAGGCCAGCAAGTAAGGTATGTGTCGCATACATGAATCCAGAAATATCCATACGTGTTGATACAGAGAATTACATAGAACTAACTAGAACTGAAATACAGTAATTGACAAATAAATGAGAGAACTATCAGAGAATGTACTCACCTGATACTCTGAAAAGAGTAGTGTAATATCAGATGTCTGTACCAGGGTCACAATGTCCTAAAATAGAGCAATACAGTTATGACATGTCTAATATGAAGGTAAATGTAAGATACAATACAATCTACATGATTTCTAAGCCAATCTAGGTCAAAGTCAAACTTGGTCAACTCTTCAGTCAAACTAAGTCAAATTAAGTCATACTAGGTCACAAGAAGTTAAACTAAGTCATACAAGGTCAAAAAAGGTAAAACAAGTCTAATCTAGGTTAAAGTCAACTCTTGGTCAGACTAGTCAATATGGTCAAACTAGGTCAAAGTCTAGACTAACTAAGATTTTGGTTAATCATAGACTAGTCAATAAGGTAATTAGGTCAAGGGTCAACTCTATAAGGCTAACTCAAACCAATCATAGGCTATCATGTCTTAGGATACCTAAGATTCTATACCACAAAGCTAAGGCATAACCAATTTTCTATACAAGTATATCACACATAATATATATAAATACAAATCTTGAATCTATAGTTAAGCTAAGCCCATACTCTAACTCAAATCATGAAACAACTCCTAAGTATCCCACTTAACCCTATACATATCTTAATCTACTTAGGACTATCCACATAACCTATATGGTCAAACCTAAACCAATTAGTCAGTAGTCTATGGTTTAGTCAACTTAGTCCCTTAAAGTCCATCTAAGCCCCTTTCTAGGTCAATTAGGTCATGGTTGACCTATAGTTGACTTTGGTCAACCATGGTCAACAACGGTCAACTATCTAGTCAAACTAGGTCTACTAGACCTAATGGTCAATTCTAACTTGCTACTAACCATAGGCTAGTATTCCTAGGGCACTAAGACATATATTCAATATATATATATATATATATATATATATATATATATATATATATATATATATATATATATATATATATATATATATATTTATATATATATATATATATATATATATATATATATATATATTTATATATATATATATATATATATATATATATATATATATATATATATATATATATATATATATATATATATATATATATATATACACATAGGCCCTAGGCTAAGACATCAAGTCTATATCATATATATATATATATATATATATATATATAAAATATATATATATATATATATATATATATATATATATATATATTTATATTTATATATATATCATATATATATATATATATGATATATATATATATATATATATATATATATATATATATATATATATATATATATATATATTTTTTTTTTTTTATATATATATATATATATATAATATATATATATATATATATATATATATATATACATATCTAATATATATATATCTAATTTATATATACCCAACTATATAACCCAACTACGTATATAATACCTATATATATTCAACTTACATATATAACATACTTTTTTTTTAGAAGAACCCCCTCCATTTATTAAAGACGGCTCACCGACCGCGAACTAGACCGTATACAAGGCGCAAAATGCCGAAGCCTATACAGGCATACCACAAAAGGAAAGATGGGGAAAGAAAAACAAACAACCGGGGCTACAGGGGTAGCACCGACCAAAAAGCTCTAGAACTGTGGGAGCACTGGGCGCTCCGCTTCCGGCATTGTCGGGCAATTTCCCGAACGAGTTGGTTCGCCAAGTATGGGTTACCTTCGTATCTCGCTTTGTTGCGATTCTTCCAGATGACCCAAGTAGCTGCCGCTGCGACGATCTGGTGGCCGTGGGAAGCAGCTCCCCAGGAGGCTAGAAGATCGTTGAAGCGACCGCCACCTTGCTCCATGCTGAAAATTTGGTGAAGGGTGGTCCAAGTCCTGTCCGGCAGTGACCCCTGACGGAATATGTGATCGATGGGCTCCGTCTGGCGTTCAGAACAGCAGGAGCAAGCTGATGCTAAGCTGATCCCGATGGTGTTGAGGATGTCGTCTGTGGGTAGCTTCCTCCTGAGGACTCTCCACAAAAGGAAGGACCACTTCTTGGGGATGCAGGAGTGCCAGTAGTGGGCCATAGGGAGGTGAGGCTGACTGTCGCCTCGGATAGCGATTCTCGCTGACCTCACAGTAAATGTCCCCGAAGCCTCGAGGGTCCATCTTAACACATCAGCCTCTCCGCTGATGCGTATCCCTCGCTCTCGGATGCTATTCGCCGCGTCGTCACCGGACCTCTCGCGAATCTGCTCCCAGTTCTAGTCATCGGTGGCGGGGTTCCACAGGTCTCTGATCCTGCAATCTCTCGGGGCCTCAGTAAGACACGGGATCATGTTGTCTCCAACCCATCGCTCAAGTAATGGGTTCAAATTGCCTGCTCCCAGCTGGAGTCTTATCGCGGGCTCGGCCGGGTCACGACCACTCAGGATGCGACGCCATGCTGCCGACGATCTGCAGTTAGAGTTGGCCATCGACGGGTGGATGTGTTTGAAGTATCTAGCTTTCAGAAACCTGCTCCATAAGTTGTTGCTCGTACGGAGGTTCCACCAAAGTTTCATCGAGAAAGCTTTAACAATGTGGTTGAGTCTGGTGAATCCCAGACCCCCTTCATCAGTCGGTTGAGCCATAGATTCCCAGCTAGCCCAGTGGTGCTTATCATGGCCATTGCTATACCCCCAAAAGAAATTATAAAAGATCTGTTCGATCGTAGAGAGAACCTTGATGGGCGGCGAGCACGCTGCCAGGGTGTGGATGGGTATGGAGGAAAGAACAGAGTTGATGAGAATCATCTTGCCACCTGGGGATAAGGTGGCGTTATGCCACCCTTCCAATTTCTTCCTGATTCTAGTAGTCAAGTCCTCGAAGATGCTGGCTTTATACTTCCCGTACACCAATGGGCACCCGAGGTAGGTGAACGGGGGCTTGGCAACCTTAAATGAGGTTAAGGTTGAGAGTTTGTTGGCGTGCTCTCTGTTGGTGTTGTGGTGGGCGTAGATAACGCTCTTGGTGTGATTGATCTTCTGGCCAGAGCATCTGGAGTATCTCATTAGGGTGTTGTGAACAACCTCCACCGCTCCTTCATCCCCGAAGGAGAAGATGAGTAAGTCGTCAGCGAAGGCCAAGTGGGTGATGATAGGGCAGCCACTGACTGTGTGATAGTGCTGGAAGTTAGGGGTGTTGACCATATTATTAAGGTTTCTACTCAGAGCATCAGCAGCAATGATGAAAACAGTGGAGGATAGGGGGTCACCCTATCTCACCCCGCGTTGGGATTTAAAAAATCCCTCTGTGTGGCTATTGATAACCGTAGAAAACCAAGAGTTGCTAATGGATCTCCAGACGATATTGGTCCAAGTTTCCGAGAATTCGAAAGCTCTGAAGACCCAGATCATGAATTGCCAATCCAGTCTGTCATACGCTTTCTCCATGTCGATTTTAACGGCGATGTTGCCGCCCCTCACCGGGAACTTCATGCAGGTGATTAACTCCTGGGCCAGCATAATATTATCCTGGATATTCCTACCGCGGACAAATCTGCTTTGCTCCTCCGAAATGATCTTGGAAAGAAGACCAGCCATTCTGGTAGCAATGACCTTGGATATGATCTTGTTGGTGAAGTTACAAAGACTGATGGGCCGAAAGTCACGGAATGTCTTCGGGTTGTCTTTTTTAGGGATAAGGATCAGGTTAGCGCTCGAGATGGCCTTAGGGTAAGTAGCACCTTCGAAGAAGGCGATAGCCGCTTCGGTGATGTCTTGCTTGATGATATCCCAGCTAGTGAGGAAGAAAACTCCCGAGAACCTGTCCGGGCCTGGTGCACTATGCTCGTTCAGGGCCCACACTGCATCTTTTACTTCCTGAGCTGAGGGAGGGTGGATCAACTGGGCGTTGTCAGTGTCACTGATGAGGAGGGGGATTTGGTCAAGGAATAATCTATCTTTGTGGACAGTTTCTTTGGAGAAAAGTTTGGAATAGAATTCCGTAGCTGCTTCTTGGATGCTCTTTTGGTCAGTAATGATGTTCCCGTTATCATCGGTGGTCCTGTGAATCGAGATCTTCTGTCTGCGCCCATTAACGCAGGCATGAAAGTACTGCGAGTTTTTGTCCCCCTCGTTGTCCCATTTCAATCTCGCTTTCTGCTTCCAGAAGTCGGTCTCCACTTTGATCCTAAATTTAAGTATAGCCTTGGTAAGGTTAAGAGCTCTTCTAGCCGCAGGCGATCGGTCCGTGACGACGAGGGCTTCAGTACGGGTAACGTCGTCCTCGGCGACACGAACGGCTTGAAAGATGTCCCCGTAGGCGAGCTTGCTCCAAGTGGACAGAGCTTTTCTGGTTGCTTTAAGCTTGATGCTCACCCGGACAAGAGGGTTGGAGGAGTCCACACTGTTCCAAGCCTCCGCAACGATGCCCAGAAACTGGGGGTGCCCTGACCAGAAGTCGAGGAATTGGAATTTCTTTCTGGAAGAAAAGGTGTTGTTTTTTATCTCAACCAGCAGGGGGTTGTGGTCGGATTATGTGGAGTTGAGGTGAGATAGTGTAGCGGTGATCCCCATATCGTGCCAGATGGCATTCGTGAGGGCCCTGTCGAGCCTGGAGTATTGACGACGGTCACCTTCTTGCATGTTGCACCAGGTGAATGCATTGCCAGTGAACTGGGTCGGGGTTAAGTGGGCATTGAAGATGATGTTGTTGAAGTCGTGCATGGCTGGGACGGGGGGGGGGGGGGGGGGGGCGGCCACCGGATTTCTCAGCGCTGCAGGTGATCGCATTAAAGTCTCCAATGCAAAGCCATGGAGAATTAGAGTGAAGGTAATGAATGTCGAGGAGGTCGTTCCAGAGTTGTTTTCTCTCCGTCACATCGCAGCTGCCGTGGACTGCAGAGAGGATGGCACGATCGGGGAGTTTAGGGTGATGAAACCAGCATGAGAGGGCCTGCCGAGAGTCCTGGATGACTCCAAATTTGACGTCCTTCGTGCCGAGGATCCAAATATCGTGGCTGCCGACTAAGGCCACGGGAAGACCTAGCTGCAGTTGGATGGACTTTAATCTTTTGGGGGGGGGATCTTGGGTTCGATCATGACGAGGATGTCTATTTTGTGGATTTTTTGCAGATTGGTTATTCTCCTTATCGTCGGTTTGTTCGCCAGACCACGAACGTTCCAGGATAGGAACATATATAACATATATATATATATATATATATATATATATATATATATATATAATACTCTATATGTATATATATATATATATATATATATATATATATATATATATATATATATATATTTAGAGAGAGAGTGAAATGAGAGGGTGAGAGTGTGTGTGTAACAGTGAGGGGGGGGGGGGGGGGGTGCTATTCTCAGAAATCTGAGAAGGGGCACACAAACACACACACATTACATATATATATATACACCTATACATACCTATATATACACATATATACACTCACATACACATACACATATACCCACACACTCATATACATATATACATACATATACAGTGTATATACAGGCAAATACACACATATATAGATAATAAAATCAATTCAAAATTCATTTTGAAAACTGGAAAAAATACCAAAAAAAATAGAAATCAGTGCACTGTGCACTCGAGAAGGGGTAATCAAATCCCGAGACCAAATCGACCTAAGACCCAAAACTCTTGGTTGGTAAACGTGTCCCCCAGTATCCCCTAGTATCTAGGGTGCCTGCATGCCCACCATGACACGACACGGCATGTCCAACACAAGAAAAACCCAACCGGGTAACACAGTCTGTGCACTGTCTCGTGCACGTGTTCACCTAGGTCTAGGACACGACACAGGTGTCCAAGTGTCTCGTGGTCGGGTCCCTAGGTTCGCCTAGGGTTAGTCTAGGTGTATAGGTTCCTGCACTGTGTCTACGTGTCCTCAGGACACAACACGAACACCGTATCAGTCGAGTCTTCTCGACTGATACATGCGGTTTAGCACCGCGTCGTGCAGCGGTTCACGTGTCTCGTGGACATGACACGAGCCACGTGGGGCCTCGTGGTCATGTCCACGTGTAGCCCACGTGTTGGACTATACACTCGTGTCAACACGAGGTGTCCACAACGTGTCTAGAGTCGACACGACTCGCATGTCAGTGAGGAAAAACGTGTTCGTGCAGTGCAGTACATGACCCGTGCGAACGCGTTTTCGTGTCCGACACAACTCGAGAAGTTGTGAGACTCGAGGGGGGGCCTGTCAGAGGTTGCCCCCACCTCTGTGCCAAGTGGCACGTGTCCACGTGTCAAGAACAGGGAGAAAATGGGATCGGGTAACAGGAGACAGTGCACTGTGTGTGTACAGCGTGTTCGTGTCCCTTTGGACACGGACACGACACAGTTTCGTGCTTAGTCAACTAGGGTTGTGACCTACAAGTCTAGGGCTACCCAAAAATATAATTTGTTTTGGAAGAAAATAGTTTTGGTTTCTAAGTGGCAATTCATCAAACACTTAATTAAACACACAGATACGTGTCCGATACTGACACCAAAACCAATCCATATCCTGCTAAACTTGGCCTACAGGTCCATGGTACCTAGATGCATGCAACCTTGAAGAGAAAATACAATATTAATAGGTTTTTAGGGCATGTTACCTATTGAGTGGAAAACCTCAATAATAGGCATATTTGAATGAAAACCTCCTTCAACTCCCAATGTCCAAAGCTCCACAAATCCTTGCTAGCAAGCCATAACTGGTATCCTCTAGTGTAGGGGAGTCCAATGCAAGAAACTAGGCTCAATTTGGAGTCAAAATGATTAAATGGTGAGGGTGTGAAGTTGTAGGAAAAACTAGTTTTTAGGGTGTATGTAAAATGGCATGAATGATGAAGGGGTGTTATATGGATTGGGGGGGGGGGGTAGTGTGGCTGGCCAAAGGTAGGGTGTAGAGGTAGACTTTAGGTTCCTTCCACCTTGCTAACTTAGTCCCAAAGTCTTTGACTGGGTAGATCTTTCTTTAGGTTTCTAGGAAATATCCTTAAAGGTAATATCTAGATATTATCTAACTAGATATTTATACATAAAGCTAACATACTCTACTTAGTCTTCTAGGTTAGTTGCTAACCTATAGATTAGCGCTAAACTAGGTTAGGAGCTAACATGACACTAATCAACTAATTAAATAATAATAATTTACATAAATCCAAATAAATTCTAATAAATTACCAAAATATCCTTTTGACTAAAAAGTGGTAATTTGATATCCTAATCACATGGTTAGGCTCATATGGTTATAGTTAGTCTCTAAGTCATATAATCTCCAGGGTTACATTAGGGTTACACTAGTAGTTAACCAAAGTCATAAGCCATGACTTAGAAAATAGTTTTAAACTATCTAAAAATCACCAAAATTCATAACATGACTAAATCACCATTATTTAATAATAAAAATAATAAATTTTCAAAAATCCTAATTTCAGAAAACTGGGTGTTACATGGATTGGTTGAGGGACCAGTATGCTAGAATAGATTGCCATATTGGCAAGATTATTTTTAGTATTCCTGGTGAGCCAGAGTTTTCATTTTCCCGAGGCGGAGTAGAACCTTCTTCCCCAGTATTACGGATGGTAGTAGCAGCCGTTCAGTTTCCCTGAGTTGTAGAAGAGTTTTCTGACGTATTTCTCGAAGAGCTTCCAGGCATGCCCCCAGAGAGAGATCGAGTTCACCATTGATTTGATTCCCGGATCAGCACCAGTGTCAGAGAGGGTCTATAGGATGGCGCCTTTAGAGTTGGAGATCTTGTACAAGATGATTGAAGAACTTAGAACCAAGGGTTTTATTCGTGCTAGTGGATCACCTTGGGGAGCCCCGATGCTTCTTGTGAAAAAAAAGGATGGTACGTCCAGATTATGTGTTGATTATCGTACGTTGAACTCTGTAACAATCAAGAACATATATCCTTTACCAAAGATAGATGACTTATTTGATCAACTCAGAGGAGCGGCAGTATTCTCGAAGATTGAGTTGCGGTCGGGATACCATCAGATCAGAGTCAGAGAGCTGGACATCCCGAAGATAGCATTCAGATCGAGGTATGGACATTGGGAGTTCCTTGTTATGCCATTTGGGGCGACCAATGTGCCAGCCGTATTCATGGAACTCATGAATCGTATCTTTATGCCCTACTTGGACCAGTTCGTGATAGTGTTTATAGACGACATCTTAGTCTACAGCAAGAGTGAGGCGGAGCATGAGCAGCATCTCCGTGTGGTTTTTCAGATTCTCAGGGAGCACCAGTTGTATGCGAAGTTTAGTAAGTACGAGTTCTGGTTGGATCGAATCTCGTACTTGGGTCACATCATCACCAGAGGTGGAGTGGAAGTGGACCACCAGAAGATAGTTTCCATAGAGACATGGCCAGTACCTAGCACTATCGCGGAAGTTCAGAGTTTTCTTGGATTGGCCGGTTATTACCGTCAGTTTGTGTCAGACTTTGCTCGGATTTCAGTGCCACTGACACAGTTGACCTGCAAGGATGTGAAGTTTGCTTGGACAGCAGAGTGTCAAAGTTTATTCGAGAAGTTGAAGCAGAGATTGATGACGATTGCCATTCTCACTCTTCCCGATATGACTGGAGGATTTTCAGTTTATTGTGATACTTCAGGCAGAGTATTGGGATGCGTATTGATGCAGTATGGTAAGGTAGTCGCTTATGCATCACGTCAGCTTCGTGACCATGAGAGGAATTATCCAACCCATGACTTGGAGTTAGCAGCAGTAGTATTTGCATTGAAGCTTTGGAGGCATTATTTATATGGAGATCGGGTAGAAATTTTCACCGACCACAAGAGTCTTAAGTTTGTGTTCACCCAGAAGGATCTTAATATGCGTCAGAGAAGATGGCTAGAGCTACTTGTGGATTATGACATCAACTTGCAGTATCATCCTGGGAAGGCCAACGTTGTTGCAAATGCATTGAGCAAGAGAGCCAGAGTTTATTTTCTAACAGCACAGCTAGAGTTGTTAACAGATCTTCAGAAGATGGGTATTGAAGTTGTTCTTCCTTCCAGTGTGGCATTGATGGCCAGTATGCAAGTTCAGTCTAGTATAGTAGAGAGGATCAAGTTAGCTCAGTCAGCGGATTCTAAGCTTCAGCGGCTTAGGGCAGAATGTGTAGTAGGGCGGAGACCAGAGTTATGTATTCATAAAGATGGTACACTCCGATATGGGAGACGTCTTTTGTGTACCTAGTGGAGATATCAGACAGGAGATCATGGCAGAAGCTCACAGTTCTCAGTATTCGATTCACCCCGGTGGTACGAAGATGTACCAAAATATCCGTCAGCATTTTTGGTAGAATGGCATGAAGAGGAAGATAGCCCGGTTTGTCTCTCGTTGTTTAGTTTGTCAGCAAGTTAAAGCCGAACATCAGAGACCAGCTAGACTTCTTCAACCTTTACCGACCCCAGAATGGAAATGGGAGCACATTACCATGGATTTTGTGACTGGATTATCTAGATCCCCAGCTGGAAGAGATGCTATCTGGGTTATAGTATACAGACTCACGAAGGTAGCTCATTTCATCCCTTTCAGAATCGGTCAGTCGACGGATCAGCTTACAGAGATGTACCTCAGGCAGATAGTCAGATTGCATGGAGTACCAGTCAGTATTGTGTCTGACAGAGATTCAAGATTCACCTCGCACTTTTGGCGGAGTCTTCAAGAAAGTTTGGGAACTCGTCTCAAGTTCAGTTCAGCCTACCATCCGCAGACAGATGGTCAGTCAGAATGTACGATCCAGACTCTTAAAGATATGCTACGGTCATGTACACTCGACTTCGGTGGCTCGTGGGAAGATCACCTGCATCTCGTGGAGTTCTCCTAAAATAACAGCTTCCAGGCCAGTATCTAGATGGCACCCTTTGAAGTCTTGTACGACAGGAAATGAAGATCTCCCTTGGCTTGGGATGATATCGGTGAGAGGCAAATGCTTGGACCAGAGATGGTGACGCAGACTGTTGAGGTGGTCAGACAAGTCAGAGATCATCTTCGAGTTGCATAAGATCGCCATCGTTATTGGGCTGATTCTCATCGACGTCCCCTTGAATTTTTTGTCGACGATCATGTATTCCTTAGGATCTCGCCTACCCATGGCTTCATTTGTTTCAACGTGCAGGGGAAGCTTAATCCTAGGTATATAGGGCCGTTCGACGTCTTGGAGCGAGTAGGTGATGTGTCCTATCGTCTCACTCTTCCACCGTCGTTACGTGAGGTGCATGATGTCTTCCATATATCACAATTGCGATGGTATATCCCGGATCCGAGTCATGTCCTTGTGTAGCATCCACTTTTTCGTAGAGGGGTATTTTAGTCATTTTAGCCATTTTGGCTTTTTGTGATTTTCTAGATATTTTGACTTGTGTTGTGCTAGCAACTGGTTTAACCTTAGTGGAAATTGTATAGGAGCCTAACCATGCCTTAGAATTATTATTTTTTGACTTGGGCCTTATTTTTACTTAAGAAAAAATTAGCCTAAGTGAAACCCTAACCCTAGAGACCCATACCTTGGCCGCCCACAGTAGTACACCCTCCCCCTTCTTTTCATTTGTGAAGTTTTAGCCTCCACAAGTGAACCCTAAGAGATCTCCTTCTCCAAAACTCCATTTTTCTTCATCCGGAGTCCGTTTCTTCCCAAACGAACTTCGTTGCACTCATCGAGGAGAAGAGGATCTACTGGAGCATTGCTAACAAGGAGGAGGAGGCAATTGCTTGAGGGGAATCGGCCGACACGACAACCAAGGGACTCCGTTTATTGAGTTTTCGACACTCAATAGGTAAACCCTATTCTACCATAGTTATTCTGGAATTTCTTTCATTTTTGTATCCATATAGGTGCCCTAGACTAGTCCATGAAGTTTGGTTGGATTTTGACTTCGTTTGATGGCGGTATCGGACACGTGTCTATCCTTTACGGCACGTGTTCGACGAAATACCGCTTAGGATAGAAAGTTGCTATTTTTTGATTTTGTCTTCATGGATGTTTAGATAATATCATTTCAATAAACTTTTGTGAAGATGGATTTGAAATTGATGACTTTTCAGCGACGTTTTGGGCATCGGACGCACGTGCACGGATCCCGTGCACGAGGCCGTGCAAGCCCTGCCGTCAGTGCGTTGTATCTCGATGCAAAGACCTTATTTTTGCCTGAAATTTCTTGAGCACGTAGGGGCAACCTCTTCCCCCATGTTTGAAAAATTTCACGGCTTCTTGTTGAGCGAGCGCGAAGAAATCTGACGTGCATCGTTCAGCCGTACTGTGCATTCAGGCTGAATTTTGTCGCTGAAACGGACTTCGTACGCGCTCTCGACGTGACGAGGACCCATTCCAGGACCTGGGACCTATACCTAGACTACCCGAAGGACCAACCCTGAGTCGCGACATGGCCCGACGAGCGAGCCACAGAGGTCGAACCGCGCGCACGAGGGCGCGCACGCACGCGCAGCAGGCCACGCGTAGGTGCGAGGCTACGTGCGTCGCCTTGGCGCAACGTGTCGCTGTATTGCCATATCCTAGACCTACCCCAGGACCCCCTGCTACGTGCACGAGCACGGAGCTTTTCGTTGTGTGTGCGGCGCTCAATCGAGCGGGAACGCATGCACACGTACACGTTGTCACACGGTATCGGGTTTTTGCGATATGCGTTCTGTGGACACGACACGAACACGATTTCGAACCCGAGAGTACATGAGCGTATCACATGGGTTGAGACCAACGTGTATGTCGAGTTTCGTGGGTTCATTTTGTGTATATCTCATTTTGGGTCGTTGTGTGAAAAATGAGTTTTTCTTTAAATGCAAATTTTGAGTTTGAATATGATATTTTGATTTCCAGTAAATTAACTTATAAAATCTGAGTTTTTAGTACGTATATGAGGTTTTGGACTTGTGGGAACCAACTCTTTGATTTATTGCATATTTTTCTATCATTTATGAGCATATGTGCTTTTCTTTGTAGCTATGTATATATGTAAATATATATATATATATGAGTAAGACCCCGTTGAAGCTCATTGCAAGTATATATGTGTTGAAAATGGGTCAAGGAGAATTAATCCCAGATTTTGATTCATTAAAACTATTTCAAAACCATTGTCAATTCTTCCATTTGAGCATTGGTATATATATATATATATATATATATATATATATATATATATTTTATATATATATATATATATATATATATATATATATATATATATATATATATATATTTTATATATATATATATATATAATATAAATATAAATATAAATATAAATATAAATATATATATATATATATATATATATATATATATATATATATATATATATATATATATATATATATATATATTGGGAAAACCTCCTCAATTTATTAAAGACGGCACAAAGACCGCAGACAAACTGTATACAAGGCGCAAAATGCCGAAGCCTATACAGGTGTACCACAAAAAGAAGGAGGGAGGAGGGTGAAGCAATCGCCTGGGGCTACCGGGGTAGCATCGACCAAAATGCTCTCGGGCTGTGGGAACACAGGGTGCTCCGCTTACTGTATTGTCGAGCTATTTCCCGAAAGAGCTGGTTCGCCGAGTATTGGTGACCTTCGTATCTCGCTTTGTTGCGATTCTTCCATATGACCCAAGTGGCAGCCGCTGCGACGATCTGGTGGCCGTGAGAAACAGAACCCCAGGATGCCAGAAGATCGTGGAAGCGTCCGCCGTCCTGCTCCATACTGACTAGCTGGTTAAGGGTAGTCCACGTCCTGTCCGACAGCTCCCCCTGTCGGAATATGTGATTGATAGTCTCCGTCTGGCGATCGGAGCAGCAGGAGCAAGTTGATGCTAAGCTAATCCCGATGGTGTTAAGGATGTCGTATGTCGGCAGTCTCTTACTGAGGACTCTCCACAATAGGAAGGACCACTTCTTGGGGATGCAGGAATGCCAGTAGTGAGCCATAGGGAGATACGGTCGACCGGTGTCCCGGATAGCGGTTCTCGCCGACCTCACTGAGAATGCTCCGGACGCCTCGAGGGTCCATCTTAACTCATCCGCATCGCTGCTGATGCGTAAACCGTGCTCACGGATGCTATCCGCCGCATCGATACCAGACCACTCACAAATCTGGGCCCAGCGCCAGTCGTCGGTGGTAGAGTCCTACAGGTCTCTGATCCTACAATCTTCTGGGGTCTCGGTGAGACTCGAGATCATGCTATCTCCAACCCATCTCTCAAGGAATGGGTTCGAATCGCCTGCTCCCTGCTGAAGTCTCATCGCAGGTTCGGCAAGGTTGCGGCCGATAAGGATGCGACGCCAGGCCGCTGAAGATCTGCAGTTGGAAATAGCCATCGAGGGGTGGATGTGTTTGAAGTATCTAGCTTTCATGAACCTGCTCCATAAGTTATTGCTCGTGCGAAGGTTCCACCACAGTTTCATCGGGAATGCTTTAACAATGAGTGAGTTTGGTAAAACCCAGACCTCCCTCACCGGTCGGAAGAGCCATAGAATCCCAGCTGGCCCAGTGATGCTTATCCTGGCCGTTGTTATGCCCCCAGAAGAAATTACAGAAGATCTATTCTATCGAGGAAAGAACCTTAATGGGCGGCGAACACGCAGCCAGGGTGTGGATGGGGATGGAGGAAAGCACGTGATTGATAAGGATCATCTTGCCACCCGGGGATAAAGTGGCATTATGCCACCCTTCCAGTTTTTTCCTGATTCTGGTGGTCAAGTCCTGGAATATGCTGACGTTGGAATTCCCTTATACTAAAGGGCATCCGAGATAGGTGAACGGGGGCTTGGCAACCGTAAAGGATGTTAACTCGGAGAGTTTGCTGGCGTGCTCCCTGTTGGTGTTGTGGTGGGCGTAGATAACACTCTTGGAGTGGTTGATTTTCTGGCTGGAGCATCTGGAGTACCTCGTGAGGGTGTTGTGAACCACCTGCACTGATCCTTTATCCCCGGATGAGAAGATAAGTAAGTCGTCTGCGAAGGCCAGGTGGGTGATGATAGGGCATCCACTAGACGTGTGATAGTGCTGGAAGTTGGGGGTGTTGATCATATTATTAAGATTCCTACTCAGGGCGTCGGCTACTATGATGAAGACAGTGGAGGATAGTGGGTCGCCCTGTCTCAACCCGCGGTGTAATTTGAAAAATCCCTCTGTATGGCCGTTTATGACCGTGGAGAACCACGAGTTGCTGATTAATCTCCAGACGATATTGGTCCAGGTTTCCGAGAATCCGAAAGCTCTGAAAACCCAGATCATAAATTGTCAATCCAGTCTGTCATAAGCTTTCTCCATGTCGATTTTAACGGCAATGTTGCCTCCCCTCGCTGGAAATTTCATGCATGTTATTAACTCTTGTGCCAACATAATATTATCCTGGATATTCCTCCCGCGAATGAACCCGCTTTGTTCCTCCGAGATGATCTTTGGAAGAAGGCCAGCCATTCTGGTAGCAATGACCTTGGATATGATCTTGTTGGTGAAGTTACAGAGACTAATGGGACGATAGTTGCAGAAAGTCTCCGGGTTGTCTTTTTTCGAGATAAGGATCAGGTTGGCGCTCGAGATGACTTTAGGGTATATAGCTCATTCGAAGAAGGCAATTGCCGCCTCGGTAATGTCTTGCTTGATGATATCCCAGGTGGTGCAGAAGAATACTCCTGAGAACCCATCCGGGCCTGGCATACTGTGCTCGTTCAGGGCCCACACTGCATCTTTAACTTCCTGGTCTGGGGGAGGATGGTTCAACTGGGCGTTGTCTGTGTCATTAATAAGGAGGAGGATTTGATCCAGGAATGATTTATCTTTATAGACGGTATCTTTGGAAAAAAAGATTGGAGTAAAATTATGTTGCCGCCTCTTGGATTCTCTTTTGGTCGGTAATGATGTTCCCATTGTCATCGGTGGTCCTATGAATCGAGAGCTTCTGTCTGCGCCCATTAACACAGGCATAAAAGTACTTCGAGTTTTTGTCCCCCTCGCTGTCCCATTTCAACCTCGCTTTCTGCTTCTAGAAATCGGTCTCCACTTTGATTCTGAATTTAAGCATAGCCTTGGTGAGGTTGAGGGCTCTTCTAGCCTCTGACGAGCGATCCGTGACGACCAGGGTTTCGACGCGGATGACATCGTCCTCGGCTACTCGAACGGCTTGAAAGATGTCCCCGTAGGCGAGCTTGCTCCAAGCAGACAGGGCTTTCCAGGTGGCCTTAAGCTTGTTGCTCACTCGGATAAGGGGGTTGGGGGAGTCCTCGTGGTGCCATGCTTCCGCGATAATGTCCAGAAATTGGGGGTGCCCGGTCCAGAAGTCGAGGAATTGAAAATTCTTTTTGGGTGAAGTAGTCTTGTTTTTTTATCTCAACTAACAGGGGGTTGTGGTCTGATTCTGTGGAATTGAGGTGGGACAGGTTGATGGAGATCCCCATGTCGTGCCAGAAGGCATTCGTGAGGGCCCTGTCAAGCCTGGAGTATTGTCGACGGTCGCCATCCTGCATGTTGCACCAGGTGAAAGCATTGCCTGTGAACTGGAGAGAGGTCAAATGGGCGTTGAAGATGAAGTTGTTGAAATCAAGCATGGCCGGGACGGGTATGAGGCGACCTCCGGTTTTCTCTGCTCTGCAGGTGATTGCATTAAAGTCCCCGATGCAAAGCCAAGGGGAATTGGTGTGAAGGTGATGGATGTCAAGGAGGTCGTTCCAGAGTTGTTTTCTCTCCGTAACATCGCAGCTGCCATGGATCGTAGAAAGGATAGGTCGATTAGGAAGTCTTGGGTGATCAAGCCAACAGGAGAGGGCCTGCCGGGAGTCCTGGATGACTCCAAGTTTGACGTCCTGCGATCCGAGCATCCAAATGTCGTGTCTGTCAGCTGTGGCCATGGGAAAGCCACGTTGCAGTTGGATAGACTTTAGTCTTTTGGGAGGGATTTTGGGTTCGATAATAATGAGGATGTCGATCTTATGGATTTTCTGCAGATTTATTATTCTCCTAAGCGTCGGTTTGTTCGCCAAACCGCGGACATTCCAGGATAGGATGTTAAGCATTAATGGAGTTTTTTGGGAGAGATATTTTGTTCCGCTTGGCGGCGGATCTGGTTTGGATGGTGGCGATTTCGGTGGGTCCGTTGTTGGCTTCAGCCTTACGCGAGGTGGAAGGTCCTGCCACAGATGAGGGAGAGGGTTCATTATCAGGTTGCTCCTTCGAGGCTTGTTGTTGTCTGACCGATTCTCCGGCTGAGTCTAGGATTGGATTCTCTGGGGGGATGATAATGGAGTCCCTGGTGCTCTCTGTCAGGAGGTTGGATTGTTGAAGAGGGAATCCCGCGGCCTGTACTTGGAGCCCTCTCCGGACTTGGTCGGGACCTAGAATAGCTAAGGCCTCGACCACGGGGTCTTCGGTGTTGAACGGTTGATTGGCTTCGATAACGTCGGTGGACAGCTCTACGCCTACCGGGATGGGGGGATCTCGGTGAGCGCACCGTCTGCTGGGGGAGTGGCTGTCTCCTCCTGGTCTTCTGTGTCCTCCGATTCAAGGGCGTCGAATTGATTGGATAGGGTGATGTCTTGGGAACTGTGGGGAATCAGGGCTGTGCAAGGAGATTATATATATATATATAGTTTTCCTATTTGTCTATATGTATATAATAGTATATTAAAATGAGGTATACCATGGTTGTGCTTTTATGTTTTTAATCTCAAATTTGACTCACTTCAGTAACTTACAGGTGACACACACACACACAACCATTTGTTAGAATTAAGAGTAGGCTTGTATTGTAAATACATGTGTATGTATATATACCTATATGTGTATAGTTATTTATGCTTAAGAACCCTTCTTAGAGTAGATCATAGTTGTGGCTGTAACCATAGGAGTCCTAGGACAGATTTGGGTTGTCATTTTGAGCCTAGTTTAGTTGAATTGGCCGACAAGTTGACCAAGTTGACAAAAGTCAACTTTGGGTCAAACTTGATCCAAATCGACTCAAATGAACTCCGAATGACCTAGAATTTTGTGTATGACCTAAAAATTAGTAGACGGACTAGTTGACCAATGTTTGACCAGGTTTGACTAGCGTTGACCAGGTTTGACCAGAGTTGACTTTGACCGAAAGGGACCTAGAAGCATGTAGTCTTGTATTGTAGCTATTTCTTTTGATATTGTAGACTTGGTTGTGACATGTGTATACTTTAAATAGGTTTATATTGCCCCGGTTTAGCTACACTTCATCATCAGCAGTTCAGTTTGCCAGGCGAGTACATTCTCTGATCTTTTCATACTTGTTTGGATATGTTCTCTTGTTATAGACTAGTATACTTGATGCTGACACGATGTTCACACGGATTAGTACCCTATGGATCTTTTCATGTGATGTTATCCTCTCGGATACATCGAGTATATCATGTTCATGTATTTTATCGTGTTTATCATGTACTCCATGTATTCATATTTATCCATGTACACTCATATGTTATTCATGTACACTCATGACCAAATGAGCTCCATGTATAAAGTAGTTGTTGTCCATGTGCAATAACATATCATGTCTTGATCCTTGTGTATTGATTGGGGGTAGGGAGAGTGTAGTTGGTTATGTGATCATTATCCCCAGTAGGTATCCATGTACAACTCCATAGTTTATCCATGTGCAACCCAACCCGTTTACATAACCAATTCATGCTCTAAATCACGTAGATAGTTACATTACTCTATTTATCATATCTATATCTCGTCTTGATAGTCTCTCTCTTGTTGATTTTCTTTACAGCGTTTCATATATAGTTTTCTATAGCTTGCTTTATATGTCCAATCCTGATATGAACTGTTGTGAGAGATATGTGCTCATTCCGTCCTGATTGGGCATGTTAAAATTTTTACAGGTGACGATGAAGAGTTCTGCCCTACTTATTATGGCATTGGCTTAGATGACACTGGTGACGTGGACCCTCAGGAGGATCCAGCAGTCGCTGAGAATTTTTCTATAGTCTAGCTGAGACTTAGTATTTTATTGTCTTTATTTGAGACATTATGAGTTGTACTTGAGATTTTTCTGGTGTTTTACACCTAGACTTTTATTTATATCTGTGATTCTCTTAAGATTTATTTTTCTATTCCATCTTAGTGGTTGTGATTGAGTACTTATTATTTATTCTCCGTTTGGAGCATATTCTAGACTGTATTAGATATTGTGACTCAGGACAGCGTTCTACCGTCGACACTGCGGTGTAGGCTGGACGTACTTTACTTCTCGTGCCCTTTCACTGGGTGCGGGTCGTGACACGTTTTTAGTGGTGGTCCATGCAGGTCCAATCACAACTAGTGTGATTTCGTAGTGGTACTCGAACTAGAGTATCATTACAGCCTGCAGTAGGATATAAGATATAAGTTAAGGTACTCAATCATATTAGAAAAACTCTTATCAAATTCTTGCTGTTAATTGTCTCCTTTTGAAAACAACTGTCCTCCTTTGATGATTTTGCTTCTTTTTTAGTAATTGATTCCTTGTTTGATCTGTCTTCAGGATGGTGGAGACACGATCGCAGCGCTTTGGTCTTAGGGATACCACCGAGAGGTCTGCTACTTCTCGTCCGACTCAGCCGGACCCAGGGACCACAGTGCCTCTTGTTCCAGCTCAGGTGGGCCCGTCTGCAACTTTTGGGGGTGCTCCTCCACCAGTTTCGAGGACTACCCCAGGTGTTCAGGGGATGCTACCACCACCGCCCCAGGGGACAGTTGATGTGGCGCAGTGTTTCGCCTTCATGCAGTAGATGATAGAGATACAGCGACGCCAGGCAGAGGACATGAGGCAGGGCATTGATAATGCCTACCAGTTAGTAATGGTGGCAGTGGAGAAGGTAACTGCCCAACCCCAAGAAGGGCTGATTCAGCCATACCAGCGGAGGACTCGAGGTATTCAGGATTTTCAGAAGATGAGGCCGTGAGACTTCAAGGGTACGGAGGGTATCCTTTACGCGGACGACTGGATCGAGCACATAGAAGAGATTTTTTGTCTCGCAGAGATACCCGCTAGACTCCAGGTGGAAGCAGCGGACAACATGATGCAGGACCTTGCCCACACTTGGTACCAGACCGACCCCAGGGTTGGTACTACGGGGCAAACTTGGGAGGCTTTTAAGAAGCTTTTCAAGGAGAAGTTCTTTTCCGACACTGCACTTGGCGCGTTGGAGACGCAGTTTGAGAACCTAGTTCAGGGGAACCAGACAGTAGAGGAGTACGCCAGGGAGTTCTGCTGCCTGGGCATATTTGTGGAGGGCCTTAGCGAGACAACAAAGGCTAGGAGATTCAAGAAGGGTTTGGTTAAGGAAGTCAAGTCCTTAACCAAGAGCAACAGGAATGCTACATTTGAGAAGATTTTGATGGGAGCCATGGCAGCAGAGGATGATCTGGAGTTGAAGCAAAAGCGAGGTCGTGATATACATGCAGTCGGTGCCAGTGGAGGACCGACCAAGAAGCCCCATTTTCAGCAGCAGCCTCAGCAGAGGCCTTTCCAGCAGCAGTATAGGCCATTCCAGCAGGCACAGCAGAGACAAGGTCAGCAGGCACCGAGATAGCAGTAGTCCACCATTTGTGACTTCTGCAAGAGGCCAGGGCACAAGTGGAGTGAGTACAGGAAAAGGCTAGGCAAGTGCCTACTCTGCGGTTCATCGGAGCATCAGTTGAGGGAGTGTCCTGAGGCTTTCGGACGTAAAGGACCGGGAACAGGAACCAAGGCTCCTGTAGAGCAGCAGAGGGGACCCTTGCCGACTCAATAGCAGAAGTTTGTTCAGCACCAGCAGCAGACTAGAGGAGGCCAGCAGGGGCGAGCTTTCGCCATGGCAGCGGAGGATACCGAGACAGTGGGCGATCTGATAGCAGGTTCTGTTCTTATCGACTCTTTTCCTACATTCTTATTATTTGATTCGGGTGCTTCCTATAGCTTTGTGTCTGTATCATTTGCCATTACATACCAGCTTTCTTCTGAACCTTTGCCTAGGACTTGCAAGATCACGACTGGGGGTGGTATTATCCTCGTCAGTGATGTTTGCAAGGGTCGGAGAGTAGTTTTGGGAGGCCGAGAACTGGATGTGAGTCTGCTCGTAATGCCATTACCGAACTACGATATTGTACTCGGTATGGATTGGTTGAGCAGGCACCATGCCAGTATAGATTGTCGCGGGGGTAGAGTTCTTTTCAGCATGCCAGGAGAGCCAGAGTTCGAGTTCACCAGGCGGGAGTCAGAGTAGAGTAGCGAAGTTTTCTGCGGAGCTTCAGCAGAGGAGCAGAGCGTGCCACATCCACTGATAGCTGAGTTTATGGATGTGTTTCCGGAGGAGTTGCCAGGATTGCCTCCAGACAGAGATGTTGAGTTCTCTATAGACTTGGTACCCGGCGTAAAGCCGATATCTCAGCATGTCTATAGAGTGAACAACAGTGAGCTTGTGGAGTTGAAGAAGCAGGTGGATGAGTTGCAGGACAAGGGCTTCATCCGATCGAGTTTTTCACCGTAGGGTGTGCCAGTACTCTTTGTACCGAAGAAGGATGGGTCGGTACGGATGTGTATCGACTACATGGCACTCAACAGCCTCACGATCAAGAACAAGTACCCGCTGTCGAGGATCGATGACCTGTTCGATCAGCTGAGCCAAACGAAGGTATTTTCCAAAATTGATCTGAGGTCTGGATATCATCAGGTGAAGGTGAAGAAGGAGGATATTCCGAAGACAACTTTCAGGACTCGGTATGGCCAGTTTGAGTTCATGGTAATGCCGTTTGGGTTAACTAACGCCCCGGCGGTGTTCAAAAACTTGATGAACAAGGTGTTCCACCAGTATTTGGACAAGTTCGTGGTGGTGTTCATCGATGACGTTTTGGTTTATTCAAAGACCCCGGAGGAGCATAAGGAGCATTTGAGAGTGGTTCTGGAGACTCTCAGGAAGGAGCAGCTGTACGACAAGCTCTTGAAGTGTGAGTTCTTGTTGGATCGAGTTGATTTTCTAGGCCATGTTGTGACCGGAGATGGGATCTCAGTCGACCCGAAGAAGATCAGAGCAGTTGAGGCGTGGACAGCACCGAGTTCAGTTGCAGAGACCAAGAGCTTTCTGGGATTGGCAGGATACCACAGGAGGTTTGTTCAGGATTTCTTCCGAATTGCAGAGCCATTGACTAGGCTGACCCGGAAGGACGCAGAGTTTGTCTGGTCAGAGGAGTGTCAGGTTACTTTTGATAAGTTGAAGAAGCGACTGACGACAGCCCCGATTTTGACATTGCCATCAGGATCAGGCAAGTTCACTATCTACAGTGACGCTTCAGGAAAGGGTTTGGGTTGTGTCTTGCAGCAGCATGGAAAGGTGATTGTCTATGCATCCAGGCAGTTATGTCCGCATGAGAAGAACTACCCTACCCATAATTTGGAGTTAGCGGCGGTTATCTTTGCTCTAAAGCTGTAGAAGCACTATCTATAAGGAGAGCGTGTGGAGATCTTCACAGACCACAAGAGCTTGAAGTATGTGTTTTCACGGAAAGAGCTCAACATGAGGCAGCGCAGATGGTTGGAGTTGATGAAGGACTTCGATATTTCATTACAGTACCATCCAGGGAAAGTCAACGTGGTTGTCGATGCCTTAAGTAGGTATCTGGTAGCTATGTGTTTGACAATGGATCGTCACTTATTAGCAGATTTGGAGAGCTTGGGGATCGAGGTGATCGTGCTAGGAGTTCAGATGCAGATGTGGGGCCTTCAGATTCAGTCAGACTTGATGGAGAGGATCAGGTCAGCTCAATTCGACGATGTTACTCTGTGGTGTATCCGAGAGCAGGTTCGAGCAGGATTGGCGGATGTGGAGTTCGTCATTACGGAGGACGACATATTGAGGCACGGTTCCAGACTGTGTGTGCCTAGCGGAGAGCTTCGGGAGCAGGTTATGCAGGAGGTCCATCGCTCTCAGTACACTATGCATCCAGGTGCCAACAAGATGTATAGAGATCTGAAAGAGCATGTATGGTGGTATGGGATGAAGCGGGAGGTAGCACGCTTCGTAGCCAGGTGTCTAGTCTGTCAGCAGGTTAAGGCAGAGAGGCAGAGGCCAGGAGGACTATTGCAGCCATTGCCCATTCCGGAGTAGAAGTGGGAGCACATCACAATGGATTTTGTTTCTGGATTGTCGCGTTCATCAGGAGGGAAAGACGCGGTTTGGGTCATCGTGGACAGGTTGACCAAATAGGCCCACTTTTTGCCATTCAAAGTGGGGACGTCTACTGAGAAGCTAGCGGAGTTGTATATGCGGCAGATTGTCAGGATACACGGAGTTCCGGTGAGCATTGTCTCGGATCGGGATAGTCGCTTTAATTTTCATTTCTGGCGGAGTCTGCAGACTAGTTTGGGCACTCAGCTCAAATTCAGTACTGCATACCACCCTCAAACGGATGGACAGTCGGAGAGGACTATTCAGACTCTCGAGGACATGCTGTGGACTTGTGTTCTGGATTATGGAGGATCATGGGAGGATCACCTGCACTTGGTGGAGTTTGTATACAATAACAGTTGTCAGGCCAGCATTGAGATGTCACCATTCGAGGCGTTGTACGAGCGTAGATGTCGTACTCCCTTGTCTTGGGATAACGTTAGAGAGCGAGCTTTATTGGGACCTGAGATGGTCGTTGACACAGCTGAGAAGGTAAAGCTCATCAGGGATCGACTTCGCGTGGCGCAGGACAGACTGCGGCATTGGGCCGACAGCCACCGGAGATCTTTGCAGCTTGAGGTATAGCTTAGACTTAGGATTAGAATCTTGTTGTTTATGATTTTGGTGATTATGTGATTATTTTTAGTTAATTGAGACCATGCTTGTGCTAGGTTGGAGATATAGTATTCTTGAGGATTTTACCGACTCGAGGCACTATTCGTTTCGGTGGAGGAGGGAAGCTTATCCCACGCTATGTCGGACCTTTCGTTATCAGCGAAAGGGTCGGTGACGTGTCATACAGACTGGACTTGCCCTCTTCCTTGGCGGAAGTCCACAATGTATTTCACGTATCGCAGTTGAGATAATATGTGGCAGATCCTAGCCATGTACTGGACCATTCCGAGATTGAGGTGGGCCCTACTCTCAGTTATCCAGAGCAGCCTGTGAAGATTCTAGGTTGACGGGAGAAGGTGTTGCGGAACCAGTCGATACCCTTAGTTCGCGTAGCTTGGAGGCATCACTCTCCAAGAGAGTCCACCTGGGAGAGAGAGGATGAGATGCGCGAACGATACCCCTATCTTTTCCAGTCTTGAGGTATAATTTTGTCCTTTCTTAATCATGCAGTTTGTCTTTAATTTCGAGGACGAAATTATTTTAAGGGGGGTAGACTTGTAGCATCCACTTTTCATAGAGGGGTATTTTAGTCATTTTAGCCATTTTGGCTTTTTGTGATTTTCTAGATATTTTGACTTGTGTTGTGCTAGCAACTGGTTTAATCTTAGTGGACATTGTATAGGAGCCTAACCATGCCTTAGAATTTTTTTTACTTATTAGAATTTATTTAGGGCTTGCATTTATTTTTTTAAGGCTTTAATTGATTTTTAAGCCTTTTGCATGCAAGCCTTTTTAGCCTTTTTGACTTGGGCCTTATTCTTACTTAAGAAAGAATTAGCCCAAGTGAAACCCTAACCCTAGATACCCATACCCTGGCTGCCCACAGCAGTACACCCTCTCCCTTCTTTTCATTTGTGAAGTTTTAGCCTCCACAAGTGAACCCTAAGAGATCTCCTTCTCCAAAACTCCAATTTTCTTCATCCGGAGTCCGTTTCTTCCCAAACGAACTCCATTGCACTCGTCGAGGAGAGGAGGATCTGGTGGAGCATTGCTAACGAGGAGGCGGAGGCAATTGCTTGAGGGGAATCGGCCGACACGACAATCGAAGGACTCCGTTTATTGAGTTTTCGACACTCAATAGGTAAACCCTATTCTACCATAGTTATTCAGGAATTTCTTTTATTTTTGTATCCATATAGGTGCCCTAGACATGCCCATAAATTTTGGTTGGATTTTGACTTCGTTTTATGGTGGTATCGGACACGTGTCGGTCCTTTACGGCATATATTCGACGAAATGCCGCTTAGGATAGAAAGTTACTGTTTTTCGATTCTGTCTTCATGGATGTTTAGATAATATCATTTCAATAAACTTTTGTGAAGACGGATTTGAAATTGATGACTTTTCAGCGGCGTTTCGGGCATCGGACGCACGTGCACGGATCCCGTGCACGAGGTCGTACATGCCCTGCCGTCAGTATGTTGTATCTCGATGCACACACCTTATTTTTGCCTAAAATTTCTTGAGCACGTGGGGGCAACCTCTTCCCCCATGCTCGTAAAATTTTACTGCTTCTTGTTGAGGGAGAGCGGAGAAATCCGACGTGCATCGCTCAGCCGCACTGTGCATTCAGGCTGATTTTTGTCGCTGAAACGGACTTCGTACGCGCTCTCGACGCGACGAGGACCCGTTCCAGGACCTGGGACACATCGACCTATACCTAGACTACCCGAGGGACCAACCTCGAGTCACGGCGTGGCCTGACGAGCGAGCCACGGAGGCCGAACCGCGAGCACGAGGGCGCGCGGGAGTGCGCGCGCGCACAGCAGGCCGCACGCAGTTGCGGGGCTGCGTGCGTCGCCTCGTCACGACGTGTCGCTGTGTTGCCGTGTCCTAGACCTACCCCAGGACCCCCCTAGCTACTTGCACGAGGATGGAGCCTTTCGTTGTGTGTGTGGCGCTCAATCGAGCGGGAACGCACGCACACGTACACGTTGTCACGTGGTATCGGGTTTTTCCGATACGCGTTCTGTGGACAGGACACGAACACGATTTCAAATCCGAGAGTACACGAGCACATCACGTGGGTTGAGACCAACGTGCATGCCGAGTTTCGCGTGTTCATTTTGTGTATATCTCATTTTGGGTCATTGTGTGAAAAATGAGTTTTTTTTTAAAATGCAAATTTTGAGTTTGAATATGATATTTTGGTTTCCAGTAAATTAACTTATAAAATCTGAGTTTTTAGTATGTATATGAGGTTTTGGACTTGTGGGAAGCAACTCTTGATTTTATTTCATATTTTTCTATCAATTATGAGCATATGTGCTTTTCTTTGTAGCTATATATATATATATATATATATATATATATATATATATATATATATATATATATATATATATGAGTAAGACCCCGTTGAAGCCCATTGCAAGCATATATGTGTTGAGAATGGGTCGAGGGAAATTAATCCCAGATTTTGATTCATTAAAACTATTTCAAAACCATTGTCAATTCTTCCATTTGAGCATTTGTGTGTATATATATATATATATATATATATATATATATATATATATATATATATATATATATATAAAATATATATATATATATATATATATATATATATATAATATATATATATATATATATATATATATATATATATATATATATATATATATATAGTTTTCCTATTTGTCTATATGTATATAATAGTATATTAAAATGAGGTATACCATGGTTGTGTTTTGATGTTTTTAATCTCAGATTTGACTCACTTCAGTAACTTACAGATGACACACACACACAACCATTTGTTAGAATTAAGAGTAGGCTTGTATTGTAAATACATGTGTATGTATATATATACCTATATGTGTATAGTTATTTATGCTTAAGAACCCTTCTTAGAGTAGATCATAGTTGTGGTTGTAACCATAGGAGTCCTAGGACAGATTTGGGTTGTCATTTTGAGCCTAGTTTAGTCGAATTGGCCGACAAGTTGACCAAGTTGACAAAAGTCAACTTTGGGTCAAACTTGATCCAAATCGACTCAAACGAACTCCGAATGACCTAGAATTTTGTGTATGACCTAAAAATTAGTAGACGGACTAGTTGACCAATGTTTGACCAGGTTTGACTAGCGTTGACCAGGTTTGACCAGAGTTGACCAAGGGTTGACTTTGACCGAAAGGGACCTAGCATGTAGTCTTACATTGTAGCTATTTCTTTTGATATTGTAGACTTGGTTGTGATATGTATATACTTTAAATAGGTTTATATTGCCCCGGTTTAGCTACACTTCATCATCAGCAGTTCAGTTTGCCAGACGAGTACATTCTCCGATCTTTTTATACTTGTTTGGATATGTTCTTTTGTTATAGACTAGTATACTTGATGCTGATACGATGTTCACACGGATTAGTACCCTATGGATTTTTTCATACGATGTTATCCTTTCGGATATATCGAGTATATCATGTTCATGTACTTTATCATGTTCATAATGTACTCCATGTATTCATATTTATCTATGTACACTCATATGTTATTCATGTACACTCATGACCATATGAGCTCCATGTATAAAGTAGTTGTTATCCATGTGCAATAAAATATCATGTCTTGATCCTTGTGTATTGATTGGGGGCAGGGCGAGTGTAGTTGGTTATGTGATCATTATCCCCAGTAGGTATCCATGTGCAACTCCATAGTTTATCCATGTGCAACCCAACCCATTTATATAACCAATTCATGCTCTAAATCACGTAGATAGTTACACTACTCTATTTATCATATCTATATCTCATCTTGATAGTCTCTCTCTTGTTGATTTTCTTTACAGTGTTTCATGTATAGTTTTCTATAGCTTGCTTTATATGTCCAATCCTGATATGAACTGTTGTGAGAGATATGTGCTTGTTCCGTCCTGATTGGGCATGTTAAAAATTTTACAGGTGATGACGAAGGGTTTTGCCCTACTTATTATGGCATTGGCTTAGATGACACTGGTGACGTGGACCCTCAGGAGGATC
The DNA here is from genome assembly GCA_029216955.1 of Iris pallida. NCBI lineage: Eukaryota > Viridiplantae > Streptophyta > Magnoliopsida > Asparagales > Iridaceae > Iris > Iris pallida. The sequence continues at coordinate 7,490,164 of JANAVB010015800.1, forward strand.
CAGCAGTCGCTGAGGATTTGTCCATAGTCTAGCTGAGACTTAGTATTTTATTGTCTTTATTTGAGACATTATGAGTTGTACTTGAGATTTGTTCTGGTGGTTTACACCTAGACTTTTATTTATATCTGTGATTCTCTTGAGATTTATTTTTCTATTCTATCTTAGTGGTTGTGATTGAGTACTTATTATTTATTCTTCGTTCGGAGCATTTTCTAGACTGTATTAGATATTGTGACTCAGGATATCGTTCTACCGCCGACACTGTGGCGTAGGCTGGGCGTACTTCACTTCTCGTGCCCTTTCACTGGGTACGGGTCGTGACCCCTTGATCATTCAGAATTGGTTCTTGGTACCAACCTTTCGTATGAGGAGAGACCCGTATCCATATTGGACCGAAAAGAGAAGATACTCAAGAACAAGACTATCAAGTTAGTCCGTGTTGCTTGGGGTCATCATTCTTTGGGTGAGTCAATGTGGGAGTGAGGATGATATCCGATCACGATATCCCGACCTGTTTGACTCGTAAGGTATAATGTCTTCTTGTGCCTTACTCCTTCAACTTTCTTGCTTGCATGAATGATTGCTTGATTGATTGCTTAGTTATAACTTGCCTGTGACTAGTATAGCTTGCTCGACATCTCTAGTCTCTTGATTAAATTCCGAGGACGAAATTCTTTTAAGGTGGGTAGAGTTGTCACCTCCATTTTTTGTATACATATTTTTAGTATACGTATACGGGATCCTGTCCAGTATTTTTGTTTTGTTTTGTCTTGCTAGCTAATTTTGATTTAATCTTGTCTAGGTTCATCATGGTTTAACTTAGTTTATTTAATCTTGCTAGCCTCTTGGTTTATTTTGGTTCAACATGTTAACCCTCCTACCTACCACCATCCCCCTTTATAAACCCCACCTACGTTTCTCTCTTCTCATAATTCCTCATAACTTCTTCTTCTTCTTTTCCTCCTCCATTAAAAATCTCTCCTCCTCCATAGGCAAGTGCACCTTGCTCTCACTCAAGAACCCATTTGGATGGGTCCAATGGTTTCCTAGCATGATTCTCTTCCACTTTAGAACTTGGAATTTTTCATTTTGAAGCATGGATTTTTGTAGATCAAAAAAATTGCCTTTTTCGGAAACTTGAAGTTTTGATCTATTTAACTTCTTCATTTGCATGCTTTGATGGTTCCATGTGGTAGAGAATTTCGTTCTACCCCATTTTGACCTAAGAAGTCCGAATTTGGACTCCGGACGGAGAAATGGCGGAGTTTTGAAGTTCTCGGCCATGGTTCGTTCTTTCCGGATTCGTCGGGAAGACGAACAGTGCACTGCTGGGCGCATGGACTTTTCATGCGCCCAAAGCAGACCTCCCTCCCATGTGGGCGCATATATATGCCCCTTTTTGGGCGCATAGGTGCATTCCCATGTGTGCGTATAGCCTTGTGTTGGCGCATGGCTTTTAAAGCATGTCTCAGCACTTGCCTTTTCCCTTAGCCTTTGGCCACAAGGATCCAACCCACTGCTTGGGCGCATGGGGCAGCATCCTTTGGGCGCATAGAGCATCCCACCCTCCATGTGGGCGCATATGGGTAGCCAGTGTGGGTGCATGACTTGGGTATGGCACATGGCCTTCACCCGTAATGCACAAACCCTTCTCCATTCCTTGGCACTTGGCCATGCAAGTGCCTTGGCCATGTAGGCTCCCATGTTTGGGCACATAGCCACCCTCATGTGGGCGCATAGGAACCCCCATGTGGGCACATAAGTCCCTTTCACTTGGGCACATGGATGCCCATGATCCTCATGCTTTGGTTTTGCATGTTTCGGCTTATCGCATCTTTTACGACTTGTGATTTTATGCGATTTTCTCGCTCTTGATCTTCATGACACGACATGACTCGTGCGTTCCACGGCTAGGCATGGCATGACTCGACACGGCACGACCTGTGCAAGTCGTGGCACGACTTGGTACGGCTTGGCATGATTTGCCCGATTTTGCTTGATCGTGACACGACTTTCTATGTTTTTGTTACATAGAAAATCGTGCCACGACTTGTGCAAGCCGTGACATGGCTTAGCACGAGTTGGCATAATGTTAGCCTTATGTAGGCACATGAAACCCCGTGGGCGCATAACCTTGGGGCACACAATGATTTGGTATTTTCTCTTTTGTCATGACATGTACTTTCCTCTATATATGCTCTAAGCTATGTTGTCTTTCTTACATCGGTGGCCCGTTGGGCGCACTCATGATATGTCTCTTTTGCTTACATAATGATCTGCTATGATCATAACCATGATGTGTGAACACGAAATGATGAATGACATGTAATAAACCATGATGGCAGCCCGTCGTGGCGCGTCCCTAACAAGTAACAAGTACAAGTAACATGACATGATAGTGGCCCGTCGTGGCGCACTCCGGGCAAGAACATGACAAGTAACATGACATGATGGTGGCCCATTGTGGTGCACCCATGACAAGTAACCTTGACATGTAATCCATGAACGCTGTTGCGACGGCTAACTTGATATGCTAGTAAATTCTCTTCTTGAACACCGTGGGTGATTGTATTGAATGTGCTTGTAAAGCTACCAGTCTTGTCTCGCATCATGTCTAGGACATGTATCCCTGGTTACCACGGTCAGAGATTCATACTGAATATGTCTAGGTTAATGACTAGATTGATGGGTTTAGTTGTTAACTGGTTGGGCTTAATGCTGTTGGATTGATTTATGTTTTTGTGGAACCCAATCCTGACATCAAGCTCAGGCTGACCCAATGGTCAGCCGAGTGGAGCTCAGCGACGCCTCTCTTATTGAGGCTAGGGTTCGAACCCCCCTGGCTGAGTTTTGTTATTTTTTTGTATTTTTATTTGTTTTATGTATATATATATATATATATATATATATATATATATATATATATATATATATATATATATATATATATATATATATATATATATATTGTCACCCCCATTTCCTGTATTTTCGTATTTATACTCGTATCTGGGTTTTGGCATATATTTTAATTTTCTCGACTTGCAGAATTGTAGGTTTTTCTCGTATTTCGGGTTTTGGTTCGGCTCAGTTTTAATTGGTTTGGTTTGATTAGGTTTGGGTTAACATGTATTGGTACACTTTAACCTACACTCTACCCTCAACACAACACAACCACCCTCATTATATCCCCACCTAACTTTCTCTCTCCTCTTTACTCTCCATTAATTTTCTTCTTCTTCTTCCTTCTTCCACACAACACCACACCATAGACAAGTGTACCTTGCCATCAAATAAGTACCACTTTTTATTTGTCCATTAGCTAGATTAGGCCATGGAGAACAACTTTAGAACTTGACATTTTGTGATTTGGAGCTTTCATTTTTCTAGATCTAGGTTTTAACTATTTTCGAAATTCTTTGGTTTTGATCTATTTAACTTTGATTTTTGCATGTTTTGATGCTTCCATGTGGAAGAGAATTCGATTTTACTCAAGTTAGAACTTTGAAAATCTAGATTTGGTTTTGATTTGATCAAGTTATGAAGAATTGAAGTTTTGAAGTTCTTGGAGTTCTTCTCGGGTTGGAGAAGCAGCCCTCTCGGCCTGCGCTCTTTAGCGCAAGGCCGATTGCGCAGCTCACCCTTTGGTGAACTGCGCACCTTCCTTCTCGGCCAGCGCCTTCATTGCGCATAGCCGATTGCGCCCGGCCTCTCGGGCTGAACCGCGCATCTCCCTTGGCGCACTAACTCCTGCGCAGTTGGCCCCTGCGCAACCTGACTCCTGCGCAGTCTACCTTCTGCGCAATCTATCCATGCGCCATCCATCCCTGCGCAACCTGATCCCACGCAATCCATCTGCTGCGCAGCTTATCCTGCGCAGTTGGTACCCTGCGCAGCTCACCCTGCGCAGTTGGTACCCTGCGCAGCTCATCCTGCGCACTTGATTTTACTTAATATGTTTGGAATGACTATTGTACATGGCCTGGTATGACAAGAAACTAGCATAACACAACAGTGATCCGTAGTGGTGCACTCCTGACATGACCAACCTGACATGATAGTGGTCCGTCGTGGCGCACTCCTGACAAGTACCCTGACATGAATTATCTTGATAACTTGATAGTGGCCCGTGGCGGCGCACTCCTGACTTGACTTGACTTGTAACTTGTAACTTGACTCGTATAATCAACTTGACACCGTGGGTGTTCCTGCTTGCTTGCTTGTACAATCCACTTGTCTTGTCTTGCATCATGTCTAGGACGTGACTTCCTGGGTACCACGGCCAGGGACTCGCACTAAGTTGGATTAGGCTAATGATTAGATCAAACTAGAACATGGAGAATTCCCAGTCACAGGCAATCTCGTTATCTGGGCGCTTTAATGGACTTGTAGCTTGTCGACGAGTAGAGCACATTTCCAGCACACTGTCATGTGTTGTACCCTCTAAGTCACCTAAGGGTACATTTGTCTCCCGGGCAATGTACCCACCTATAACTCTCAACCCGCGGAAGGATAACTGGATAGTCTGCAGGGCTTGGGACTGGAAATTCTCACTTGCATCTTGTTAGTAATTAGGCTTGTGATAACCCTAGTTAGTTAAAGTAGTAAGCCGTAGTACTTGCCTGGCCGATTGTGAATGAATGGTGTCCAGCTCTGTCTAAGTCTTGTCTAGCCCCTGTACCTGGAACTCTTGATCATGATTGTTTTACTTATCTCTAACGATAAATGGGTAGAGACAGTGAGCTATTCAGGCGAAGGGGTACAATCCCGGTCCTTGTTTGGTTTAAGGATTGTAACCTGGCTCCCGGAATGGTTCCACGTCCCTAGTCATTTATCGCCCTGTGTACTTTACTGCTTGTACTTTCCTTTTATTCTTTATGTTCTGATATGCTGGCTTTTGTTCTTATTTGTGGCCTCCTTTGTGGCACTTGCTTTTTCTGGGGTTTGACCCAGCTGGTTTTGTGTGGCCAGATTTCGGAGCAGCTCCCGAGGATCTACCAAGCTTCCAGCCCAATGGTGACAACTAGACGGAACCCGGGCCAAGAGTGGGTTTTCCTTTTGTTTCACCCACTTATATGTAAATTTATTTTTTGAGGCGTTTAGCCGACGAGCACCTGTTAGCTCGATGCATTTACTTACTGTCTGCCTACGGGCTGTAAACATGATTAACAAATCCTAGGGTTGATCATGTATGACTGAACTCTTGCTAGTCCTATCATTTTGTACGACTAGCTTCATGATCATCCAATATGTAATATTTGGGATGCCTTATATATATATATTTGATGCTCTAATATCTTGTAACTCTGTTAATTGCTTGAGATTGAGACAATAGGCTTGACCTTAAGAGACTGCTGGCTTGTAGTAAACCCTCATATCTAGACAGTCGTGACCGTATAGTTGAGATGTATTCTATTTCAATATACGTAGCTGGCTATGTCTGCCCCCGCTCTCCAGTATTCTGGTTCTGGGGCGTGACATGGTTTAAGTGGTGGCCCATGCAGGTCTTGGCATTCAAGAAATGTGAGGGTTTACCGAATAGATGTCTCAATCAATATTCGTCCTTGATCTCTGCTCGTATCTTCAAATCCCTGAGAATCTCGACCTGATCACATTGCTTGTATCATTGATCTGTCCTGGTCCTTTCCTTATTGTTCCCTATGTCGTCTTCTTCAGCGGCATTACTCCCGGACCTGCCAACCAGCCAGAGGAAGCTCGACAAGCACCCCAGCGCCAGGAAGATCAAGCTCAGCACTCTGGAGTAGCCTCCCGAGTTATGCTTCCCGGAGGCTCGGAACCTCCAGTTCAGGCAGCTCCGCCCGCTCAACCAGCTAGACAGGATGAAGGACCTTTGGTAGGACTTATTAGAGAACTGCTTGCATCCCAAGATCGTCGAGGCGACGCCTTGCACCAGGAAGTTCATGATGCACTAAACCGAGGAGGTCCCCAAGGGAATCAGGCGGCCAACAGTTTCAAGCGCTTGAACCCTCCGTTCTTTGACGACAGTGAAGATGCGATTGCCGCAGACGCTTGGCTTCAGGATACCGAGGTAGTCCTGGAAGCAGCTAGGACACCTGAAAATGAGAAGGTGGCGGTGGTACGCCTACAGTTGTTAGACTTGGCTCGCGATTGGTGGGCAGCTCAGGCCATGGGGTTAGCAGCGCCAGTCACTTGGGCGACGTTCAGAGAGAGGTTCCAGACAAAGTACTTCGATGCGGTAGCACGGTACGACCTGCAGACCAGATTCACCAACTTGAAGCAAGGAGGCAGGACGGTCGATGGCTATGCGACCGAGTTTTCCAGGCTGAGTAGGTTCGCCCCCACCTTGGTGGCAACCGAATTCGATAGGGCCCAGCGGTTCCAGCAGGGACTGCATTTAGAGATATTATTGGCTGTGGAGCAGTTCGAGCACCAGACGTTCGATGCAGTGTTGAAGGCAGCAAGAAGGCATGAGTATACCTCCCGAAGAATTGTGGACAGGACCGGAGGCAGGAAGCGGTCCCACAACCAGATGCACCAATCTTCAGCTCCAGCCCCGGCAGCTAGGGGTATAACCATTGGAACTCCGAGGCGGGCGGCCTCAGTGACGTCGGTTCAGCATTCGACCCCGACGTACCCGCAGCAGCAGAAGCAAAAGCAGTCTTCCGCGGTGGGATGTTCTCATTGCGGGAAGCCGGGCCATGTAGTGGCAGAGTGTCGTAGGGCACAGGGATTGTGCCTGGCTTGTGGAGGAGCAGACCACCAGATAGGGACCTGCCCGAATAGGGGAGGTCCATCATCATCCAACCTTTCTAGTTCTTCGGTGAGAGGACTAGCCCCAGTTCCAGTCCAGCAGCAGCAGTAGTACCCGAGGCCATTGTTGCCACAGGCCCAGGCCTTTCATCAGCAGAACCAGCAGCAGTTCACCCAGGCTCCAGCACAGAACCGACAGAGGGGTTTCCAGCAGAGGGGACCCGCAGCTAGAGGTCAGGCTATGATGATGACCATGGAAGAAGAAGTTGCACCAGGTGAGGTAGTGGCAGGTACTATTCTCGTCAACACCTTTCCAGCATCTGTATTATTTGATTCTGGTGCATTGCATTCATTCATGTCTGCACGATTCGCGACACGGATAGGATTGGAGCCCGAGTCATTATCAGTGAGGCTCAATATACTTACTGGTAGTGGTCTTGTGGGAGTAGATCGAGTGTTTTCCTCGTGTCGAATCGTAGTTAGCGGTAGGGAGTTTCCCGCTAGATTCATAGAGTTCTCTATGGCAGACTATGATGTAGTCCTAGGCATGGATTGGTTGAGGAACCATTATGCTAGGATAGACTGCCATGTTGGCAGAGTTGTCTTTAGTATTCCCGGAGAGCCAGAGTTTTCATTTTTCAGAGGCACAGTAGAGCTATCTCCTCCAGTATTGCGGATGGCAGTAGCAGCAGTGCAGTTGCCCCGGATAGTTGAAGAGTTTCCAGATGTCTTCCCAGAGGAACTTCCAGGGATGCCACCAGAGCGGGAGATCGATTTCACCATTGACTTGATTCCCGGGACAGCACCAGTATCAGAGCGAGTCTACAGAATGGCGCCTTCAGAGTTGGAGATTTTGTACAAGATGATTGAAGAACGTAGAACCAAGGGATTCATTCGTGCTAGTGGATCGCCTTGGGGAGCCCCGATACTTTTTGTAAAAAAGAAGGACGGTACGTCCAGGCTATGTGTAGATTATCGTACCTTGAACTCAGTGACAATCAAGAACAGATACCCTCTCCCGAGGATAGATGACTTGTTTGATCAACTCAAGGGGGCTTCAGTTTTCTCGAAGATAGACTTGCGGTCAGGATATCACCAGATCAGAGTCAGAGAGCAGGACATCCCGAAGACGGCGTTCAGATCTAGGTACGGGCATTGGGAGTTTCTAGTTATGCCCTTTGGAGCGACCAATGCGCCGGCAGTATTCATGGACCTCATGAACCGTATTTTCATGCCTTACTTGGATCAGTTTGTGATAGTGTTCCTTGATGACATCCTGGTCTACAGTAAGAGTGAAGCAGAGCACGAGCAGCATCTCAGAGTTGTCCTCCAGATTCTCAGAGAGCACCAGTTGTACGCCAAGTCCAGTAAATGCGAGTTCTGGCTCGATCGCATTTCTTACTTGGGTCACATCATTACCAGAGGAGGAGTGGAAGTGGATCCCCAGAAGATTGTGGCTATCGAGTCATGGCCAGTACCCAGCTCAGTGGCAGAAGTTCGCAGCTTTCTTGGATTGGCCGGCTACTACCGACGGTTCGTCTCTGATTTTGTAAGGGTTTCAGCGCCGATGACCCAGTTGACCCGCAAGGATGTGCCGTTCGTTTGGACAGCAGAGTGTCAGAAATCATTTGAGAAGTTGAAGCGAGGTTTGATAACGGCTCCCATTCTCACACTTCCAGATGGGACCAGAGGATTCACAGTTTACTGCGATGCTTCAGGCAGAGGATTGGGATGTGTTTTGATGCAGCATGGGAAGGTAATCGCTTATGCGTCACGTCAACTCCGTGATCATGAGAAGAATTATCCGACCCACGACTTGGAGCTAGCAGCAGTAGTGTTTGCACTTAAGTTGTGGAGACACTACTTGTACGGAGACAGAGTAGAGATCCTTATTGATCATAAGAGCCTGAAGTATGTTTTCACCCAGAAGGATCTTAATATGCGGCAGAGAAGATGGCTCGAGCTACTGGTGGACTACGATGTGGATTTGCAGTATCATCCAGGGAAGGCCAACGTTGTAGCAGATGCGTTGAGCCGGAGAGCCGGAGTTTATTTCCTAACGGCGCAACCAGAGTTATTGTCGGATCTTCAGAAGATGGGAATTGAAGTGGTTCTTCCTTCCAATGTGGCCTTGATGGCCAGCCTACAGATTCAGTCCACCATAGTTGAGAGGATCCGGACAGCACAGTTAACCGATTCCAAGATTCAGCGGCTCAGAACAGAGTGTGAAGCAGGAAGAAGGCCAGAGTTATGTATTCATGAGGATGGTACACTTCGACACGGCATGCGTCTTTGTGTACCCAGTAGAGATATCAGACAGGAAGTCATGGCAGAGGCTCACAGTTCGCAGTATTCCATCTACCCAGGCAGCACGAAGATGTACAGAGATATTCGTCAACACTTTTGGTGGAATGGTATGAAGAGGGAGATAGTCCGGTATGTCTCTCGATATTTGGTTTGCCAACAGGTCAAGGCTGAACATCAGAGGCCAGCTGGACTTCTTCAACCTTTACCGATCCCAGAATGGAAATGGGAACACATAACCATGGATTTCGTGACTGGATTACCCAGATCTCCGGCAGGCAGAGATGCTATTTGGGTCATTGTAGACAGGCTTACCAAGGTGGCACATTTTCTTCCATTTAGAGTTGGACAGTCGACGGCACAGCTAGCAGAGGTGTATCTCAGGCAGATCGTCCGACTTCACGGAGTGCCAGTCAGCATAGTATCAGACAGGGATACGAGATTCACATCGCACTTCTAGCACAGTCTTCATCAAAGTTTGGGGACTCGTCTCAAGTTCAGCTCAGCGTATCATCCGCAGACAGATGGGCAGTCAGAGCGTACTATACAAACTCTCGAAGATATGTTGCGGTCGTGTACCCTTGACTTCGGTGGTTCGTGGGAGGATCACCTGCACCTGGTGGAATTCTCGTACAACAATAGTTTCCAGGCCAGTATCCAGATGGCACCCTTCCAGGCTCTGTATGGTAGGAAGTGCAGATCCCCGTTAGCATGGGACGATGTCGGAGAGAGGCAGATGCTCAGTCCAGAACTGATTTCTCAGACGGTTGAAGTGGTCAGGAAAGTCAGAGATCACCTCCGAGTTGCTCAGGATCGCCAGCGCCATTGGGCCGATGCTCATCGACGTTCCTTAGAATTTGCCGTCGGCAACCATGTATTCCTTAGGATCTCGCCTACCCGCGGTGTCATTCGTTTTGGCGTACGGAGAAAGCTTAGTCCTAGGTATATAGGGCCGTTCGATATTCTAGAGCGAGTAGGCGATGTGTCCTATCGTCTCGTTCTTCCGCCGTCGCTAAGTGAGGTACATGATGTATTCCATGTATCCCAATTAAGACGGTACATACCGGACCCGAGCCATATCCTAGATCATTCGGAATTGGTTGTTGGTACCAACCTTTCGTATGAGGAGAGGCCCGTGTCTATATTGGACCGGAGAGAAAAGACGCTCAAGAACAAGACTATTAACTTAGTCAGTGTTGCTTGGGGTCATCACTCTCTAGGTGAGTCAACATGGGAGCGTGAGGACGACATCCGATCGCGATATCCCTACTTGTTTGACTCGTGAGGTATAATGTCTTTCTTATGCCTTACGCTTTCCCTTTCCTTGCTTACATTGTATGATTGTATGATTGAACTGCTTAGTGTAGCTTGTCTGTGCTTAGTATAGCTTGTCGTGGCAATCTCTAGCTCCTTGATTAAATTCTGAGGACGAAATTCTTTGAAGGTGGGTAGAGTTGTCGCCCCCATTTCTTGTATTTTCGTATTTATACTCGTATCTGGGTTTTGGCATGTATTTTAATTTTCTCGACTTACAGAATTGTGGGTTTTTCTCGTATTTCGGGTTTTGGTTCGGCTCAGTTTTAATTGGTTTGGTTTGATTAGGTTTGGGTTAACATGTATTGGTACACTTTAACCTACACTCTACCCTCAACACAACACAACCACCCTCATTATATCCCCACCTAACTTTCTCTCTCCTCTTTACTCTCCATTAATTTTCTTCTTCTTCTTCCTTCTTCCACACAACACCACACCATAGGCAAGTGCACCTTGCCATCAAATAAGCACCACTTTTTATTTGGCCATTAGCTAGATTATGTCATGGAGAACAACTTTAGAACTTGACATTTTGTGATTTGGAGCTTTCATTTTTCTAGATCTAGGTTTTAACCATTTTCGAAATTCCTTGGTTTTGATCTATTTAACTTTGATTTTTGCATGTTTTGATGCTTCCATGTGGAAGAGAATTCGATTTTACTCAAGTTAGAACTTTGAAAATCTAGATTTGGTTTTGATTTGATCAAGTTATGAAGAATTGAAGTTTTGAAGTTCTTGGAGTTCTTCTCGGGTTGGAGAAGCAGCCCTCTCGGCCTGCGCTCTTTAGCGCAAGGCCGATTGCGCAGCTCACCCTTTGGTGAACTGCGCACCTTCCTTCTCGGCCAGCGCCTTCATTGCGCATAGCCGATTGCGCCCGGCCTCTCGGGCTGAACCGCGCATCTCCCTTGGCGTACTAACCCCTGCGCAGTTGGCCCCTGCGCAACCTGACTCCTGCGCAGTCTACCTTCTGCGCAATCTATCCATGCGCCATCCATCCCTGCGCAACCTGATCCCGCATAATCCATCTGCTGCGCAGCTTATCCTGCGCAGTTGGTACCCTGCGCAGCTCACCCTGCGCAGTTGGTACCCTGCGCAGCTCATCCTGCGCACTTGGCACCCTGCGCAGTACATACCCTGCACAACCTACTTGTCTATGATAAATTTGTTATTTCTTGATCTTGGCTCTTCTATAGTCCTATTTTATATTAGTATTTTATTAGGTATTTTACGCCCATTTTATATCCTTACGCCTTTTGTTATGAACTTGATTTTACTTAATATGTTTGGAATGACTATTGTACATGGCCTGGTATGACAAGGAACTAGCATAACACGACAGTGACCCGTAGTGGTGCACTCCTGACATGACCAACCTGACATGATAGTGGTCCGTCGTGGCGCACTCCTGACAAGTACCCTGACATGAATTATCTTGATAACTTGATAGTGGCCCGTGGCGGCGCACTCCTGACTTGACTTGACTTGTAACTTGTAACTTGACTCGTATAATCAACTTGACACCGTGGGTGTTCCTGCTTGCTTGCTTGTACAATCCACTTGTCTTGTCTTGCATCATGTCTAGGACGTGACTTCCTGGGTACCACGGCCAGAGACTCGCGCTAAGTTGGATTAGGCTAATGATTAGATCAAACTAGAACATGGAGAATTCCCAGTCACAGGCAATCTCGTTATCTGGGCGCTTTAATGGACTTGTAGCTTGCCGACGAGTAGAGCACATTTCCAGCACACTGTCATGTGTTGCACCCTCTAAGTCACCTAAGGGTACATTTGTCTCTCGGGCAATGTACCCACCTATAACTCTCAACCCGCGGAAGGATAACTGGATAGTCTGCAGGGCTTGGGACTGGAAATTCTCACTTGCATCTTGTTAGTAATTAGGCTTGTGATAACCCTAGTTAGTTAAAGTAGTAAGCCGTAGTACTTGCCTGGCCGATTGTGAATGAATGGTGTCCAGCTCTGTCTAAGTCTTGTCTAGCCCCTGTACCTGGAACTCTTGATCATGATTGTTTTACTTATCTCTAACGATAAATGGGTAGAGACAGTGAGCTATTCAGGCGAAGGGGTACAATCCCGGTCCTTGTTTGGTTTAAGGATTGTAACCTGGCTCCCGGAATGGTTCCACGTCCCTAGTCGTTTATCGCCCTGTGTACTTTACTGCTTGTACTTTCCTTTTATTCTTTATGTTCTGATATGCTGGCTTTTGTTCTTATTTGTGGCCTCCTTTGTGGCACTTGCTCTTTCTGGGGTTTGACCCAGCTGGTTTTGTGTGGCCAGATTTCGGAGCAGCTCCCGAGGATCTACCAAGCTTCCAGCCCAATGGTGACAACTAGACGGAACCCGGGCCAAGAGTGGGTTTTCCTTTTTGTTTCACCCACTTATATGTAAATTTATTCTTTTGAGGCGTTTAGCCGACGAGCACCTGTTAGCTCGATGCATTTACTTACTGTCTGCCTACGGGCTGTAAACATGATTAACAAATCCTAGGGTTGATCATGTATGACTGAACTCTTGCTAGTCCTATCATTTTGTACGACTAGCTTCATGATCATCCAATATGTAATATTTGGGACGCCTTATATATATATATTTGATGCTCTTCTTGTAACTCTGTTAATTGCTTGAGATTGAGACAATAGGCTTGACCTTAAGAGACTGCTGGCTTGTAGTAAACCCTCATATCTAGACAGCCGTGACCGTATAGTTGAGATGTATTCTATTTCAATATACGTAGCTGGCTATTTCAATATATATATATATATATATATATATATATATAAATATATATATATATATATATATATATATATATATATATATATATATATATATATATATATATATATATATATATATATATATACATGAATATACATAAATATACATAAAACAAATATATATAAGGAAATATATAAATATATATATATATATATATTTTTTTTTATATATATATATATTTATATATATATATATATATATATATATATATATATAAATAAATAAATAAATATATATATATATATATATATATATATATATATATATATATATATATATATATATATATATATATATATATATATATATATATATATATATATATGTACTTCTATGTATATATGATTTTATGCTATATTTTAATATATGTAAATTTACATGTTATTTTATTATTTGTAAATATTATGGCTAGGGCTGGGCATACGGGTCCAGGATCCGCGGTTCCAACCCGAACCGATCCGTAAAACACCCAAACAAGCCGGGTCTAAAATTTTAAAACTGAAATGGGGCGGGGCGGGGCGGGTCCTGTGATATTCACGGTTCGGGGCGGGTCACAATTTGAAAATCCGCGGGGCCCCGGCCCGGCCCGTTTGGAGGGGTATTATTGTAAATTTAATCAAACATAACAATTTAAGTATATTTGTATATAGAATTTTAGGGCTCAGGCTTCAGAGCCAATTAACTTTCCCCCTCTTTAGTCTTTACAGAACTATGCGGCAGGGTCCTTACTATTGTGGTGCCGGCGCTGACAAGGCTTTCGGGCGTGACATTGTTGATGCCCACTACAAAGCCTGTCTCTATGCTGGGATCAACATCAGTGGCATCAATGGTGAAGTCATGCCAGGCCAGGTATGAAGAAACTGGCCTTTCGCTTCTTGTTCCCTTCCTTGATATAACGGCATTTTGTTATTGTCTGATGTCACGGTCGATCATTGCTGTGTATGAAAAAACAGTGGGAATTCCAAGTAGGCCCAGCCGTCGGTATCTCCGCTGGTGATGAGTTGTGGGTTGCTCATTACATTCTCGAGGTACGATTAATGGTTGCTTCAAACATTTACTTCCTATATGCAAATTGTGCGTTGCTGGTTCTTACATCTTTCTATGAAATCAGAGGATCACTGAGATTGCCGGTGTCGTTGTGTCTTTCGACCCAAAGCCTATCAAGGTTAGCTTGTTTCGCCAATTTTCTTGACACGATTTTAGTGAAAACCTTTTGCTTTTCCAGCATATCATGGTGGACCCGCGGGTTGTTGCGGATTGGAACCGTTTCAAACGGGGCGGGTTAGGTCCGATTCCAGAAAAAAATTGACCCGTCCCGTCCCGCCCCGTCAAAGAACGGGTTAGGTCCGGTTCCTGAAAATTTCGGCCCGGCCCGGCCCGACCCGTGCCCAGCCCTAATTATGGCTAAAGTATATTTTACTACATTGAAATATTATTATAATATTTTAATTCGTATTTTTATGTATTATGTTAATTAAGGCCATTTGAGTCCAGACCTAGCATGGGTTCTGTGGACTTAAATGAGTCTAAATACATTCAAGGCCTGTACGAGTCATATCGGACTTGATTCATGGCTTTGGATCCCGTATCTGGACTCCGGTTCAATTTTGTATACATGGATAAAATATTAAATAATTAATTATTTATTTGCCAAAAATTGTAACTTGCTGTATTTGAATTATTATATATAATTTAATTGCTGTAAAAATTTGGGTAAAATTGTATTTCAATACTATGTTAAGTTAGATAATTGAATATAGTTTTTTTTAGGATTTAATTAGTAATTTTGGCATTTTTAAAAAATAGGAAAACAGAACTCATTTTTAAGGTACTTATGTTTACTGATTTTTAGTAAATATCTATGAGGATTTATAAATTCCAGAAAAATTAGTATAAATTTCTATAATTGACGAGGATCATTTTGGTACTTTATTTTATGTATATTTAAACTTTTTGCCTATCTTAATAATTGTTGGAATACAATGTACAGTCTGATTTATTTATTGAATAATTATGACTTGCGAAGTTATGTGTGATTTTGGGATATTTTGGTGTTGGACCTTACCCTACCTTAGTATAGAGACCCTAGTAAGTTATTTTAGGTATTGTGTCGCCTCACATTGGTCTCCTATGCTAAAGTCAGCACTTGGCTAGGTGTCCAGTCAGAAAGTCGTGTCACACCACTAGTGTCCTAGTATTTAGCTTAGTATAAAAAAGTAAGTTTATATATCCTTTTTATAGTGACGGGACACCGGATATGTATAGCTTCATATACACACCCTTGCTTTGCACTAGGCAAGTACCTCTACGAACTTTATTTACTGTATATAGTGAATTGTGTATAAACCATGTTAATACCGATACTTAAACTGTAAATCATTTCTGGAATATCTCGACATATTTCATATACTTTATACTGCTCTCAGTACCTAACATGCTTTATACTGTTCACGTATCTCTCACATGTTAGAATCTGGGTTATGGAGAAACTGATAGTTGAGTACGTGATCATGCCCCCTCTACCGAACTCGAGCAAGGTTGCATTTTATATGTTTACTGCGCCGTATGTACTTATCCAGGTGTATTTGTGCGCATGTACATCTATCGCCTTATTCACTTGTACGAAAGTATATTTTATTTACATGTGCCACAGTACATTGTACACCTATTGACGATCACGTACCTGCTCCAGTTTTAAATATTATATATACATATGTCGCTATGACATATATATCCTTGCCGTGATAGATTGTGATATGCCATGATTCCTGTTTATTACACTGCTGTTCATTTCATGCTTCGTATATTTAGTTTGTAGAATCAGTACTTGCTCCTGTCCTGACAGGATGACGTTGTAGGTATACTTACCGAGGAGGAGTTGCTATGTGATTCCTATTATGGGGTCGCCATCGAGGATCAGGCCTTACCCTACGAGGATGTACCTGCGGAGAAACTCGTCTAGTTTGTTTAGTTGATCGGGACTTTTGATAGCAGACATGTTCTAGACTATGTATTTTGTTACTATTCTTGTATCCAGTTTTACATCTTGGCTATGTATTCGGAATATATGTATATACTAGAAGATTTTGTGTTTGTGATGTTCATCTCAATATGACAAATAGAACTGTTAGCACACTTTTATCTTATATTGTTTTGTTTTTAGAACAGTTTACTACGCTTTATCTCAAGCGTAGGCTGGACATGACTCGGCTCGGCCCAACAATTTGGGTAGCGGATCGTGACAACTTATCCATGGATATCCAGGTACGGTACAGTGAGGTAATTTTCGAAAATAATTGAACCATTTTTTCGACGAATAATCCATTTTGGATTATAAAAATTAATATATATATATATATATATATATATATATATATATATATATATATATATATATTATATATATATATATATATATATATATATATATATATATATATATATATATATATATAATATATATATATTCAATATATATATATATATATATATATATATATATTAAAAATATATATATATATATATATATATATATATATATATATATATATATATATATATATATATATATATATATATATATATATATATATATATATATATATATACATTCGACTGAATATTCGCCAGTCGACGAGTCAAAAACTTTGTTTGTTTATTTTCTTTTAGGTGGACCCACGTGAGTGGTTGGTGCTCGATCTAAACTATTCTTGTTTTCTGGGACAACTTAGAGACTAGAGCAAGTCATGATGTCTTAAATGGATTAGGGTTTCATTCCTCCCAATAAATAAAAGCAAAGAGGAATTGTCAAATAGCTCTTCTAGTGTTCATGGATATTAATTTCATCTTTCTAAGAGGAACAACTCTCACGTATTCCACTTCAAGATAGAGAGAGGGACTATACGCAGGAGGCAGAATTATCTACTCCGTCAAGTTGAGATTGTCATTGTCGATAAGGTAGGCAACCTTTACTAGGTTAGCATATGTTGTAAGGATTGAGTATTCTTTCACGATCTCCAACATTGTATCATTCTCGTGAGAATTGTAAGTGATCGACTCTTAGGACAAGGGAGTCGACGGAATATCTGTTTCATAAATAAAAACTTGTAACTTGTCCTAGTGGCAATAGTCACCGCATATTGGACATTTGATCTTGTCTTGGCACTGTAAGCAGGCCTACAGTTCGTATCTTTGTGGGATCGATCGGTGGTTGAAGCTTCTCTGCATCTCAGATCCCTAGATGATATACCTCTCATGTTCATTTTTACGTACCTTAGCTAGAATTTGACATCAATATAGATGGTTGATGTCTGACAAATAACTAGTCATAAACACTTTGTCAAATATTTTAATTTTATTAATTGTGTTTTGTGTGCTTCATAGCCGACCTATTATTGTAATGCCCCGCTCCACGCGATGTATTTGGGTTGGCTTGTTAGATGCGATCAAAATGTTGGACCGTGACTTGTGTTAGGAATCAAGAGAATTGAGACTAATACAGTCTCTCTTAGTTGGCTAGACGGAATACGTATTGGAATGTGGCTCGCTGGTGGAGCTACCTCTAGTGGGAATACGTGTGCGATCGGAATAAGCAGACCCTTTATATAATGTGAGTGAAACTGTCCTTCCTCCTCCTTACACCTTCACGATTAATAAAATAGAGTAATGTGATGCTATGAATTGTCCCTAAATGATTCATGTCTTAGTTGTTGGATAATAAGAGATGCTTATGTTGCCTAATATTGAAATGAATTGATAACATTGCCCCTTATGTTTAATGTTGCTGAAATAAATGAAACACTTGAATAATGAAATACGGTATGATTGATACATGGGAAAAGAACTGACTATGCTATTAACACAATGAACTGAATGAGACTCTTGAATCATGTACACTCTGTATAACTGTTGTAAAGAAATAAGATGATGCATGTTTTCGTATAAGCAAGGAACTGAATAATAATTGTCCCAACAAAATGAATGAAAAGTTGCTTGTCCCTTTGAACTGAATGAAATGTTGTTTGTTTCTCATTGAGAGGAATGTTATGAGAAATGTTGCAATGAATCAATGAATGAGGAATGATGAGACTTGGGATCATGGAGATCACCAAGTGGAATGATGTTAATAATGGAATGATTAGTCGTTGAACACGGCTCAAAATTGAGAGGAGATGTTGAACTGTTGGCTTTGCTTACTTTCAGTTGTTTTACCATGCACTTGTGTTTATCGAGTCGGCATACATTCACATGGTCATGGACGTACTTGTACAAGTCTTAGTAAGTTTCCTCGAACGGTACCTGGGGCGCTGGGACCGATTCCACCCGGGAGGAAACATTGGTCGTGCTATGGTGGTACGAGGTATTACGGGACATTCGGCTAGGCTTGCAACCTACTCTGGAATGGTGCGTCGTAATACCCGTTGGAAAGTTCTTTATGGTGTAGTTTCACCAACGACCATGTAGTCAGGATGCATGCTAACGAATGTTTTGTGCAGATAGAGTAAGTATATCATATTATCCTGTATTTTTATGCAGGTGCGAGGGAGTCGACTATCGGTAAGAAATCACTTAATGTGACATGGTTATTTACATGTTGAACTCAACTTGACTGCTTAACATATTAATATCGATGATGATAAGATGTTGCCTTTTAGAATAATGCCATAACCTGTTGAACGATAACACCAAGTATGCTAAACGATGTCTTCCAGGAATATTTCCATAATATGCTCAACGTGTTAACTCAATGTTGCTTAGATGATGCCTTGCACAAAGAAATGCTATATCATGCTATAACATGTTTACTTACTTCAATGTTTCTGCTCAAGAAATGTAAACTGATGCTAGACCCCAACTAGAAAGATCACTCTAATGAATGCTTGCTAAAATTGATCACTTAATGTTAGTTTAGGCGAGTGGGTTGGATTCTGCTCGCCAGGACATAGATGATGTACTGACCCACGTTGTGGGCAGGTGCTCGTGCTTGGAAAGTTCTGTACACGAAGATTGGCTTGATCGGTCCCGCAACATCGAAGATTTGTTGGGCATGCAGAAGCTATCCTTGTACAAGATGATGTCTTCTGTTTATAAAGACATAATGTATGGAACATTGCAATCAGTTGTACCAGTGAGTTGTAAGCCAAGTCGGTATATCGAGTTGCATTTCAATGTATGAAAGTATCAAATGTAAGCCTTATGACTCTTGTTCAGTTGGTTGTCCATGTAAAGTGAGATGTGTTGTAAGCCTTGTATTCCAATACCAGTATTGTACTCTACTTCAATTATCAATAAAAAGAATACATTTTACATATCTCTGTGCGACTCAAGTTATCTGCTTATATCCGCTGCTACAAATCAGTGATGTGTTTCTTTTCGATAAGAAATATTGTCCACATTAACTTCAATTTGTCTGCTTCTGCCGCTGCGATGTGTTCCTATTTGAAGATTATCAATTGTATACCATCTTTGTCTTGTACAAGTGCAATATCAGACTTGTACGGCATCACGTCCAAACGAGAACGATCGATTCCAAAAGATAAAATGACTCTACATAAATCGGGACGTGGCAATTATGACGGAAAAAAAAGAGAGGCTTGGATGAGGATGATAATGAATAATATGTTTCTGCCGAAACGAATATTATGAAATCCTACTATCTAAATAATATTTACGAATACGTACCTATAATGTTCCCTAGACAACATCATCTCTAGCACCTGGATACCTAGGATGGTTTTATCTGCAGCAAATGCTTCTAGTTGTCTTCACACTGCTTTATTCCCTGCTGAATGTAGGTTTCCTTCATTCATTGGTGCCATTTGTCACAGTTGCTGATATCTTATTCCTTGAATAATGGAATCATAGCAGGGAAAGAGTAATGAGTATTCAGAAGCAAACAAAGCAAGTAGTGACCTTTGTGTAGGATGGCTAATCAAATCATTAGGTCACACTCTTAACTAATCTTACAAAAATCTTGATTCTGTAGGATCGTACGTCTGGTCGGTGATAGGCTAATTTTTAAATACTCCAGTAGCGTACGTGTTCCCAAACGATTGGCCAGTAACTTGTTGAATCGAGTGCAGGTTCCTGCATTGATTGATAGCTAACAAACATGCATGTTCCTGACTGAAATTTAAATCAAGGTAAATGGCATTGTTTGTGTAGATTATAGTGTTCTTTAGCATTATACTATGGCTAAATTATCTCAATGACATCCCCATTATAGCATTAGAATGTTTTTGATATATTAATCTTTAATTGTTCAATTTTGATACCCTAATTTTATAAATTATTTTTTTAAAGCACATCCCGTCCAAATTTAGTTGCAAATAAAAGTTTATCATGAAAAAAATAGTATTGTTATTCATTTAATTACAAAAACCGATATATCATCCAACAACAAACACAATTGTTAAGGATCCGTAATTAAAAAAATATTAAAGATTCAAGAACTGACGAAAGGTACTTCAAAAGAGCAATTTACGAAGTATAGGTGCCAAAATCGGACAGTAGAAAGTTAATGTGTCAAAAATGTTCAAGCGTTTCAGTTAGGGTTCCACTAGAATAATTTAGCCTAGTACTATTATAGATCAGGTCTTCTCTCTTTCACAGTTCAAAACTCAGCATTTTTCTTGTCTTATGGTGTACTTCTGGAGCTGAGTTATTTTTGCTAATAGTGAAGCATATATACTTACATATCTTTGTCATGCTTCCAGTTCTGATCGTAATAATTTCTAGTTGCAGTAAGCTTGTTTGAGACTCGTCCGCACAATTGTCAGTTTTAGTTTGTTGAAGGTCGCCAACTATTTCTATCAATATTAGGTAGCCCAGGCCGACCCTGGCCCAGGACGACCGTCCAGGGCCCACGGATCACGAGGGGCCCAAAATAATTATTTTAAAAGTAAATATGTTACTAATTTTGTATCTCAAATAGAACTAATATATACCATGGGTCTTTTTAAATGTAAAGTTATTGTGGTTTTGTGGTTAGTACTTTAGACTTGTAATCTAAAGGTTCTAAGTTCAATTCTTGGTTTTAAACTTTTTTTTTATTTTTTTTACATTATGTACGGGGACTTTATTTTGAAATTCATCCTGGGTCCAGGTAGGCAAGACCGCTACTTATTGACATATTGTTCCATTTTTATTTGGCTAAATTATGTATCTTAACATTTTAGCTTAGTTCAACATTTTGTTAATTGTCAATAAAACTCGTGATTTTTTGTTTGTGACTCTATCCCTCTCTCAAAGAAGAAAAAGATAAAAAAAGAAGTAAATCCCTTTAAAAAGGAGTTTGCTAGGTCTAGGAAATTAGAACATTGGTTAAGGCAATAATAAAAAGAAGGATACGGCAGTGCCCATTAAAGTGATTCGGTTGTTGCAAAGTATTATAGCCATGGTCCTTGAGAAAAGGTGAACGAATCAAAGAAATTCACGTTGACAACCCCAAAGAACACATGGAAGCTTGGTAGTAAAATAATCATCATTTGACGATCTAGCCTCAATCTACTCATGGATCTCATGATGGCACAATGATTATTTAGGATTTGCTTGGTAGTTAAGCTTTTTCAGTTGCAGGCTGGCAGTGGCAGAAACTCATGACCCTATATAATTTTAGCCTCTAGACTACTCAACATCCACTAATGCAATTTGAATTGTTCATTGCGAGAAAATATTTCAGGTTTACAATTTTTTCTAGTTGATATGTGGAAATTTATCAGACATGCACATTTCACATAGAAGAAGATTTGAGGTCGAGTCGTGTCTTAGTACCATGTGAAAGTTCCCGCCACTACATAATTCTAGAATTGCAACGAAGAGAAGGATTAAATGTGTCTTTTTTCAATAAAGTAGTCCCCTCGAAACTTCTTGTGATGGACATTGGATCCATCTCAGCGGTTTGTCTACTCCCAGGTTCCTCTTTGATAAGTAGCAGTGTCTTGATATACCATAGTTTGCAGTAATGGTCGATATCGATCCGATATGACCGATACCGCCTCATTTTCAGTCAATTCGACATAAAAAATTGAATGAAAAAAAAAAACCAATTAGCAAGGACGTAAAAGCATAATAAGATTGTAAAAGCATGTAAAAGAATAAAACTTATCTGTAAGAGGTAAACCAATCGACGAAGTTGACTAATATTTTATTTAATTACAAAATTACTAATAAATAACACAGAAAACACTTAAAATTATGCCTAGATATATAAAATATTTTTTTCTAAAACTTAAATAATTTTTTGTTTTTTGATATAAGAAATATGATACTCCGATCCGAAACCGCTGATTCTGTCGATACCGTCGATCCCGAAGGATCCGATGCCGATATCGATACTGTGAACCTTGTGATATACCAAAGTTTTCGCGCATTTTTTTCCAGTTTATACACTATGCAATTTGAATTTGTTACCTGGACTACTTACAACCTACTATTTCCACCGTATGCTCTTCACCCTAATTTTCTTCCCCATATTCATGAATCTCATCGTCCTCGGATACCCTTGAATTCCGCAATCGCCAAATCTAGCACGTCTGACACCGGGGACGGGGCCGGGGAGTGGAGCTGGTGTTATTGGCATGCACTAAATGCCATGTCCCAACAATTTTCCTTGAAAAAGAAACATGACATTACAAGACTAGGTGGGGATTGTTCACTACTAGCCCTTCTCTCAAGTGAACTACTCCAGTGCTGCACCAACTGGGTGGACACAGAAAGAAGTTGGGACCAGCTTCTAAAGTTGGCAGCATGTCCTTGGAGATGTTGGGGGCAAATTAGCATACCATGGCCCATCCAGGAACCCCCCCTCCCCATTCACATCAAACTCCTGCCAACACTATTTACTCACTTTTTAATATGTTCTACTACATTTAGGAACTAGAAAAATTTTTGAAGAAAGAAGGGCATTTAGCTAGCCAGACATATGTATGTATGCAGGGCCGGCCTGGGGGTCTGGGTTGTCCTAGTCGGAGCTAATTTTGGTTGTTCCTTGCCCTTGACTCCAAAAGAAAGGATATTGTGTTTGGGAGTGTTCGTCCCTATGTTTGACAGCGAGTGAGCTCGGATTCCGAGTCTCTAATGATCCTTGAACTACTCGAGATCACTCCAACGTTAACTCAAAATATGGACATAAAAGATTGTCAGTTCAACTGACAAGAAGGATTGGGGTAGACCGCAAAGGTTAGCTGGAGACTTAGAGGCCTAGGGGTTGCCCTAACGGGGGGGAGGGGGGGGGGGGGGGGGGGTGGGGGGGGTGGGGGGTGGGTGGGTGGGTGGGTGGGTGGGGAGGGGGGAGGTCTCCAAGCCGCATGGCTTGTCTGGCCCCAGGGCAGGCCCTATATGTATGCCCCAACCTAATTACATCTCTTGCATGTTTTCGTATGCCATGGTCCCCTATGCTCGCTTGATCCTTCTGAAACTTCATTTGACCTGTAACTTGAAATGGCAGTACCCTCGTCTTAAATCCGTGTCCTCCTTCCTGTCTATTGTGCACATCTGGCACGCGGAAGGGCGGATTTATTATCTCGCCGACAGTGGAGGAAATGGAGGATGCTCGATGTCGGAAGATCTTGATTACATATCTGCAATGACTTGAATGTTTCGAGCCTGGTTAAGATGTAATATGTATATGCCAGGTTTATTTTCAGTATGATCTCTTATGAAGACTTGTGATAACAGAAATTATAAGAACTCAAGTAATCCTTTCTAGTGAGCTATATAGTTTATAGCAGTCATGCAAGTAAAACTGGAGTCACAATGAATCAATGATCAAAAGTAGCATGTTAGTCATGTCAGTAACTCACTCTTTTATTTATTTATTTGAACACATGATCTTATGGAATACTTAGCATTGATCTATCTGTAAATGCTAAGCTACACCATGTAGCTATGGTCTATCTAGGTTGCTGAAAGCTTGGCTGTTGGTACAGGACCACACAATGCGTCAAGAACAAACTAAATTGGGTTTAGATAGGGATATAATATATGTGAATTATGGCTAAAGAAATTGTAGCTAGGGGGGAATCACACATTAATGGTAGATGATTGAAATGGAATTCTATAGCTAGTTTCTTGGCTGACAGTCCTTCATGTGTAGAGCCATGTGAGGATGGTGGTAGATGTTGTTGCTCATCTTTACCAAAATGCCCACACATTATTAGTATGTTAAAACTTGCATATTAAACTATATTACATTTAACTATCTATCTATGAGAAAGTTTTTTTTTTGTTAACATGGAATAGTAGATTTGTTGATGTTGGCAATGGTTAGCTCTTTGCAATCAATATATGTAGATTGCACAAATTAAGGATCATGGTGGGATCCAAAGCCTCAACCACCAATCTTTCAGGAAAAATCATATTGACAAATTCATAGCCTGATCTTTCTAGCCGTGCACTTCTATTTTGGCTCTCTGGATGTCTTCATTTCTTATACTTATGATAATAATTATTGTAGCCACAAAGTTTATTTACGAGTGAGAAGTGTTGTTCTCTCTCTCTTTATATATATATATATATATATATATATATATATATATATATATAAAATATTGCAAATGACCTCTAGCCTAGTGGATATATATATATATATATATATATATATATATATATATAAATATTGCCAAATGACCTCTAGCCTAGTGGATATATATATATATATATATATATATATATCTATATATATATATATATATATATATATATATATATATCGCAAATGACCTCTAGCCTAGTGGAGGCGAGTTCACCACAATTAACCATTGCTTCAATATATATATATATATATATATAAAATATATATATATATATATATATATATATATATATATATATATATATATATATATATTCCAGCATGTGCGGGCTCACTTAAATCGTGTGTCCCCCGCACACGATTTTTAGCCGGTCATCATATTATTTCGGACTCTTCGTGCGGATCTTATCCACATGGTTTTTGTCATCATCACCCCACAAGCACACCACGCGCACTCCGCGCGCTCCAGAGCTCCACGAGACGGCCATGACGTCTTTCGACGCCCGCAACTCAACGCCTCGCTTCGCCCACAACGCTGAAGGCGTCCCCGACGTCTTCATGACACATACGACAGCCGATGCCGACCAGCCATCTGTTCTATGTGCACGATGTTCTTACAATGTCTTCTCGACGTCCTTACGGCGCCGCACGACGGGTAGCGTGGTCGGCCGTCGTTTATACCCGTGGTAAAATGGTGCCGGTCCTCGACAGCCCGCGTGGCGCCCTATCAGTTGAGTTTTCATGAACGAGCGCCCATTCTGGCCCACGCCAGCTTAGATCGTAGCAATTTTTGTTAATCCTCCGACGTTGTCTGTGCCCCTCACCGCACAGGCCTGGCTCATCATCGCCCTGTTGTTCTCTATATATTACTAGTCACTCTCATGACAATATAAACTCCATCCTTCACCTGTACTAAACCAACGGGGAAGGGGTAGCAAAGTAATTATACGTATTATACACTGTGCATCTATGAGTAGTTCTGGTGGGAGAGGGAGGATTTAAAAGGAGACATTGTCCCATCAAATTGAGTGTCTCTTGCACAATGGTTCTCCTCCGGGCCATGGGGGGAGAGCTTGTGGTGAACAATGAATTTAGGAAGCATCCAAAGGGATCGCATTGATTCTTTCCTGAACACCATTGTTCTATGGGTTGTCGAAAGAATCATGTGATCCTTTTGGATCTCTCCTCTATCCATTTCTGATGTACAAACAGCTTCTCTTCACCATGTCATGCTAGTTGCAGTACTACACTTGTTCTCATCGATCATGGTAAGTTGTACTACTCAATATTGTATATACATAAGTTTTCCGTAAACTTTTTTTTTTCAGTTTGCTCAATAGGAAGAGATCAGCAGAAGCTTCTTTGCTTCATATCTCATCTGCAGAAGCTTAATTATACTTCATAGTTCATACTAACCCTTTCTTCATGCAACATTAGTACCCTTTCTTCACGGATCGCCTTTGGAATGAAGCTTTTTCCTTAAGAAAGGGTGGAGAAAAGCCAAATTTTGATCATTTAGGTAAAAGGCGTTCTAAAATGAGCAACAGTCTTGATTAATTTTAGGCCAAAAGCCTCAATCGATATCCCAAGACTATGATGGAGATATGATTCAAGAAGATGGAGGATTTTGGGAAAAGAAAAGTTCTCTTACATATTTAATTGATGTCTGAATTTCATTAGCTAGCTCTATTATTTTCTTCTTTATGAATTCTTTCCTACATGATAGGTGTCCTCTCATGAGCTCCATATGGGTTATATATGTAAAACAATAATGTCAGAATTACGACCAAATAGAGTTGTAATCCTTTGCAACCGCAATGTAGCGGTTGTCAATTGGTGCCCCGCTTCCTCCTCTATTCCACATGAGAAGAGGGTGCCAATTGGCAACCGACACGTGGAGGTTGTAATAGATTACAACTCCATTTGGTCGTAATCCAAGCATTGTCCCAACTGTACCAACAGGGGAGAAGACTGTGGACCAGCTCCGGTTGCATTAATGTCCACACAATTGAAATATTTTTTTCACAGAAATGTCAGATTTATTGTTCCATTCAAATATGTTAGATGACTAAAGTAACACTGAATATATATATATATATATATATATATATATATATATGTATATATATATGTATATATACATATATGGAACAAACAAACAAATATATATATATATATATATATATATATATATATATATATATATATATATATATATATATATATATATATATATATATATATATATATATGGAACAAACAAATACACCTCCAAAGGTTATGGATAATTGTGACAATTAGCGATCAAAAATATAGTCATATTATCCTTTGTTTTTTGTTTTCAGAAAAGTTGAGATTAAAATCTTACTTCAAGGAAATGAGAATAAATAAGTTTAAAAAGTTGTTGGTCCATGTGGAAGTTGAGATTCGTATCCTATAAGAAAAGATAATATGTGGATGAGCTCATGTGGAAGTTGGGATTCGTTTGAAGCATCGATCACATGTATGAAGAGCTTCAAAGACTCTTATACAAAATCTTTTTCTTGGTATACTCTTCCATTTGAGATTTACCGACAAGACAACTTTGTGCGAGCTTCTTAACCTCTAATGACCCTTGTGCAAAAGTTATCGGTCGAGATATCGATACGATATAGTCGATATCAATACACTTTGGCATGTCCCAATCCAATACGGAATGATACTGATATCGGGATCTCTTTTTCAGTCAATTCGGTAGATAAAAATAAACAAAAAAATCAATCAGTAAAGATGTAAAAGCATAGTAAAATTATAAAAGCATATAGTTAAAGGAAAATTATTTATTGCAAAGTAATGGTGACTATTAGGGTCTGGTTGGTAACGGTGTTTTTACCGGTTCTGGAGTATTTTTGAACCGACTGTTTATGAAAATTTCTGCTTGTTAATTTTTTTGAGTAGCTTGGTCGGCTCAAAATTTTTCCAAAATTGATGTATTATAATTTTGGGTGGCTTTATAAACACCCCAAATCGGTGAATTTTGAGGATTTTATTATTTTATTTCATTTATATTCTCACCACAAATATATAATTATAATTACTAATACCCTATCATATTTAATTTTATTAGTGTAAAAAAAATTCAGAACCGCTCATTAGTGAATTACCAAGCGTTTAAAAGCCGCTATTTAAAAACCATCCAAAACCGGATCCCTCATAATCGGTATTCTAAAAGTACCTCATAACCGCTATCCCCACAATTGCCAAGCATACTATATAATATTTGCTTTCGGATATTAAAAAAATCGATACTCAATTTTCTTTAAAAAAATCATACTATATAATATTAAAAAAATCGATACTCCGATCTGGAAACGTCGATACCCAATTTCGATACTTATAGAAAGGTACTTATATCGATTACGGACATAGGCCTTATTTGGTTTGCGGAAAGGAAAGGAAATCGAATCTTTGCTCTTTTCTTTCCTTTGAAAATTGTAATTCCAATAAATTTTCTTTTCCGTGTTTGAAAATGTCAAAAAAAAATTGTGAGGGAACGTGAATCCTTAGAGAGAGAAAGTGAATCCTTAGGTTGGTAGGGAGAACTATTTCTTTTTTCTATTTTACTTCCCCCGAGGAATCAATTTTCTTTCCTACTCTTTTTCTTTGACATTCAAACATAAAAAATGAATGAATTTCTTCTTCCAACACTCTGATTCTGCGAACCAAACATGGCCATAATGTGGCTCCAACCGTCACGATGGCAATGCTAACTTTCAATTTAGACCATCTCCAATGGGGGTTTCTATCTTCCCTATTTCTATGGAAGAAATCCATTTTAGAAAAAACTTCTCCCAATGATAATTTCTATCACCATTTCTATCCTAGGTGGCAATGATGTAGGATGAAAACTTTGTAGGAGAGTTTCTACATGTAGAAACTCTCATAGAAATTCTCCTATCTCTCATGACAATTATTATTGGACCCTACACCATTAAATTGGTCCTTTTACTATGTGACACATAGGATAGAAATGGAGAACCATTGGAGAGCATTTTTTGTATGTCTACAATTTTTATGTAGAAACTCTTCCAACTAGGATATAAATCTCCTTAAAGTATAATGCCAAGTAGGATAAGAACTCAATTTTAGAAATCACCATTGGAGATGGTCTTATACTTCAATAGCAAGATCGGCAGTTTAAAGTTTTGATTACTTATACTTGAATAACAAGAAAATCCAGTGTCATACGAAGATGAAAGACAATTAACTCAAATACATGAACAGTTGATAATTCTAAATGGAACTCCAGAAAACTTCCCATCCTTCCTCTTCCTCTTCCTCTTCGATCAAGTAGTACAGGGAACGAAATAATCGATGCGCATCGTAAAGACTTCACTTAGTTTTAAGCATACGCGAGCGGAGAAGGAGCCGGAGGAGAATAGGCAGCTTGACCGGTCTCTCCGTCGACAACAGGAGCAGGAGTAGGAGCAACAGAAATTTCATCAGTTTGATCCATCTCGCCACCGGCAAATGGCGCAGGAGCAGAAAGTTCATCCACCTCACTGGTCCCTCCACCGGCGACAGGTCCAGACGCTGCGCCGGAGCTCAGTATCTCCAGCATGGCGCGGTTGGGGTTCTCGCGTCTAGCAGCGCACAGACCAGGAAGAAACACACCTGTTCGCAATACAAAGAATTATGTATCCGAAGAGGGTGGGCGAGCTTGACGACCGCCCCAAGTCCCTTAATAGGCAACATTTCCAACAAGGTTCAAGATTACTTACTAGCCCAGTCATCCCTTGCAATGGAAACGTCCAGACATGATCTATATTCACTTAAATAGTATTCCGTAGCAATGAGAAGGCTTATAATAAAGTTTAGTAACTAAAATATAACTATAGATCAATAAATACATTGAGAGAATCATTATCACGAGACCAACTAATTTATTTGTTATTTTTTCCGAAATATTTTTTATCAATCTAACAATTAATTTGTCCTTTTTTCTCCAAATAATCTTGTTTTTATTTTGTCTTGTTTGAATGTTAAAAAAACATGAGCAAGATTTTTATTTGTTAATTTTTTAAGATGAATTCATATATTAATATTGATTGATAAAATTGGTATCGGGAAAAAAAAATATTCACAAAATTTGTTTAGAAAAAACTGGATGTTTTCCATCGGTTCCACAGGCCTCACTTTCAAATCCTATCCTAGTTCCGAGAATTCTCGGAAGGACCCTGGATTACACTGGTGGTACATTACTCCATGTGTACCTAGCCAAATGATGTTAGGTCATATACAGGTCATAAAAACTTTTCAATTCTGCTTTGTAATTTCCTTGTGCACAGTTGTCACCCATTTTATGAAGAGCAGTGCTATGTTGCCCGCGGATTTGGACCGCAATTTTGGCCTGCGGGTCACGTGTCACACGCTTATTGGAGGGGGACGGGTTGGGCCCGGTGTGATGGGGTTCGCGTGCGATCATCTCCCGCGGGCCAAAAAGGGTTTCCGTTTTATGAATCATGATGTTGATGATAATGCATTCGAACAGTGTGAGAAGCAAACAAGTCATACAAGGTGCATGTTAAGGCAATTTTGGAACTAGGATTGTTAGATATGAGAATACAAAGGTTATGATACAATATAAACAACATGAAAATCAATAATCCAATCTGTTAACATCAATACTATTATATTAATTATATCTAGAGATCACCTTGAATTCTGAGAATTCATGTTAATGTTGTAATTTAAGGAATTAAGACGAATTTTAGATGTCGTCTTTCGATTGGTCTTGATTCCAGTGAAAGCCGTCTTTCTTATATTAAAAATACATTTGTGTTCAACTAGAAGTATAAAGGACGTCGTCCAGTGATCGAAATTTTTTGGAATAAATTGAAACAGTAATGTGGGGATCAAAAGAGCCAAGAGTATCAGACCGTATACTGGCAATAATACCATATGTCGATAAAGTTAGATATCGTTCCAGAATAATTGGGGATCCAAAATTACTTCACACTATGTAACAGAAGTATATTGAAGATATAATAGTGCTTCGTGTTCATGCTAGAATGTAAAGGGTTCAAACCTAAAAGAGTTGTTGTCCACGCTTCAGATTACTCATGACTTTGAAAATGTTAGGATCATATTCAAGGATTTACATGTATTTTAGATCGGCGGTCTTGTAGTCTTGAAGAGTTTGGAGGCTACGATTGTTTAAGGGTTCTTGAGTAAGAAAAGGCAAGGTTCGCTAATGATCCATTAAGAAAATCTAGAGAGAAGAATAATTAGAGCTCATTAGAGATCTAATAAAGAAGGGTTTCGCATTACGGTATTGTGTGTTTAATTCTTGTAGGACTTTATCTTATGTGATTAAATAATGTTATTCTCACGTTGGCCGTGGACATAGATCGATCTAGGTCAAACAACGTTACAATGCATGTTAAAGTGTTGTTGTGTTCTCGGTTGTTATTGTTCGGTTAATTTGTATTTTGTTATTCTCGTCGGTGATTTGTGTATGAGCATTGCACAAAAGTTAGGCAATCCTAATGCCTCAATCAAAAGATAAAACCTAAGATGAAAGCAAATGACGATGCACCTTCTCCGGCAGCAAGATTGAAGTAGAGGTCCATGATGTTAGGGCATCTCTGGTAGCATTCCGGGGAGCACAACTTCACGGTGAACTGCGACTCGAGGAGCGCGTCGGACGAGATACCGACAGTGTAGCGATCGACCCCGCACGTGTGAACGCACTCGTCCGTCTCGACGTAGTCCGCTAGGCCATCGACCACCACCTCCGACGTGCGGCATTGGTACTCGGTCATCCCACCACCGCGTTGGTAGCTCTCGAGCACGCAACGTTTGTGTGACGAAGAGACTGCATACGCGCAAAGGTCCTGCGGCAGCTCCTCGCAGATCACCTCCGCTGCAGAAAGCGTAGAGTATGATTAACCGGTCGAATGGAGGAAAAATTCAAATGGCTGACCCCGAAAGTTTTGAAATAAAAACTTGGGCCATGCTTGCAGAATTAAGACATTGAAGTCATTTCTTTTCTGTGTTTGGACACCAAAAAATATGAAAAAATAAAATAAAAAAATGGTTCTTCACTCATCCATTGGATTCACTTTTCTACTCCCAATTATTCAAACTTCTCCAAACGAATAATTTATTTAATGTAAATTGCAATTTTCTTCGACTACAGAAACTCAAATAAGAACTCAAAATAAAAACTTACAATACAGATGTGACGCGTGAATTTCATTAACATTGAAAATGTACTTATTTTACTTTTAGTCCCTTCAAAATTTTAAGAAAAGAGATACATGTAATCCAACGATTTTCATAGCCGAGTTCTAAAAAATTAAGAACTCATGAGTTCGTGTAGGATTTTTGTCAAATGGAATTATAAATTTAAATCGCTGACCCTAAAATTTTGATATAAAAACTTAAATTGTAATTGTCACCTATCAACACATAATGTCGGAATATAATATAATGCATGCGAGGTTGGATAATTAATATAGGTAGATGACATTCATTTGAAACTGCAAATTATGCGTGAAATAACATGTATGTACTTACCACGGACGGAGGGGACGGAGGGGAGGAGAAGGGATAAGGAGATGATAAGAGCGAAGAGAATTCTTGACGCCATCGAAGACTTAGCTTGTTCCTCTTTGTCCTTCTCTCTGATTCTATGGATTGTAAGCTATGATATATAAAAAAAAAATTGAGAGAGAAGTTTGGAATTGGAGTTGAGAGGAATGGAAGGATTGGCATGGGTGTTTATATAGGGGAGAGGCCACAAGCTAATTCTAGATTTGTTTACTATATTTGCAGGAAATTTGGTGGAAAATAGAATACCTGTCTCGTCTATGTTCCTAAGGCCGGCCTAATTTCTATCTGGACCTGAAACTCGAAACCGAAACCGCAATCAATTTTCGGATCTTGGTATAAGTTTTTTTTTTACAGAAATAATGCTATTTATGACCCAATTTATTTTAGTTGATATCATTACCCATGACTTGGCAATAATGTGACACTGAGATGTCAACGATTTTAGTGTTACGGATAATATATTTTTTCAAATTTCTTATTTTTCTTATTCTAATTCGATTTTTGAATTATATCATAATTTTTAAACAATTTTAGTGTTAAAGATAACATTTTTTTTTTAATTTCTCATTTGTAATATTCTAATTTTATTCTTGAATTCTATTGTAAAATCTCTCATTTGTGATCTAGATTTTCTAATACTAAGATCGATGTCACGTCAACGCCACGTAATCGTCATGTTATGGGTGATGATATCACCTGAAAAACTTGGATAATGAATAACATTTTGTGTTTTTCGTAACCCGATAAGGGTTAGATCAATGAGTATGGATCGGATGCGGCACTCTGGCTAACCACAAGTTCGACAGAACTTTCTTGTGGTGTAGCCAAGGTATAAATACATTCGCTACAGATGTTGGTAAAGGTCGCGAAGAAATGGTATGTATAGTCTAGTTTTGTATGCTTATAACATGCAGCAATGACAAAAACTTTGTGAGTTTTTTACATTTGAAGATCCATGTAAACAAGTGAAACAATATGACAAATGCTAAAGGTTTTCAAACTACTTGCATTGGATTCGTTAGTATGTGGCTACTAAGCATATACATAGTAGATGAAGCTTAATTAGAAGAGGTCAATTGTCACATCACATAGAGGCCAAACGATGAGAAACTAGAGTGGGAGCTAGGATCAAGGATTCTTTTGTTCAAATGAGTAACCGGTTTAATTATTCTTAATTCCACTAATAATAATTACTTTAGCGATAGTTTCGATAGTCACATTCTTGGAGGTTTCTTCCCTTGCCACATGGCTTGACATCATGAGAAGGGGACGATATCTTGTCTTTAAGATGCAATTCCACGAAATCGATTTGGCAACAAGGAAAAAATTTAGATGAAACCAATGTGGCGACAAGACAAAACTTTTGATGATATTATATATATATATACTCATCAATAATGGATGTTTCACGTAGACATGGACAAAATGTGATCATGTACATGCTCTAGGACTTGTTTGCGAAGAAATACAATACAACGTTGAATAGAGAGTTTTAAGGACCAAACTCAGTTGGTTTTGCGGTCATCGAGAAAATGTATCCGTCTTTGGCTAGACGGACGGGTATGTGTGTATCAAAATTAAAGACAGTGAATCCAAATAGCATGCAACGCGGCGTACACAAAGTCCTGTACGTTACACCAGACATTGCAAAAAATAGAGAGTTTAAAGGGAGTATTTTTTGGGAAAGAGATTTCAGTTATTATAGTAAAGATTTTTCAAATGCTTGTAAGGTTTTTTTTTTTTTTTTTAAAAAAAGCAGAAAACGGATGCACACATATTAGTAGTGTTTCCACATAACAACAAGGACTATCCCATAGAGCCATGAAAAACAAACACCCCTTCCTTTCCCAACTCTCGGGCTTCCTAACAAGTTACTATTATCAAATGCTACTTTACCAGTTTTCTGTTATTTGGTCCTGGCGAGGTGGTAAGTAAGGATATAAAATTCCCCGAGGATAAGACATGGCTAACAACAGGAGGTTGACCAAGAACTAGAAGGCACCTGAGTTATATAATAGGGATAGACTTGGGTTTGAGGTAGAATATTGATATCAGGCATTGCTATTCTTACCATCAAAAGTGGTTGTAAGAGCTTACAACCGTCACGTGGTGGTCCTCCATCGGAGGAGAGGGGAGAGGGGGAACCCGGTGGTACCATGTTAGCAGGAAAAAAGAGGGGTTGTAAGATAGTTGTAGGCATTTGTTGTAAACTTAGCATTCTTCATAGTGATATATATTCAGCCACAAAAGCCTAAGAAAACCAATTCTTTGCTCTTTCTATGGAAAAATTATGGGCTAGTTAGTGTTTAGATCCTGGATTTTATACTAGTCTATCATTTAAGTCCTGACATGTCTAATTAAAAGTTTAGACCCTGAATTTTTTATTTTTTGTTTCTTTTTTCTATTATATCCTTGCTTTATGTTTGATAATGAAAATTTAAAATATAGGTTAGGGAGGATGTAATGGGAAAAAGAGAACAAAAAATAAAAGTACAGTGTCTAAACTCTCCAATTAGACATATGAGCACTTAAACTCTAGAAACCCAGAGTCTAAATGCTAATTAGCCCAAAAATAAATCAATAATACCACCTGACATTGATGGGTCTTGATTTTTTTTCCTTCAAATTTAGTATTACATGAAATAAAGTAATAGAGTATATGTTATTATGTTGGAGGGGACAAAGGCTCACCATTGCTGCGTAGTGAAACATTCCCACTAAATAGTTTCCTTCCCATCGATATGAAAAAATTCCAATTCTCATCAATTTTCTTTTATGTTGCTTGGAAAGACCATGAATATAGTCAGAATACATATTGATACATATTGAGCAGGGATTGTTCAGTCATAATTTATTGTAATAAATGAAGCAAATTGAAAGAGAAAGTAAATCATTGGGATGAGAGCAGAAATGTTGTCTATGAAAACCAGTCCCCAAATGAGTAAAACATACAGAATGAGATATCAAAGTTTGGATATCTCATTTATATGACAAGTAGACCCATCCTCATACTTTATGTCCATACATTTTACGAAATGAGAGTGAGGGCCCACTTGTCATACACACTAGATATCAAAGCTTTGATACCTTCTCATGTATCAAAGTTTTCCTCTCCCCAAATATGTTTCCTCTCTGATAGCTTGTGGATCTCATAATTTTGGTTTGGTGGGGCCCACAAGCTATTAGAGAGGGGACATATTTGGGAGCTAATTTTTATGGGCAATAGATCTCCTCTCCATTGGGATGGACTGAAAATTATTATTTTTCTTTGAGGACTATTTTTATTTCCTTACATCCAAAGAGAAAATAAATGATTTTTTTTCAAGATTCTGATTCCGGGAAGTATCCTCGGTTCAGGAAGAAGAAAGAGTAAAGGCCTTCAGTAGATCAGCTGCCATAAATTTCTTGATTTCCTGTTTATAGTTCAAAATTTTCCTTCCGGTGTGATTTTTTTGGAAACGATTATAGGAAATTCTCTGAATCTAAATCCAAGATATATGTATACAATCCAAACCCCCCACCCCCCCCCCACCCCAACCCCCCACCCACCCCCAATCCAAGCATTGCTTGAGCCCACCCCAAAATTTATTTGTTACTTTTTTCGCCATATAAATTTTATTTTTGATTTTTTTTATATAGGCTAGCCCACTTGTAGCCCACCTAAATTTATGGTAGTCCACTCCAGCTATAATTTCTGAATCGGTCCCTGTCCAAACCCACTCGCCTCTTTTCTCTCTTAGTTCCGTTAAAATATCCTATATGTATTTCCCATTTAATGCCACATCAAGTATTCACACTTCTCACTCACACATTCATCATCACAGTTTGGTGAAATCTATAGTATTTCCAAATCGTTCGATAATTTGAATTTTTACTACAATATAGATCTGAGAATTCCAAAGGCCGACCGACTGTAGTAGAACTGGACTACAATGTTAAACCGAAAGCCTGACAAGTATGGGCCTCTACAAAAGGTACGCTGATGAATCTTCACTACACAAACTATTAAGGGAGTGTTTGGTATGCGGAATATAGCCGGAAATTCTATATTTCCGGAAATCAAATTCCAAGGAATTAAATTTCCGGAAAAATTATATTCCCATGTTTGGTGACAATATAAATATTCCCGGAAAAAAAATAAAAAATAATAATAACGAAAAAAATGAACAAATATAAAAAACCGATAAAAGGACAAAAAATCGGTAAAAACGAAAAAAATCGTAAAAACGGCAAAATAACAAAAAACGACAAAAACGATGAAAAACGACGAAAAATCGGTTAAAACGACAAAAATGACAAAAAAAAAAGCGACAAAAAAATGTATAAACGACAAAAAATAACAAAAAAAAAAGGTAAAAACGACAAAAATAACCAAAACACGACAAAAACGACATAAAATCGGTAAAAACGACAAAAAACCAAAATGCGGCAAAAACGACAAAAAAAATCGGTTAAAACGACAAAAAATGACAAAAAATCGGTTAAAACAAATAATCGATAAAAACGACAAAAAAGAACATAAATCGGTTAAACGACAGAAAATCGGTTAAAACGACAAAAAATAACCAAAAAAACGACAAAAAACGACAAAAAACGGTAAAAGCGACAAAAATGATAAAAAAAACGACATAAAATAAGTAAAAATGACAAAAAAAGCAAAAAAAAAATGACAAAAACGACTAAAAATCGGTAAAAACAGCAAAAAAAACTACAAAAACGACAAAAAAAATCGCTTAAAATGACAAAAATTGACAAAAAAGTGACAAAAAGGACAAAAGCTGGATAAAAACGACAAAAAATAATCAAAAAGTGAAAAAAAAAAGACAAAAAAGGGTAAAAACAATAAAAAAATTGCTTAAAACGACAAAAAATGGGTAAAAACGACAAAAAAAAAACGATAAAAACGACAAAAAATAATCAAAAGTGACAAAAAAGACAAAATGAGTAAAAAACGACAAAAATTACTTAAAACGACAAAAATGGTAAAAACGAAAATAATGACAAAAAAAGCGATAAAAACGACAAAAAATAATCAAAAAGTGACAAAAAAGACAAAAAATGGGTAAAAACGACCAAAAATCGCTTAAACGAAAAAAAATTTGGTAAAAACGACAAAAAAAACGACAAAAAAAATGATAAAAACGACAAAAAATAATCAAAAAGTGACAAAAAAAGATAAAAAATGGGTAAAAAACGACAAAAAATTGCTTAAAACGACAAAAAATTGGTAAAAACGAAAAAAATGACAAAAAACTGAAAAAACGATAAAAAATAATCAAAAAGTGACAAAAAAGATAAAAAATGGGTAAAAACGACAAAAAAATCGCTTAAAACGACAAAAAATGGTAAAAACGACAAAAAATGACAAAAAAGCGATAAAAACGACAAAAAATAATAAAAAAGTGACAAAAAAGACAAAAAAATGGGTAAAAACGATAAAAAAAATTGCTTAAAACGACAAAAATCTGGTAAAATGACAAAAAATGACAAAAAAAAAACGATAAAAACGACAAAAAAAGAAAAAAATGTTCAAAACTAATCAAAATTGATCAAAAAAGAAGAAAAAAATTTAAACAATTTTTTTTTTTTTGCCCGGACAAAAAAAAAATACGCACCTATTCTCAAGCGTTAGAATTCCCATGTTTTGTGGGTAAACTATTTACCCGGGTATTTATAATTTTCGGAAATAAATTTTTATAAGCCGAACAAACGTGATAATAGATTCCTATCTTAAATTTTCCCGGAAATAAAAAAAAAATACCGCGTAACAAACGCCCCCTTAGAGTACTGAAGACGAGAGTGCGGGACATGAACCCTAACACTAACATTAACACATAAAATTTCATACACAGTATTATAGTTTGATGAAATTGTGCATACATCATAAAGTTTTGTAAAATTCCCTCCACGTCTGGGTATGACTCGGTCCGGTTCAGTCCCGGACCGGCCCGAGCCCGCTCGAACCCGTTCCCTATTTAGCCCGGCCCGGTCCACCCACTAGCCTGGCCCGCCCAAGCCCCCCTTCAATCGGGTCCGGACTAGGTTCTCTCAATCGAGCCCGAGCCCGGCCCGGACCGTCCAGGAGAATCAGTTTTTTATTTTTTTTGATTTTTTTTTTTTCAAACTTTGGCCTCCTTTTACCAAAATGTCCCTATTTTGTGACCGTTTTAGGAGGTATTTTGGTCATTTAGTCCAAAACGACCAAAAAACCCTCTACAACAATGCTATTTGGAGGGTATGGGAGGTCATTTTGCTTACAAATTTTTTTATAAATTTGTCATGAAACCTATTTTGCAAACACAAACAATTCAATCCAACTCAAAAAAAAAAAAAAAAAATCAAAATCACAAGAAGGTTTCAAGAAAGTTGTGCTCTAAATTTCGACGATCTACGACTTTCCGATCAAGCAATTCTGACGATCTACGACTTCCTCTTTCTAATTTTTTTTTAAAAAAAATTACATTTACGAAATAGTTTTATTTTCTCCATCTCTCTAGTTTTTTTACGAAAAATTAATTTTCTATAAAAAAGTTTCCGGTATCCTCCATCTTTATAATCATTTTTCTATTTTTATTTGTCTTTTTAAAATGGCCGGACATGGTTCAAACCAAGATAGTGATCCTTATGAAATTTATAATACTATTTTTAAGAAAAATCTTACTCATGATGATTTAGTTGGTTCTCCTCCTGAAATTGGTACCAATGTACCAAATGTTGTAAAGATGAAGCAAAAAAGCAAAAGTTTGGAAATTTTTTATTTTTCTTAATGAAACTAAACCTGATGGCTCAATTGTTTTAGATCAAGAAGGTGAACCAGTTCCGTACGGAACCCAATGCAAGAAATGTTCCTTATGACATCAATGAGCTGGACCTCGGATCGCTTGGATTAGGTGAAGCTTCTGCAATCGAGGAGGAGGAGCAAGAAGAATGACTCAAGTCTAAGGTATGACCCTCCAAAAGAAAATTCAAACTTTCAAACTTCAAAACTTAAAACTTAAAACTTCCAAAAAAGATCTTAAAAACTTAAAACTTCCAAAAAAATTCTTTAAAGCTTTAAACTTTAAACTTTTAAAACTTTAAAAATTTAAAAACTTTAAAAACTTTAAAAACTTTGAAACTTTAAAAAAATACTTTAAAACTTTAAAACTGTAAACTTAAAACTTAACTTTAAAACTTTAAAACTTAACATATAACTTTAAAAGTAAAACTTAAAAAAAAAACTTAAAAACATAAAAAAATTTAAAACACGAAAACTTGAAAACAATTTTTTTTAACTCTGTCTATCACAAGCAAAACTTGTCTTGCCGGTCCCAAGCCCGGATAAAAGAGAAGAAAAAAATAAAACAAAATTTAATTAAAAAAAAAGTTAAAAAATTAATTTAAAATAAAATAAAATAAAATAAAATAATTTAACTTCAAATATATAGAATATAAATTTGAAGGAAAAAACAAAACAAAATAAAATAAATAAGTCAAATTAAATAGATTAAATTAAATTAAAGAAAACTTAAAAAGATTAAAATAAAAAATAATAAAAAATAACATAATTTAACTTCAATTATATAGAATATAAATTTGAAGGGAAAAACAAAACAAAAAAGTAAAATTAAATAGATTAAATTAAATTAAATTAAAGAAAACTTAAAAAGATTAAAATGAAAAATTAATTAAAAAATGTGAAAAAAGGGGAAAAAAAACCAAAAAAAAAAAAAATCAAACTTCGGACCGGCCCGCCCGCGAACAGGTCTGGATCGGCCCAGCCCTACCCCGACCGGGTCGCTGGTCCGGGTTGGGTTGCCAGTGCCCGGCCCGCTTACTAATCCGGTCCGAGCTGGGCTCGGACCAAGCTCGATTGGGCCTGGTTCAAATGGGTCCAGTCCGACCCGGGTCGGACCGATTAACTCCCTGACCTCCACGTAGCGGTTGTAAATGAATTGGAACCTATTTGGATGTAAACTTAGTATTATTTTTTTTTTTAAACAACTTGTGCTGTGTGGCTAACGAAGGCTGTTGGTAGACGAAGATAAGCGGGGCCCCGACTTGAAACTAAAAGCAATACTATCCTCACAAAAATCTCAAAATGCATGACCCAATCCAAACTGCCACAACATAGCTATACCCAACTATTCATGGCCAGAGGGAAGGAAGCGAAGATCATCACCAACCAAAACAACAGAGCTAGCCGTAGCCATGGCTGCTGCTGCCACTCCCTCCCAGCTCCTCCTCTCGAGGCTGTCCTCGTCCCGTTCCGTCTCCCGCTTGTCTCCCTTCCACCTACAAAAGCCGGCCTCGTTCCCGTCCAAGAGATCAGGCGGCGCACGCAGCAGCGGCTGCAGCAGTGGCGGCGCGAGCGTGCGGTGCGCAGCCGTGGGCACGGAAGCAGCAGCGAAGGCATCAGGGACGAAACAGAAGAGCACCTACGAGCTGGAGACGCTGACGACGTGGCTGCTGCGGCAAGAGCAGGCCGGAAACATCGACGCGGAGCTCACCATAGTGCTCGCCAGCATCTCCATGGCCTGCAAGCAAATCGCGTCGCTGGTGCAGAGAGCTGGCATCTCCAACCTTACCGGCGTTCAAGGTGCAGTTAATGTGCAAGGAGAGGATCAGAAGAAGCTTGATGTTGTGTCAAATGAGGTCAGTTTTTTGTGAACTTGAGGCACTTTGAACAGCCCTCTAATTTCCATGCTACGTATACTTTTACTGAAGACAGACTTGTCCTTCTCTATCCGAACAAAAAAGAAAAAGAAAATAGAACAATATTTTTCAAGGACGCTGCTACGTGGACCGTGCTTTTGGCCCGTAGTTTTGGCCTGCAGTCCACGTGACAGCCTTCCATTGGCAAGTCTATCGGTGGTGGTTCCCACGCGAATAGGGGGGACGAATGGGGTTCAGCCACGTAGGCCGCGGTTCGGCCTGCAGTACACGTGACAGACTCCCATTGGCAGGTCTACCGGTGGTGGTTCCCACGCGAATAGGGAAGACGAATGGGGTTCGGCCACATAGGACTGTGGTCACGCCAGCGGGTAGAAACCGCGGGGCCATTTATCATTTCCGATTTTTCGAGGGAAAAAAACTCAGATTGCTGAGCTCGAATGGTGTAACCTTCTCTGTCCCAACGCAAAACCATACATATATAAACGATCTAACTCTTTTGCGTCTATGTCGTTGTGATTAGTGCAATAAGATGTGCGTGCTATCTTCCTGAGTAATAAGCTCCACAAAAGTTCGTCTATATCGTTGTGATTATTAACTCTCAAGATTCTGCTACTTATCATTTCAATAATTGGTAAAGGAATCTTTCGGGATATAGGATTCTCACTAATTAAATCTACTCCTAGGTCTCTCAGAAAATCATGTGAAATATCCTAGCTTAAGTTCAACGTCATATATGCATGTCTGAGTTCTCCAGCTTGATCGTGATTGAGTTTCTAATTATAGTATACATGCTTGAGCTCAAGCTGTACCAAATTCAATTTAAGTCGGACGAATTCAAACTGTAACATGCTACAGGTTTTTTATTATTATTCTTGAGATAACTTTCTATGAAAACCTCACTCGTAAGTGTCCTTTGTGTGACCAGATTCACAGGCCAAACTGGTGCTTCAGATTAGGTTGACTCATGTAAATGATAATAATATCAAGTTCAGACGTTAGATTGTTTAACATATATCAAGGGTTTTTGCTAAAATCGTCGGTTGCTGGTATTCTACATCGGTATATGACCATGCGGGGGCCCTTAGAGGATGCGCTTCGAGCCATGTTGGACGATAAATTATTAATTGGGTTGGGCTTACCAAGTTGCAGTGGTGAGCCCTCTCCAATGATATAATGACACATGTTTTCTGTTTGCGACAGTGGTGTGTCATAATTATACTACTGAAGAGGATTCAGCGAGCTCGTCACTGTCAGGTGGTGAGTCCGGTCCCTAAATAATTCGTCGTGTTGGACAGCATGAAAGAGTGCCATCTAAGCCGTGATTTTGGCAGGAACCATGTCACCTAAGGCTTGCTTCCAAACCCATTTCCAGACCATCCCAAACAATTTTAAACATCTTCCTTCATCGAACCCATAGATGATTGACTTCCCGTGAATACAAGTCAGACCAAAGCAACACAAATTAATTGGCAAACACAATATTGAAACAAAAAATGCTATTTGGCTTCAAAAAAATTAGATGATACTATCTTACATTATGTGACATATAACATGGTTGTTGACATGGCAAAATTTAACATTAAAATTAAAATTAAAATTAATATTAACATTAACATTAAATTAACATTATAATTAATATTAATATTAACCTTAACATTAAAATTAACATT
Source organism: Iris pallida (assembly GCA_029216955.1). Taxonomy (NCBI): domain Eukaryota; kingdom Viridiplantae; phylum Streptophyta; class Magnoliopsida; order Asparagales; family Iridaceae; genus Iris; species Iris pallida. Next base: position 7,532,767 of record JANAVB010015800.1, read on the forward strand.
AACATTAATTTTAATTTTAATTTTAATTTTAATTTTAATTTTAACATTAACATTAAAAAAATTGGTAATTAATTTTTTGGATTAAAATTTGTCATATTAGCTGTTATGTCAGCTGTTATGTTAGCTGTCATGTCAGATGTCACATAATGGAAGATGCATCACCCAAATATTTTGGAAGCCAAATAGCATAATTGATATTGAAAATGTGCACCTCACGTCCTCAACACATTGGCTTATTAACACAGTACCCATGACCATCATTCGATCCGCATTCACTTGGATTAAACGTACAGGTCTTCTCCAATTGCTTAAGGTCGAGCGGACGGACCGGAATCATTGCATCGGAAGAGGAGGACGTGCCGGTTGCCGTAGAAGAAAGCTACTCCGGCAACTACATCGTCGTCTTCGATCCGCTCGACGGATCTTCCAACATCGACGCCGCAGTGTCTACTGGATCCATCTTCGGAATCTACAGCCCTAACGACGAGTGCCTCGCCGATGTCGACAATGACGGCACTGTAAGAAAGATATCATGTATACATAATCACCCAATCATGCCCATTGCCTGATGCGCGCAATGTCGAAACACTTGCAGCTTGATAACACGGCGCAGAGGTGCGTGGTGAGCGTGTGCCAGCCGGGAAGCAACCTCCTCGCCGCGGGCTACTGCATGTACTCCAGCTCGGTCATATTTGTTCTGACAGTGGGGAAGGGGGTGTACGTCTTCACGCTGGATCCCATGTACGGGGAGTTCGTGCTGACGCAGGAGGAGCTGAAGATACCGCGGTCGGGGAAGATCTACGCGTTCAACGAGGGCAACTACATGCTGTGGGACGACAAGCTGAAGAAGTACATAGACCACCTCAAGGACCCCGAGCCCACCGGGAAGCCCTACTCGGCGCGGTACATCGGAAGCCTGGTGGGGGACTTCCACCGGACGCTGCTGTACGGGGGGATCTACGGCTACCCAAGGGACAAGAAGAGCAAGAACGGGAAGCTGAGGCTTCTGTACGAGTGTGCCCCCATGAGCTTTATTGTGGAGCAGGCCGGTGGCAAAGGGTCGGATGGCCACCAGAGGGTACTGGACATCATGCCACAAGAGGTATCTCTACCCCCTTCTCACTAACTGGCTATGTTGCATGGGAAATGGATACGGACACGATACGAATATGGGATATGGTCGTTTTTAAATAGACATGATAGTAGTTACCTATGTTGCATGAATGCGGATAGAGAAACGACACGGATATGGGATCGTTATGTTGCAAGGGCAGAACCAGATATTCGAATTAGAATAGGCTGGATTTGGCTCGAGTTGGCTGAAATATAGACCAACTCATATGAAAACAAAAAACAAACAAAAACATATGGAGAAAAAAAAAAATCACGATCGACTGGAGCCCACCTTAGTCCTTAAGGTGGTTCCGTCCTTGTTTTGGATATGTTTGGAACGTAAGTTGTTTGATGAGACACGTAGGCCACGATAATCTATTTAAGTGCAGTGAATGTTCTATCAGATGACATTTCCCTCATACAAGTGTGGAGATAAATGGTGAACATTGTTCCCACAATTTTTCATACTTTTTCTTATATTATTGTATGCAATTCATTTATAAAAAAATATTGGAAATGTCAGCTCCCATACCCCAAGGAAAAGAAAGGCAAAAGGTAATTTACCCGCAGACGGCCTGGTCCGTCCGTCTGCGTGACCGAATCCCATTGCTCCCCCACCCACTACCACCCATATGTATGGGTTCCATGTCGGTTGACCTGCCAATGAGACGGCACCACGTGGTGGACAGACTGGCCCGCAGACGGACAAGGTAGCAGGACTGGAAAAAACAGAGGACTAGACAATTCGTCCCCTTGTAATAGAGAATGTCGGACTCTGTCTCTGCGCTCGTACCAAAACACAAAAGAATAATATCGACATAGTAGATCATTTTACTTTTATATACCCCAAATTCACTGGAGCTATTATACACATCCACTCCTAGTTTCACATACATACTCACGCCATCAAGTGTAGTATAGGACTTGTAGATCTCTCTTCTGATACTCACTTCCGCCACTTCTATTCTCACTTTGACAGGTCCATCAAAGAGTTCCGCTCTTCATTGGGAGCGTTGAAGAAGTAGAGAAAGTCGAGAAGTTCTTGGCATGATCACACCAACTTGCACTCAGTATGTCAATCCGTTATCAGTTATTACTCCCAAAAAAAGATTGACCGAGTTGGATGTTTAAATATAGAATTTTGAATATTTGTTTTAACATGGTGCCGTGTCCTCTATTAAACATCTTTATCAATTGTTTTTGTAGTTTAACTACTATTTCCCAAGTCTTACTAAATTCTAGAATGGCATTCAGTTGAGCTCTCTTTGCTTACAAGTTCTAACTGTGCGACATTTTGCACTGAGCAGTCTTCGACTCTTTGAAACACCAGCCCACAAATAAAACTCGAATTCCTAGATCATATCAAAAATGTGTTGCCTCTCAAGTAATTGTTGTGGTGCCTTAATGTTTGCCATTAATAATGACCAAGTCCACATATAATAAACCTATCAAAGTAATATATAAAACTAAGGCCATCTCCAATGGGGTTTCTTCTACTCCCCTATTTCTTTGGTATAAATCCCATAGGGTTTCTTCTATATCCCAGTTTCCGTCCCTCATAGAAATTCTACATCATTAAATTTATTTCCAAGTTTTACTTGAGGGCAATCTAATTCTTTTTTAATTTATTTACAAGTTTGTTATTTCAAATTTTTACTTGAGGACAAGTCCACATATTTAGATTTGGACTTGGCAGTCCTAACATAAGTAGGACTGCAAACCTTGTTGCAGTCCTACTTTATTTGGTAGTTTGGATTTAAACTGTCAACAGTTGGCAGTCCTCACAGGACTACAATCTTTGTGAACAGTCCTACTTTATGTTAAGACTGCCAATTGACAGTCATAAAGTCGGATTAGGCAGTCCAAAGTAAAATTGGGACTGTCCTGAATAAAAATTATATCAATTTGGATTGTCCTAAAAATGTGGAGTGCCTATATAATTTGCCTTAAATTATCCTTATATTTTCTTCATATGGAGAACCGCGGTGACGAGAGGGAGGGAATTTCTATTAGAGTTTTACATGTAGAAACCCTCAACCATGAGTTCTATCCGAGTTCCCATCATTAAATTCTCCTTATATTTTGTACATAGGAATGAAAAAGAGATTTTTTTTATGTGTATATATAGAAATGGCCGATTATGATAGAAATTTTTATAAACTCAATTTTAGAAATCTTCATTGGAGCGAGCACATCATCTCAAATGGGGGGAAGAAAACAAATAACATTTCCTACAAATACAGAGAGCTCTTCAGTTGTAGACTGGCAATTGGAAGTTGCAGTCCACAAAATCGGTCACTGCTCATATTCCCCCTCTTCTTCCTCCTCATACTCCCCCTCCTCGTCGGCCGTGGCATCCTGGTACTGCTGGTACTCCGACACCAGATCGTTCATGTTGCTCTCCGCCTCCGTGAACTCCATCTCGTCCATCCCTTCCCCCGTATACCAGTGCAAGAAGGCCTTCCTCCGGAACATAGCGGTGAACTGCTCGCTCACCCTCCTGAACATCTCCTGTATCGAGGTCGAGTTCCCGATGAACGTCGAGGCCATCTTCAGCCCCGTCGGCGGGATGTCGCACACCGTCGACTTCACGTTGTTCGGGATCCACTCCACAAAGTAGGACGAGTTCTTGTTCTGCACGTTGATCATCTGCTCGTCCACCTCCTTGGTGCTCATCTTCCCGCGGAACATCGCGGACGCGGTCAGGTACCTCCCGTGCCTGGGGTCCGCGGCGCACATCATGTTCTTGGAGTCCCACATCTGCTGGGTGAGCTCGGGGACCGTGAGCGCGCGGTACTGCTGCGACCCCCGGGAGGTCAGGGGGGCGAAGCCGACCATGAAGAAGTGGAGCCTCGGGAAGGGGATCAGGTTGACTGCGAGCTTCCGCAGATCGGAGTTCAGCTGTCCGGGGAACCTCAGGCAGCAGGTCACGCCCGACATCGTCGCCGATATCAGATGGTTCAGATCGCCAACTGTTGGAAAACATATCAACGCATTAGACCAAAACTAGCTGATGAAATCGCGCTATATATATAGTTGGGAGCTGCTTACAGCTGGGAGTGGTGAGCTTGAGAGTTCGGAAGCAGATGTCGTAGAGGGCCTCGTTGTCGAGGACCATGCACTCGTCGGCGTTCTCGACCAGCTGGTGCACCGACAGCGTTGCGTTGTAGGGCTCGACGACGGTGTCGGAGACCTTGGGAGATGGGAAGACGGAGAAGGTGAGCATCATGCGGTCGGGGTACTCCTCCCTGATCTTGGATATCAGAAGGGTGCCCATTCCCGAGCCAGTCCCTCCTCCCAGGGAGTGACACACCTGGAAGCCTGCACAACCATAACATAATAAGCAATGGCTTATGTAGCAGTTTCTTCGAGGCCTTCTTCGAGTCTGACAAGCTCAAGAGGCACGGAGAACTGAAGTCGCGTAAAGAAAACTAATGAAAATCGATTCTTTGCTCTTTCCTTTCTTTCGGGAAACTGCAATTCCAATCAAGGAAATTGGAAGAGAGGGTGAATCCTTACAGGAGGAAATGAATCCTTGGTCCTTCGTATTTTACTTCTTTTGGTAATCAATTTTCTTTTCTACTTATTTTCTTTGGCATCCAAACACAGAAAACGAAAAACTTTCTTTTCCAAGGACCCTGATTTCGCGAACCAAACATGACCTTTTTTTTTCTATCTAGAAATTTTATTTTCTTAGATTTAGAGACATATGTCATCATACCCTGCAAGCAATCGCAGTTCTCGGCCTCCTTCCGCACGACGTCGAGCACGGAGTCGATGAGCTCCGCACCCTCCGTGTAGTGGCCCTTGGCCCAGTTGTTGCCTGCGCCGGACTGGCCGAAGACGAAGTTGTCGGGGCGGAAGATGGCGCCGTAGGGGCCCGACCGGATGCTGTCCATGGTGCCCGGCTCCAGGTCCATGAGCACGCCCCGGGGCACGAAGCGGCCGCAGGAGGCCTCGTTGTAGTAGACGTTGATCCTCTCGAGCTGGAGCTCGGAGTCCCCGACGTACTGGCCGGTGGTGTCGATGCCATGCTCGGCGCAGACCACCTCCCAGAACTTGGCGCCGATCTGGTTGCCGCACTGGCCTCCCTGGATGTGGAGGATCTCACGCATTTTCGGTAGATATATGTTTCGCGGAGTCGAGAAAGAAAATTCTGAGGAGGGAGAGAGTGAGAATAAATGGAGAGGAAAATGAGGGGTGGGAGTGGGTAATATAGGAATGTAGTGGGGGAAAGGAAGCTAACGGCTAGTTTTCTAAGAAAAATTGAATTTGTTGGGAACGGGACGGCTCGTATGGACTCTGGAAGCAACGGTCGGCAATGCAACGGTCGGATTTGGTACGAATTTGAATTTGAAACGGGTGGAGGAATCTTGTTAACACTTAACAGCTGGGGTGTGACAGCATTGTTGAGCACGAGGTTAACTGGCATAATGACTAGGTTGACTAATAAATGAGATACTTCCTAAGTATAATGAATGAAAAATTATGAGTCCATTTTTGTTCATTCATAAAAAAAAACTAGAATAGATATCCATTTCCGCGGGTGATGTGCATGTAAGTCTCATCCATCGAAGTTCTGAAGCAAATTTGCCCACATGCTATCATTGATATCTTCAAGTTTGTGTCTAAATTTTACTTTGGAATTAAACAACAAAAAAAAATTGTAGCTCATGTACCACGTCCTTGTTGGGGACTGACTCACTTTCATGGACAGGTCCTAAAAGTTTTTTATGTCTATGCAAAATTGTTAGATATTTATGATTTGGTGTCATCTCTATGCAACTTACAATTGTAGTAGCTTATACCATCACTTTACAAGGTAAAGTTAAACCCCTTCAAGATCCCATCCTGCTCAAGTCGGCATAAGCACTCACCTCACCGTAGAAAATAGATAAAAGTAAACATGAACTAAATGTTCCAATCATGATTTTGGAGGTCGGGAATGAATTTAGATTTCCTATAATTTATGTTTGATAAGTCTAAAATTAAAATTTGGGAGAATATAGAGGAATTTAATTTTCCATGGAGAGTAAAAACAAGTTCCTGAATATTTTTTTTTTTTTTGTTTTCCTGGAAACGTTGCTTGGGTGCATTATTTATAAATAAAAATTGGACAATAATACCCTCAATGACACCAACTAAATTTAAATAATAGTAGCATTATGAATTAATTAAAGGGTATTTGCGAAAGATGAGAATTGTTGGGAAAGAAACGCGGAAACCTTTTCCCAAACTAGAGAGTACCTGCGAGAGAACCGAGCAATACAACACACGAACCAAAATACCAAAACAAACCACGCAGACACAGAAAATTTTTGACGTGGAAAACCCTTGCGGAAAAAACCACGGGACGATCGGAGTCCAACCCTGAGAAGCCTTCACTAATGAAATAAAAGAGTACACCTTCTACAAACTTCTCCCGATCCAAATCGGATCCCCACAACACTTAGAAGCAAGAATAATGATTACAAGGCTACGAAGAACAAAGACGAAGAGTAGATATTACCCGAACACGATCCTCCTTCGAAAACGGCATCCAATCCTCCTTCTTCTCTCCCAAAGTTGCAATGGCACTCTTGCCTCCTTTTTTTCTCTTGTTCTTCAATGTTGTGTTATGATTAGGGTTAGGAATAACCATGTATAAACCCCCTAATCCGCAGCAAAACCTGGACCGTAGGATACGATCCAATGGTGATTAAATCACCCTGAAAAATGCTTCAGTCCCGACACACAGAGTTCGGCCAGAACTCTGTCCTGGCACAGAGTTCGGCCAGAACTCAGTGTTCTGCTTCCAGCAAGGTTCTGGAACAGGGATGCAGAGTTCGGTCAGAACTCTCCCCTAGGACAGAGTTCGGCCCGATCTCTGCCCCTCTCTCTCCAGCAACTCCTCTGGCAGCTCCCGAGCTTCTTCGTCTTCTCCGACTGACCTCGTCAACTCCCCGAGCTTCTCTGACACACAGACGACGCTCGTCGCACTCTGGAGTCTTCTCCACATAGGTTGGGAACCCCACCCACTCCAACAAATCTCCCCCTTCACAACTAGGTGGAGGACGTCGTCATCCCGACGATTTGCCTGCAGTACTCAAACTTTCCCCTCGGAAGAACCTTCGTGAGCATGTTCACTCCATTGTCATCAGTATGGACCTTCTCAAGCGTCGCGTCCTTCTTCTCAACCACATTCCGTATCCAATGATACCGAGTCTCGATGTGCTTGGACCGACTATGAAATGTCTGGTTCTTCACAAGGTGAATAGCACTCTGACTGTCGCAAAGCAAAGTATACTGCTCTTGCTTCAGCCCTATTTCCTACAATAGCTTCTTCATCCACAGCAGTTCCTTGCAAGCCTCCATCGGCGCAATGTATTCCGCCTCCGTCGTCGACAAGGCAACACACTTCTGTAACCGCGACTGCCACAATACCGCTCCTCCGACAAACATCATCACATAGCCCGAAGTCGATCGTCTCGTGTCTACACTCCAGCCATATCAACGTCGGTATACCCAACCAGCTTTGGCTCGTCACCACCAAAAGAAAGTCTCCAATCGGCAGTGCCCTGAAGATATCGTAGAATCCACTTGACCGCACTCCAATGTACCCTTCCAGAATTTGAAAGATACCTGCTAACTGTGCCAACTGCATGAGCGATATCTGGCCTCGTACACACCATAGCATACATAAGGCTCCCCACAGCTGAAGCATATGGAACCCGCTCCATATCTTCCTTTTTGTCCTCGGTAGATGGACACTGCTCCTCAGTGAACTTAAAGTGAGCCGCAATGGGGCAACTCACTTTCTTCGACCCGTCCATACCGAAACGCTGAAGTACCCGGTAAATGTACTTCTTTTGGGACAAATGTAGCAGCTTGGACTCTCTGTCTCGGCTAATCTCCATCCCAAGAATAGTCTTCGCTGTGCCCAAATCCTTCATAGAGAATGCCGTGCCCAGTTGGTGCTTCAACTCCGCTATCCTAGTGGCATTCCGACCCACTAATAGCATATCATCTACATAGAGCAATAAAATAATGAAATCATCATCGACAAAATACCTCACAAATACACAGTGATCCGACGTCGTCCGTGCATAACCATGCTCCCCCATAAATGACTCGAACTTCTTGTACCACTGCCTCAGAGCCTGCTTCATACCATACAAGCTCTTCCTCAACCGGCAGACCAAATGTGACTTGCCCCTCTCACAGAATCCCTCTGGTTGCTCCATGTATAACTCCTCCTCAAGATCTTTAACTACCCCAATTTGAAATTCTTTAATTTTGATGATCAATATTATTTCTGAAATTTTTTCACAAAATTATTTTGAATGCCAAATTCTGATTAGTGTCTTTAATTAAAATATTTAATCCAAAAATATTTTATTAGTAATTATTATTATTACTTCTAATTATTCATGAATAGTTAATATTAAATTTGTGGACAGGGCTTCCAAGCCCAATTGTATTGGAATACTTAGGCTTGGGCTGCCAACCCAAGTTAGCTATTACTATGGGCCTATTTGGGTTAGGAAGAGTTTAATTGTTAGTTTAGCCTAAATAGCAGTTAATTATTTTTAAACTATGTTAGTAGCTAGATGCCAAAATATGTTAAGATTAGTTGGGGCTGCCTATCAATTACCCCCAGATCTACTAGATATTACAGTCCTGCCACTAGCCTTGGGGAGCACTCAACTTTATTCTTTAAATATTCAGAATATTATTATTTTACACAGCCATCACATCAATTCTCTCTACAGTCTCTCTCTCTTCTCACACTTTCTCTCTCTCCCGAGCACCATCCGCCGCCGGAGCTCTCCGGCCGTGCTCCGATGAACCACCACCGCCACATCCTAACTTTCGACCAGCCAGCCACCGCCATCGACCGGATCTATCCTCGATTCGGTCAGATCCAGCCTTCTCCGGTCGTGCCTCGAGCACGGTCGTCGTCCCGGACCTTGCCGCCTCGACGGTTCTTCTCCGACCCTATTTTGTGCAGCGCCGTTCAGCGACGCCACCGTGCTACCTCTGCCGTTGAACTCCAGCACCGCTGACTGACGTGCCAGATCCGAGCTACTCCGATGCCGTAGCCCTTGCCGAACGCCTGGAGTGAGCGCCACCGCTCCTCTCTTCCTCGGTGAGTCTTCGCCATTTCCTACTCGACCCCTTTCCCCTCCTTCTCTTCCTGATTCATGTGGATGAAGGAATATTTGAGAGAGCTTTATTTTAACATATTAGTTTTCCTTGTTTATATTTGAACTGTATCCTCAATAGTGGACGAGCCAAGTGTGGATTTGTGGTGACCTTTCAGAAAGTGAAAGGACGTTCACTTGACCATTTATTTATCCTAGTCTCTGCTTGGCATAGAGAAACTTTGTTTGAGTGACCCTTCAAGAAGCAAAGGGTCATTTGGCCACCCTTCAATTAATAATGGTTCTCTCTCTTTCCCTCTTCAAATGAAGGGAATGGCTGCAATAGCTGTCACGCCCCAGAACCAGAATACTGGAGAGCGGGGGCAGACATAGCCAGCTACGTATATGAAATGGAATCCATCTCACTATACGGTCACGGCTGTCTAGATACATGAGGGTTTAACTACAAGCCAGCAGTCTCCTAAGGTCATGAACAAGCCTATTGTCTCAATCACAAGCAAGCAATAGTAATTACAAGATGTCAGAGCACCAAATATATAATAGCAAGGCGTCCCATACATTACATATTGGATGATCATGAAGCTAGTCGTACAAAATGCCAGGACTAGCAAGAGTTCAGTCATACATGATCAACCCTAGGATCTGTCAATCATGTTACAGTCCGTAGGCAGACAGTAAATAAAGATGCAATCGAGCTAACACTTGCTCGCCGGCTAAACGCCTCAAAAGAATAATTTTTACAAATAAGTGGGAGGATAAAAAGAAACCCACTCGTTGCCAGGGTTCCGTCTAGTGGTCATCATCTGGCTGGAAGATCGGTGGATCCTCTGGAGCTGCTCCGATATCTGGCCACACAAAACCAGCTGGGTCAGACTCCAGAAAGAGCAAGTGCCACAAAGGAGGCTTCACTTAGAAACTAAAACCAGCATATAGTAAGGAACATTAAAGTTAAATTATCAGAAATAACAACAATAATTGAGTACGAGGAAACCATTCAAGTAGCCAGACTACAACCCTTAAACCAAACAAGGACCGGGGTTGCAATCCTTCACCTGAATGGAAATCCGTCTCAATACTATGGATAAGGTAATAAGACAATAAACGAAGAGAAGACACAGAACTGCTCCGGGAGCCAGGTTACAACCCTTAAACCAAACAAGGACCGGGGTTGTAACCCTTCGCCTGAACAGAACTGGACTCCTGATCTTTATTGTTAAGGCCATTATAGATAATCATGTTGCTGAAGTAAGATAGAACATGACAAGCATGGCACGGGGTACAAATAAGACAATAACCGAAGGGAAGACACAGAACTGCTCCGGGAGCCAGGTTACAACCCTTAAGCCAAACAAGGACCGGGGTTGTAATCCTTCGCCTGAACAGAACTGGTCCCCCGATCGTTATTGTTAAGGCAAGCATCAATAATCGTATCTTGTCACGATCTTGCACAGGATCAGGATAAGACTAAGCTGGAATAACTTCATCCAATCAATCACGGCCAATCAAAAGTACGGCTTGATACTTTAACTAGCTAGGGTTATCACAGGCCTAGTTACTAGCAAGATACAATGAGATTATTTCAACAGCCACAAGCCCTGCAGACCATCTAAGTTATCCAGGTCGAATGTCCATTTATGAAGAATGCACCACATGACTGTGTGCTGGAAGTGTGCCCTACTCGTCGGTAGGCTACAAGTCCACTTAATGCGCCCAGATAACGGGACTGCTTGTAGCTGGGAATCTCTTCATGTCTACTGAATTATTAGGTATTCCTGACCGTGGTACTCAGGGATCCCATCCTAGACATGATGCAAGACAATACTGGTTTATTGTGCAAACGCAATCATCCACGGTGTCCAGGTTAGTCATTCTTGTCAGGTCATGACACGTTAGCCGTCGCAACAGTAATTCGAGATAATCATGTCAGGTATGCTTGTCCTGCCATGCCGTGTTCAATTATTATTAACAAACCTATTAAATAAATTCATGATTATCAAGTTCATGACAAAAGGCGTAAGGATATAAAATGGGCATAAAATATCTAATAAAATATTAATATACAGGGCTATAGAAGAGCCAAGCATAAGGAAAATAAAACCAAAGTGACATGCTGACATAAGACCAAGTCAGCCAAGGCCATACGCTTAGTGCAAAAGTCATACGCTCAGGTCAGGCTACGCTCAGGTAAGCCTACGCTCAGGTAAGCCTACGCTCACAAAGGACAGCGTATGAGGTCCATACGACCCCTTGTCACACAAGTGAGCGTATACAAGACATACGCTCTAAAAGGCAGCGTATGAACTTCATACGACTCCTTGTCACACAAGCGAGCGTATGCGAGTCATACGCCTCCAAAAGGCAGCGTAGGGACTCCATACGACTCATGGCTATCCAAGTGAGCGTATGCAAGTCATACGCTCCAAAAAGGCAGCGTAGGGACTCCATACGACTCATGGCTATCCAAGTGAGCGTATGCAAGTCATACGCTCCAAAAAGGCAGCGTATGGACTCTATACGACTCCTTGTCAAGCAAGCGAGCGTATGCGAGTCATACGCTTCCAAAAGGCAGCGTATGGGGTCTACTGCGCTGCGCTAAAGAGCGCGCACAGCTCAGTGACGTAAGCTAAAAAGCTCACGCACTGCTCACTGTCTTCTCCAAACAGCAGGAACTCCATGGTTGAACCCTAAGCTTCCAAAGTCCATAACTTGGTCAAAACAAGTCCAAATCCAACTTTCTAAAGGTCAAAATTGGGTAGAAGGAAATTCTCTACCACATGGAACCATCAAAACTTGAAAACAAAGGAATTTAATAGATCAAAATCATGAAAATCTAAAAATGACTAAATTCTAGATCTACAAAAATCCAAGCTTCAAAATAGAAAATAACAAGTTCTAATGTGGATTAGAAAGTTGCAAAAAAGAGGTTAGAACAATAAAAATGGTGGGTTTCTTCATGAAGCAAGATTACACTTGCCTAGGCTAGGGTTTTCTTGGTTGGTGGTGGAGAGTAATGAAGAAGAAGGGAAATAATGAGGAGAGAGAATGGGAAGAGGTTAATAAATGGGGTTGGTTGTGGTAGGTAGGGGTTCACCCTTGGTTCATGATGAACCAAGGCTAATCAAGCCTAGCCGAACCAACCCAAGCCAACCCAAACCAAGATGAACCATGGCCAATACGAGATAAAATACGTACACGTATTCTTAAATACGTAATACGAACAACAGGCATTACAATAGCCTTGTCCTTCGCTTAAGCTGGGTTCCTGGTTCGAGGAGCCAGTGATGGCTAGGTGTGAAATCTTTTCTTATAGGGGTCATTTGACCCTTTGACCTAGGACCTTTTCCCAAGGTTTAGGCCACCTATTTGGCCGGTTAAAGAGCCAAGGGTCACTTGACCCTTTAGCTCATTGAAGAGCCAAACCTATTATTGATTGTAACAACTTAAGAAGCCAAGGACACTTGGCCTTTCAAAATTCCTAAGGCCACCTCCACGTGGCTGGGTGAAGAATGGGTCAAGGTCACTTGACCTTTGTCATGATTGAAAGGCCACTGCATTTATTTGTATGCGGATTGGGGATACTATTATATGTTAGAGTACTGGCTAATACTATATTTTATCCACATGCTAATAATTGATCTATATTATGTATATATTCCTATACTGTTATATTTTAGAGTATAATGTTAATGTATGCCTATATTGTACTATTTTTATACTGTAGTTTGTAAACATTAGGGAGTATTTAGGTATGCAGTATTATGTATAAATATTTTAGTATAACACAGGCTATGCATGTATAGTATAATGAGAGTAATATTAATAGCACTTTGATAGCTAATTAATACTTTCTTAAAGTAAATTATATTTATCAAATGATGATATATTTTCCAAATATGTTGATTAACAAACTTAGTTTTCAAATAAATATAAATGTTGACTAGGTAAAATATAGCTAATATTATATAGAAATTTTGTAATAGGTTTTAGAAATATAATTTTCTTCTATTATTAGCTTTAAATCACAAACTAATCATATTTCTATGTTGTGACTTGTGTTTGATCTCTCATCGGATTATTGGACTTATCGGAATATTCGCATATCGGATTTGGACTTTGGACTATTATTGGATATTGGACTTTGGATATGATCTGGACTCTATGGGACATATTGCTTTGCGACTTATTTGGGACTTATTATTGGACTATAGATTGTGATTTATTCCGTGTCGACACGATCGTGTCGTATACGTCGACTTCAGATACCCAAGGCAAGTACTTCCAGCGAACACTCTCATTTCATATTTAGTTATTGTATTTCACGAATTAGATGTACATGCCATGATTCTGTCACGTTATCCACACGAGATTAGTATTTATGGATTCATGTCCTCATATTCATGTTTACCCTGTTCACCATGTTCCCTGTTTATTTATTTCCTGTTTTCTATACCATAATTAGAATCTATGTATGCTAGTTAGTTGTGAAGTACTTTAGTATATATGTGATCAAAACCCTATATAATCCGTGATTCCATGATTCCGTGCATGCTAGCTAATCATACACTACACGTATGATTGAGCCTGACCAAGTAGAACCCCAAGCCGATCACATATAGAACACAGTACTTCAACCCCACGTAGTGTAGCTATAACTCTTGTATTTCATATTGCAATGTCTCTTACCATGATTTCCTGTTTATTTTATCTACTCTCACCATGTTACAAACTCACACCAGTATTATCTCTTCTATTTCCTGTCTTATAATAATTAACATGTTATGGGTAGTAGTTCCCGTGTTGTACTTGCTCCAATCCTGACTAGGATAACCATATTTTTAGGAGAGGACTTAGAAAACAGGTGCACCACTTATTATGACGCTCCTGAGACGGATCATGGTCTAGCGGAGGATGCAGGAGATGACATTACCGATGAGCCACAGGAGGATGCATAGCTTAGTTTAAACTTTAATTATGTCTTTTAGACTTTTCTTTCCAGAACATTTGCTGAGTTGTAATTATTTGAGGATGACTGTACCTAACCTTTTGAGATATACTCTGCGGATTATTTCCTTTCCTTTTCATATCTTGCTACTAGTTTTTATGATTGAGTTAGATTCTATTATCATGTGATGTCATTTCGAGATGGGATTCGTTACACTATAGATTTGGCAGCTTACTACCGTCGACTCTGCGGCATAGGCTGGGCGTGCTTCTACGTACTTGCGTCCGAACTTCCGGACGCGGGTCGTGACACGTTTGTATGGTGGCCCATGCAGGTTCGTCTTCGCAAATAGTACGATGTCATAGAGGTACTTAGGATTAGAGTATCGCTATGAGCCTGCAACAAATTGATAGGAAAAATGAACACCTAGGAAAAGCTCAATCATAAAATAGGAATTCTATTTTGATCTGATTCGATTATTTCGAGCAATTCTGACTAATTTCTATCTTGAATTGCTATCCTTCTTAAATAATCTTGTCTTTGTTGAATTTAGGATATTTCTTAACTCTATCATATCATATTTTTCAGAATGCCTCCGAAGACCCGATCTAAAGGCTTAGTAGCAGCTGCTGCCGCAGCTTCTGAGTGATCGGGATGGTCGTCCTCTCGATCTTCCAAGAAGAGAACGGCTGAGACTCACCCTCCAGCTCCTGATTTGGCTGCAGTTAAGAAGGTAGCCTCAGTTGCATCGGAGAGTCTTCCTCCTCCATCTCAGCGAGGGACACGAGTATCTTTATCCTCTGAGAGTGTGCCTGCTGACAGTTCACAGCTTTTTGACTTCCTCCGTGAGATGATGGAGTCCCAGCGCATTCAGGCTGAGTTCCAGCGGATTCAGGCTGAGGCCCAGAGGGAGTAAAATGCTGCCATGCGTGACAGTGTTGAGAAGGTGCATGAGCTAGCCCTTGCTGCTATTGAGAGAGCTGCTCCTACACCTTAGCAGACTCAGCAGCAGCAGTCCTCTACCCCGAAGGAGGGGGATATTATGGATTTCAAGAAGATGAATCCTCGGACCTTCAAGGGCACTGAGGGAATCTTATACGCAGATGAGTGGCTTGAAGACATCGAGCGTATTATGAGGCTTGCTAGGATCCCCAAGGATCTACAGATTGAGGCAGTTGGTCTTCAGCTTCATGATATTGCCCGCACTTGGTTCCGGAGCGAGCCTCGGATAGTTTCAGATCTGCCTTGGGACAAGTTCAAGAGCCTCTTTAAGAGGAAGTTCTATCCAGAGATTGCAGAAGGAGCTCTAGAGGCACAGTTTCTGAGTTTGGTCCAGGGTCGACTTTCAGTAGATGAGTATGCTGCAGAATTCGGTAGGCTAGGACGATTTACAGATTTTGTAGTCCAGGACCCGAAGGTCAAGGCCCGCAGATTCCGTCAAGGCTTGTCTAAAGAGATTCGGGTTCACATCTCCTCGAGCAAGACTACTTATGCTGGGATTTTAGCAGAGGCGCGAAGGATTGAGGAGGATCTTGTTCTTAGGACCAAGAGGGGCCGAGATACATTTGGGGAGAATTATAATTCTGGATCGACGAAGCGTCCACAGTTTCAGCAGAAGACTTTTCAGCAGCAGATGGCCAGAGCCCCTATGCAATAGCAGCCACAGAAGTAGAGCCATGCAGGACCACCATGTGGCTATTACAAGAAGCCGGGACATATCTGGAAGCATTGTAGAAGAGGCTGGAGATGTGTTTGTACTGCGGTTCTAGCGGACATCGGCTGAGAGATTGTCCACTAGCTCGTCCTATTCAGGGGATGGCCTCTACCTAGCCAGCTAGGCCACCTGCAGCACAGCAGCAAAGAGGACCTCTTCCTACTCAGCAGCAGCGCTTTGCCCAGCACCAACAGAAGGGAGCACCTCAGAAGGGTAAGGCCTTCGCCATGACTACTGTTGAGGAGGCCGAGGCACCTGGAGATGTGATTGCAGATTCTATTCTTTTAGATTCACATCCAGCTATTGCTTTATTTGATTCAGGAGCTACACATAGTTTTATATCTACAGCCTTTGTGTTCAGACACAGTATTGTAGCTTCACCCTTAGATAGAAACTGCAAGATCATGACTGGCGGAGGTATTCTTTTAGTGAAAGATCTATGCGTCCAGCGTCGTATAACCCTGGGTGGAAGGGAATTGCGTGCTGACCTACTCGTAATGCCACTTTCGAGTTTTGACATTGTACTCGGGATGGATTGGTTGAGTAGCAATTATGCTTCTATTGATTGCCGTCGAGGATGTATTGTATTCAGTCCTCCGGGGAAGCCTACATTTGAATTTTCTAGAGGAGCAGTGGAGCAGCAGCATGATATTCTATGCGGAGCTATGGTTGACGATAAGGGGTTGCCTCACCCACTCATTGCGGAATTCCTATATGTTTTTTCAAAAGAACTGCGGGGATTGCCGCCTGTTAGAGATGTTGAATTTTCTATAGACTTAGTTCCGGAAGCTGAACCGGAAGCTAGAAATGTCTACAAAGTCAACAATCATGAGTCCGTGGAGCTGAAGAAGCAGATAGATGAATTGCTTGAGAAGGGATTCATCAGATCTAGTTCATCACCCTGGGGAGCTCCGGTATTATTTGTGCCGAAGAAGGATGGGTCAGTACGCATGTGCATTGACTACAGGGTTTTGAATAACCTTACTATCAAGAATAAATATCCACTACCGAGGATCGACGACTTATAAGATCAGCTAAGCGGCGCCAGGGTATTTTCAAAGATAGACTTGAGGTCTGGCTACCATCAGGTGAGAGTGAAGAAGGAAGATATCCAGAAGACTGCATTCCGGACGAAGTATGGCCAGTATGAGTTTTTGGTTATGCCATTCGGGTTGACCAATGTACCCGCTATTTTTATGAACTTGATGAATAAGGTATTCCATTAATACCTTGACCAGTTCATTGTGGTGTTTATTGATGACATCCTCATATACTCGAAGACCCCTGAAGAGCATGAAGAGCACTTGAGGATCGTGTTAGAGATTCTCCGCAATGAGCAGCTTTATGGAAAACTCTCCAAATGCGAGTTTTTCCTGGACAAAGTGGAGTTTCTTGGACACGTAGTTACTGGTGAGGGTATCTCAGTAGATCCGAAGAAGATTGCTGCCATCGAATCTTGGACCACTCCTACCTCAGTAGCAGAGATTCGGAGCTTCTTGGGATTAGCAGGGTACTACAGGATGTTTGTGCAGGATTTCTCCCGTATCGCAGAGCCGATGACTAGGCTTACGCGGAAAGACATGGAGTTTGTTTGGTCTGATGAGTGCCAGGCAGCCTTTGATGAACTGAAGAAGAGACTGACCACAACACACATTCTTGCTTTGCCATCAGGGACTGGAGGTTTTACTATATACAGTGATGCCTCAGGTAAGGGTTTAGGTTGTGTCCTGGAGCAAAATAAGAGAGTGATTGCTTATGCTTCAAGACAACTACGACCCCATGAGCAGAATTATCCCACTCACGACTTAGAGCTTGCAGGAGTGATCTTTGCTCTGAAGTTGTTGAAGCACTACCTCTATGGTGAACAGGTGGAAATATTTACAGACCACAAAAGTCTGAAGTATGTATTCACCCAAAAGGAATTAAATATGAGGCAGCGTAGATGGTTTGAGCTGATGAAAGACTTTGATATCTCCTTACAGTACCATCCTGGGAAAGCTAAGGTAGCAGATGCACTTAGCCGTTATCCAGTAGCTATGTATCTGACGATGGATCGGCATCTGTTAGAAGACCTGGAGAGTCTGGGTATTGAGATTGTGATTCCTGGAGTTGATATACAGATGATGGGCATGAAGATTCAGTCTGGAATGATGGACAGAATCAGAGAAGCTCAGTACCATGATGATAGCTTGAGGAGTCTACGAGTTCAGGTGCAGGCTGGATTGACCAATGACTTCTCTATTGCGGAAGATGGTTCTTTGAGGCATGGGACTAGACTTTGTGTTCCTAGTGGTGATCTGCGAGAAGAAGTATTGCAAGAAGCTCATCGCTCTCGGTATGCTATACACCTTGGAGCCACCAAGATGTACAAGGATCTGAGAGATCATGTTTGGTGGTATGGAATGAAGCGTGATGTGGCACACTTCTGTTCCAGATGTTTAGTGTGCCAGCAGGTCAAGGCCGAAAGGCAGAGACCAGGTGGATTGCTTCAACCATTGCCTATTCCGGAGTGGAAGTGGGAACATATCACTATCGATTTCGTTTTCGGACTTCCGCGTACTCCTGGTGGAAAGGATGCGATTTAGGTCATTGTTGATAGACTGACCAAATCGGTCCACTTCTTACCATTCAAAGTGGGATTGTCTACAGAGAGGCTTGCAGAGCTGTCACGACCCGCACCCGCTTTTCGGATGCGAGCTCGTGAGCAAGCCAGCTACATATCGAACGGACTCCAGCCCGACTCGAGTACGTATAAGCTGTCACGGTCATGGTATCATGTCTAATCTAAACTATATCTCAATCCATATTAATTATATAAACAAGAATGAACAAGTATGGGTCATGGTCTGCAGCCCATTAGCATATTGTTCGATTAGACCCCAAGAATGATATGAGTCTATAAAGAAAACTGATAAGCAGAATATATCATAAAAGCACGAGAAAGATAATAAATCAATATTACTAACAAAATACCCGAATCATGCAGATGAAATCAACTACCACATGCTCAGCTAACTAACTCCGTGCAATCAGCTACCTGAAGAGATCATCAGGTCCTCAGGAGACTAGCAAGATACATAAAATATGCCTACTAATATGACAGTAAATAACATGTAAGAAGGATAAGAACACTGCAAGAAGAAACATCTAAGGACGATGTCGTGAGAAAATATAATACTAGACTTGGCTACCAATCAATCGATTAACCTCTATAGCTTGTAGTATAATGCAAGATACTCCCAATCTATTGTAGATTTTGACTGTAATACAATGCAAGATAATCCCAGTCAAGATTAGCCAATTTTAGTATCGATCTCCTCTCCTAAAGGATACAAAGTCAAGTAGACTCCTATAAATCGTAGTACAATGCAAGATACTCCCAATTTATAGTATCGCAAGTCAAGCCAATCAATCAATCAATATATGCTATAGGTCGTAGTACAATGTAAGATACTCCCAATCTATGGCATGTCTCAAGTCAAGTCAATCAAGTGATATCAAGGTAGAATAATCGGCTATAGGTCGTAGTACAATGTAAGATACTCCCAAGCTATAGTATGTCTCAACTGTAGTACAATGCAAGATACTCCCAGTCGAGAATGGTCAAGGACAGATATAAAAACTGACAACTCAATCACGAAAAAAGAGTAACACAAAGAGACCAATGTTCTAGCAATGTCAAACATCATATACGTGCACGTAATCTAGAACAAGTAAAGCAATCAAGGACAAATTCAATCACAATATGGAATCATGTGACAGGACAAAAAGGACTACAATAAGAAAAGAGAAACCATATAAATACTGTATATGTTCGGCAAGGTATACTTGCCTGGGGGTTGCACGGAGAACCAACAATGTATCGCCAATCAACAAGTCAGAAAGTCCAAGTCATCACAACTGTCTCCGAAAGCTGAAATAAATGTTACCAATATTCTCAAAA
This sequence comes from Iris pallida, assembly GCA_029216955.1. Classification (NCBI taxonomy): domain Eukaryota; kingdom Viridiplantae; phylum Streptophyta; class Magnoliopsida; order Asparagales; family Iridaceae; genus Iris; species Iris pallida. Next base: position 7,552,623 of record JANAVB010015800.1, read on the forward strand.
TAGTCAAATTAGCTAGGATTGCCTGTCCTTAAGTCTAATTCTGGACACAGGAGCAAAACGGCAATTTCGGGCAAAAACGGTGTCTACCGTTGGACCCGCTTTGCACCGAAAATCGTGCCAGAGTCAAAGGTCTCTAAAGTTGTAAAATTACATGTCTACGGATCCAGTTTTTCGATACGAACCCAACGGTATGTCCAATTTTGGATTCCGGCGGGCCGTGCAAAAAATTACCCGTTGAGTCGGACCGGGGTCCACGATACGGCGATTTTATCAACTGTCTCAGAATCGGACCAAATTTGGCATACAGGACCAAAAAAATGATACGGCCCTGATGGCACAAGTTTTGTCTCGATCTGACGAGCGTGCACAAAGTAATTGAGAAATTTGCAAAGTGCATGATACGGTAAATTTCGACGGATACGTATCAAATTCGTCGCGCACACGCGACCAATTTGAATTTCGCCAAAGCCCACACGACCATGAAACCATTACGCAGGTTTTGATGCTTTCGGTGCGCGACCACGTCGCCCGGAATGGCGTGATGCACGTCGTGTGGAAGGATTTTTCATAATTTTAAAACAAGTTTTCGTCAAAGTTCGGGATTCGATTTCTTGGCGCCCAGTCGATGGAATCGACTTCTGCGAAATGGGTTGTGAAGCCCTATATGTTGTCTCTAAACCTATTCAAGTACATTTTTGACTCAGTTCAAGGATTTGTGAGAAATCGCCTTCCAACAGGGTGTTTGTACTACTATGTGTTGTCCTATTTTGGGGTAGTTTTTCGTTGACTTTGCGTCGATTTTACTGACAACCTCATTCGTCTAAATAAAAACTAACTTAAGGGATTTGAAGGCGTATATGTTGTCATCATACCTGAAGAAGAATCTAGGGAAAATATCGAGCGACGAGGATGATTTTTGACGACAAAGTTGGGGCCGCCACAATGTTTCCCTGTCCGTGCGCTGTTGTATCCGCGCGGCCTTGGCGTGGGCTGTAATGCCCCGCTCCGCACGGTGCATTATGCTGAGTCGTTGACTCGAAGAGTTGCGTTGACCCGATTACGTGTCGATGCGAATCGATACAAAGTGTTAAGTTGTCCCGAGCAATGCATCAAACTAAGTTGATGCGAAGAGTTGCCTTGCCCCGAAAGAATGCATCGAGTTGAATCGATGCGAAGCGCCGCATTGCCCCGAAGGATGAGTGTGTTGAATCGGCTCGAAGATTCTAAGAAATCGAATCGACCAAGGCGCAAGTCCAAATCGATACAAGTATTGATTTTAGTTGGTTTCGTGTGCAGGTTATACTTTGACGGGAAAATATTAGAGGTCGATCTTTTGCAATATTTAGTAAGGGGTCCGCGAAATCAAATCGTCGCCTTGCGACGGACTAAGACTTGGGCATGCTAAGGCGAATTGGGCGTATAACTCAACAAAGCACGAAGTGCTCGAATGACTAAGTCAGGAGAGTGGCCGTGCAACAAAGTTAGGGAATCGAGCCGCATCGGCTCGGCAAAACGACGAAGGCGTATCGACTCAAGGTAGGAGGATTGACTTCTTTTTACTCCTTCATTCGATAAGTCAAATATATTATTGTATGCTAAGTTAACCTATCGACGCCACGGGCATGGTCCGATCAGAGATAAATCATAGTGTGAGTCGAACACTAAGTTAGAACAATTGAAATGAAACGTGCATCAATATACACGAGTCGCTATGGGACATTGGATATCGCTAAGGCGAGCACCTCGGTGCGCAAGCCGCAAGAACATGGATAACTGTAATCGGCGAGTGCCTTAGTCATGAACCATACCGTGCCTTTGCTGCACGAGTTAGACGGCTAGAATATTGGAAGACAATAGACGAGCGCCCTAGCGCGCAAGCCCCGAACATTGAATGCTAAGTTATAGAACAGAGAAATACGGTCGAAACGTGCCTACGTGCACGGGATAATAAAAATGGCTTCGTTGCGAGAGAATACAGTTGTGGCATGAATGTGGCAGAACTGTCGGATATGACATGGTGCCTCGAAAGGTGTTCGAGACCTTCGGGTCGTTCGGTTGACGAGCATTGAGTTGAGGTACGATGCCATTGAATCATTGGAACGAAGTATGAAACGTAAGAACATAGAAAGTTAACGGAAGAAATACGAGATGATAAAGTCTGAGTCTTGGACTCAAGGCTATGCTTGGTTGTTTGAATGATAGTACGTTGCATGGTCGAATGGAATGGACTTGAGATAATTGCGATGATATCTTCCGTGCATGAAACGTTCCCTCCGAACGGGCGCACCGGGGCACCGGGACCGTTCGGCCTAGGAGGGATGATAATCTTTGATAGGCGCACATTTGCGAAGTCCGATTAGCACTCGTTCGTAAATGTGAGAAGCCGCAAATGATGGTAGACACGCGTTAAGTTTCGGTTGTTGGGATAGCAACCCAATCCGTGAAACGCCGGGCTACCCAAATACGAGAGAGAAAAGAAGGAGAGAAAAGAAAGTAAGGAAAAATAAAAGAGAAACTCCTTTAGTCCATTCCGGCGCGGATACGCCCACGACCTTCATATAGTTAAGGAATGATGGGTTGAAAGTGTAGGCGCAGATGCGTCCCGCATAGAGATCCTGCTTAGAGATGCACATATAACATGACAGGGATGGAATGCGGCATATTCACCTTGCGTCGGTGCAAGGGCGAGTGCGTCGACTTGGTAAGAAGTCACGAATCAAACACGAGATTATTTGTTTGCTTGCCTATTCAATTCGATAACATGCTGCTATGATAACATGCTTTATGCTTTTGAATATGCCATGAAATTGACCCTAAGGAGAACATAGCAAGATCATAAGCTAAGTTGCATGATTCAACATAAAGATTAAAATATCGGTTTGAAAAGATGATCTTTGCTTCAGTACATACGAGGACGAACGTACTGATCCCCCACCAGCTTCATGCAGGGTGCAGGGAATGGATTGCTCGCAGTGAAGCGTTGCTTGAACGTGTTGAGGCTTGGAAATGCCGAAGCGCATTGAAGCGTGCTATCGCATTGACGCTCAGATTACGCAGCTGGATTGATGCGGCCGAAATATAGAAGGCATGATATATGGAACGGTGAAATCCTTTGTGGGCAAGAGAGAACCTGAGTGTTGTAGGCATATATTGTTAGGCTATCGAAAGCCATTGTAATCTCAGTTTCAGATATCAATAAAGAGAATTGTTTTGTACACTCTGTTTCCTTTCGTTGTTAATATCAAATCAAAAGATAACCATTTGAGAACTTGTCATCTTGCCTTGCACGAGCGCAACTCCAGGCTCGTGCGACATCACGCCCCCTGTGAGGACGATGATTCGGATGATTCCGGGTCGGGGCGTGACAAATTGGTATCAGAGCTCTAGGCTCAATTTCCTCTGGACGCTCGTTTCATTACAATTCTAAAAGTTGCCTACCACCACTTGATATCACTCTTGACTCTACTCGATGCCGCACTGGATGTTCTATACAATAAGTCTAATACAAATCGTGAAATTTTGCCGCATGTGTTTTGGAAATTTTATGATCTTTGCTAAGAAAGTCGCGAAGGGTATATTGCATTGAATGCAAACGAGCCGTAAAAATATTAGTTGCTGCAAGCGCAACAAATTGTGGAATACGATTTGAGATACTGTGGCAATGTAACATGTTGAATGAGAAATAAAATGATGCACGAAGTGCAATGAGTAATGGTGAATATGCGTTAAAATGAAAGTGAGTAGTGATAAGCCAATACCGAATGTGTTAAAACGGATTGTGCATTGACTTGGAAAGTCGAGAGTAATTTGTTGCACGAGGTGCGGTAAATATCAGAAATGATCGTAGCACGATGTGTAACGCGTATCGAAAGTAAAATTTGTTGTATGGGGTGCAACACATATCAAATAAATTGTTGCACGAGATGCAACGTCAGGAAAGAATTGAAATCATAAATCGATAGAACGAATTGTCGGTTGCACACCAAACTTATGTTGGCAAACGAGAACATTGACCGAATCGTGTCGAATTTTGATAGAATCAAAGTTACGGTTGTGATCAAGCACGATCACTGCAAAAATCGTAAGTCGGAAGAGATCGTTGGTTTACACTAAGTATAGCGCGAGGGAAATGGCTTAAATTCCGAGTGGTATATGCCATACCACGTAGGCGATGAATGACTCGATTTCGAGTGGTATATGGTATATCACTTGTGCGATGAATTGCATCGACGCGTTGTGAGAATTGTAGAAGGTTTGTCCGCAACAGACGGGAGAGTACGAGACTTGATTGAAAATTTGTATAACGGTATGTTGATGCAAGTGTTCTTCGAAAATCGGTTGGGACGATAAGGCGAGACTCGTATCAATGAACGATACGTCGGACGAAAGTTATAAGTTGGTCGGACGACCGAGACTAGCGAAACGATTATGCCTTGACGCAATAATCGGATCTACGGAAAAGGAATACTCGAGCTTGCAAATGAGTCGTACGACTTACGATCTCGGTAGAAATGTTGGGCGAGACGAGTCGAATCGCACGACTTGTGATTTCGATAGAAATGGTGGGCGATGCGAATTGTAATCGAATCGCACGATGTGCGACTTCGGTGAAGAGTTGGTTGATGTGAGTAATCGTGCCTAAGAAATAGTTGGTTACGTTACGGTGACACTCATTTGAGTACGACTGAAAAATACGCAAAACTTAGAGGGCGAGATCGTATGACTTGAGGGTTCGATGTTGGATAATCGGTAACTCAGTTACGCGATCGAAGTATAGCGAGATGCGGCAAATCGGAGAACGAGTCGATGCGTATGGAAAAGTTCGTTACGAACTTGGATGTATGCGATGCGAGTTAAGTTGACGTTGAAAAGAATTCAAAGTTGACCCTTACGTTATCGAAATGGATATGACGTATCGAGATCGATACGTAAGGAAACGTAAGCGATGTGAGAATGCAAAATAGAGTGTGCCTCGTGCTATGGAATTTTGTAAGTAACGATACGAGAATGAACGAACTTGGTGGATCGTAAATTTTGTGATTGATCAAAGACGAGACTATAAGTCATCGACGACTGCTCGATGCGTATAGCATCTCGTGTGTCAATCGTGAAATAAGATAGACTCGAATTCGATACGAGTAGATGTTTCGTAAATTGCGGAATCATCGACGATAATATATGACTCTACTCGGAGGATAGTTGTGCATCAGTTGCGCCGATAGAAATGGTTATGTACGAATTGGATAGTCGCATAGAAATGGTTTTGTCGGAACGTGATTTGGCTCCGAAATAAGATATAGCATGGTTCGTAGTAAACTGTCCTTCGGTGATGATCCACAATTATCGAGCGTAGCTTCGGGGTAGCTGACCCTAGAAGACTTGACCGCCAAATCAAATTGAATGCTGCAGACCGTAAGATGACCCATGCGATATCGTATATGAGATTGCACCGATAATAAATATAATACGGTGCATGTTGACGATAAGTCTAGGCGATCGAGAATCTTTGGAACAACTTTCGATTGAGAATGATGTAGCTCGATTTTGAGTATTCGTCGGATGAATGCTTGAATGGTTATGTTGGTCGACAATCGAAATTGAAATTCACCAACGAACTTGGTGATTCGGATAGGCGAGTACGAGAATCGTGCTATGCACGAGAGGGAACGATAAGGGAATGACTTACGAGTCATGTTGTTTGTGAGACTCGTCTCACAGTATCGATATTTATATACAGATACGTATTTTGTAGTGTATTTCGTATTTTCTTGGTTTTCGTAATGCTTTAAAAATTTTCCTAACTTATAGATTTTTCCTTGGCCGGCATGCCGCTAGTATACCGGAGTATACCGACGGCATACCGTCTAGACAGATTTTCCACATTTGAGATATTTTCGATTTCAGATATTTTCATGAATAGTGTTTCCGATATTTTGATGAATAGTATTTTGGATATTTTGATGAATAGTGTTTAGATATTTTCATGAATAGTATAGATGCACCCTATTACCCATTGGATATTTGGTTTTATTTTGATGGTTAGGATTGACTTAGATTTTGACATGGATCACGATCCGACGGTTAAGATTAATTTCCCCTTCTATATATACCATTTCACTTTGTCTCTCCTCTCTCTTTTCATTCTCTTCACTCTCTCTTTATTTCTTCTTCCTTTCTCTCCCCCTTGGAGCTTGCCAAGAGCTTGGCCTTGAGGCCTTGGGTGTGGTGTCTAACCCCCCTAGGAGGAGGAGTAGAAGATTAGGCTTGGAGCTTAACCTAGGCAAGTACATCTTGCCAAATCCATGAACCATTTTGTTTTGTTGTCATTTTTGTTTCCCTTGGTATTAAATGCTTAGAATTGTTCTAAACTCATTTTGTTAAGAATGTTTTCCTTGTGATTCTCATCTATATGCATGTTTCCAAAATTTGTTTAAGCAAGGTTTTGATTTTCTGTTAAAATCCAATATGGACTTAGTAGAAAACTTGGTATCAAGAGTGATACTAGTGTTACTATCATAGATCTTGGTCACATATACATATATGAGGCCCTCACATAGTTTGTATATCATGGATTTTGAGTTTGGTGGCAATCGGAACCCGTTTCGGTGTCCCGAGAACCTCTGTTTGAGAGTATTTTGAGGTATTGATCTATTAAATGTTTTGATTTGTGAAAACTAATACTTCCATGTTGTAGGAAATTCAATTCTATGCAATTTTGACTTTTGAAAATCCGAATTTCGATTTAAAACGAAGTTTTTATGGCCGAAACAAGTTTTGAGTTCAAAAATCAACTTTCTGTGACGGTTCGAAAAATCCGTCGGAAATCCGCGGAAATCCGTCGGAAAATCCGAACTTGCACCACAAAACTTGCTGTTTCAATCCGGAAAATCCGCCATAAATCCGCTATAATCCGCCGGATAATCCGGTTAGGCTAATTTTGTCTGTTTTTGCCCATTTCTGCCCGTTTTTGTCCGTTTTTGATATTTTCTTCGATTGTAATGATTTCTTAACATGATTAGATGATCTTGCATAGTTAGAAAATGATTGTACACCCTATATACACTTGACACTAGCACATGTTCAATCATTTTCTTTGAAATGTACTTGGCTTAAATTATTGTTTCCCACATGCCATGATATGTCTTTTGATAGATTCTTTCTTACAAGCTATGATAATTGTTACATGTCTTCCTTGCTTACATGATAGTGGCCCGTCGTGGCGCACTCTCCTTACATGTCTTCTTGCCTACTTGATAGTGACCCGTCGTGGTGCACTCTTGAACATGTCTTTTCTTGCTTACATGATAGTGGCCTGTCATGGCGCACTCTTGATTCCAGTACATGTCTTGCTCCTTGATAGTGGCTCGTCGTAGCGCACTCCTGGCTTCTTGTCTATTATATTTTCTTGTTGTGGCTTGTTATGGTGCACATTCTCGTTATTGTCCAGTCTTGCATGCTCATGTCTAGGATGGATTCTGCGGAATGCCACACCCAGAATCCAAGAAAATGGTAAGGATTATATAACTAGATTGATCATTAGAACATGGGTGGGAAGGATTTCCCAGTTACCTGTTGCCTTTGGTCTAGGTCGTTATAACATTTATTTAAGGGTTTGGAGCTATCCGTCGAGATGAGCACTCTCCCAGCTTCACCGTCGTGTGGGAGCACAAAGTCACACTTGTAATCACTTCCCGGCATGACCAATAGGTGGCAGCAGGCAGGTAACCGGACTTGGAATTCTCAAACTTGCATTTGTTAGTAATTAGGATTATGACAACCCTAGTTAGCTAATGTATAAAGCCGTACTCATTGCTTGGCCGTGACTATTGTATGGAGTCCATTCTTGTCTAGTCTAGTCTTGCTCCAGTTTATCTTATTGTAGTACTTAGCTTCCTGTCATTCCTTACATGCTATTCTTTCTACTATATGCTCGGCTTCACCATATGCTCACATGTTCCAGTTACATGACATGCTCACATGCTCCAGTTACATGACATGCTCACATGCTCCAGTTATATGACATGCTCACATGCACCAGTTACATGACATGCTCACATGCTCCAGTTACATGACATGCTCACATGCTCCAGTTATATGACATGCTCACACGCTCCAGTTACATGACATGCTCACATGCTCCAGTTATATAATATGCTCACATGTTCTAGTTACTTAACATGCTCTACAAGACAAGTTAACAAGTTTTCTTTAAATGCCTTACATGACAAGTTTCCTTTAAAATGCTCACATGACAGGTTTACAAATGATGTCTTCCTTTACATATCTACAGTTAACTCTATATGACATGTTGTTTGTTTATTGTCTCTCATCGGGATAAGTGCATTGGTAGTGCACAAGTCTCGATTAGCTTTACCTTTATGTCTCTATCCATTGCTTGTTAGAATTAGATTGGTTTTAGTTCATAAGTTTGGCTTCCTTTGTGGTACTTGCTATTGGGGGTCTGACCCCACTGGTTTTGTTTGGCCAGATCTGATAGAGGAGCCCGGAGGATCTTCCGTACCTTCCACTCGTTGGTGATTATCCAGAGCACCAGAGTACCTTAGTGGATTTTCTATTTCATTATTCCACTAGTTATGTACATTATTCTTTTGTGGCGTTTAGCCTCCGAGCACGTGTTTAGCTCGTATTTTGGACTTGACATTTAGCCTACGGGCCAGAACATGATTTGCGTATTCTAGACTATAGCTAGAGCTTATCATGTATGACTATTACTCTTGCTAGTCTTCACTCTGTATTACTAGCTTCATGATCATTGATATATGATAGTTTGGGACGCTTTACTATTTTATATTCCAGTTGATCTTACTTCTTGTACATTGTTTACTGCCTGTGATTGAGATACCTAGGATTCTTGACCTAGGATCGACTGTTGGCTTGTAGTAGTAACCCCATCTATACAGCTTATACGTTATTTCGGAGTACTGGAGTACTTTGGTATACGTAGCTGGCCTGGTCCATCCCTACTTGCCAGTATTCTGGTTCTGGGGCGTGACATAGGTTTTAGTGGTGGCCCACGCAGGTCTGATTTATCAGATATATGGGGGTTACTGATGTTTAGATATCTCAGTCACAATTCTCCTTTATTGATATCCTTCGTGTTATTCTATATCTCTGATCCTTTGACCTGATATCTGCCTTGATCGTTGATCCTTCCTGTTCTCTCGATTTAATCCTTGTGTCCTTTAACTTTCAAGGACACTGTTCTTCATCCTTCTGATCATCTTGTTTGGGTTTTGCCGATTGTAGTCAGCAATCTTCTGTTAGGCCAGTTATGGAGGATCAGTTTTAGCATTCAGGGGCAGTGTTCAGAGTTGACCCGAGGGCAGAGGTGTCAGTTCAGCCTGATCAGCCAGCAGGGTCAGTCCTGTCAGAGTCCAGCTTCACCGGCTACCCCGGCAGTCCAGCAGTATATGGATCAGGTACCAGTTCAGCACCAGCAGGTTAGAGCAGCAGTTCTGAGATGTGGGCAGGCAGAGTCTGGTTTATTAGAGCAGGTTTTGGTTGAGGGTGGTCATGTGGTAGGTATTGCCCTATTCTTCTTCCACTCTTATTTATCTCTTGGGTTACGCATATTAGGCGAGTTTCTCGTCCCCAACTCTTCTGTCTTCGTAGTCGAGGCATGTGATAACTTCATTGGTATCGACTATGAAGATACGTCCTGGGTAGAGTCATGTCTTGGATTAAGTCATTGGTACCGGCTTATTTTGAGAATTGACTTTTATCTAAGTTGTGGAGTCAGCGTAGGCCTGCTCCTACTCAACTGACTCAGGAGACATATTTATTCATATGCCTCCATCCCTTCTTGATTGTAGTTGTGTTATTGCTTACGCATTTACTTATATTACTGTTGTCTTTATCTTACCAACATGCCATGCTTTGTTTTGATTGACATGATTTTTCATCTCTTTGGTTTGGTTTTCATGCTTGACTAGATTTAGGAAATTTCGAGGACGAAATTTATTTTTAAGTTGTGGAGAGTTGTGAGACTCATCTCACAGTATCGATATTTATATACAGATACGTATTTTGTAGTGTATTTCGTATTTTCTTGGTTTTCGTAATGCTTTAAAAATTTTCCTAACTTATAGATTTTTCCTTGGCCGGCATGCCGCTAGTATACCGGAGTATACCGACGGCATACCGTCTAGACAGATTTTCCACATTTGAGATATTTTCGATTTCAGATATTTTCATGAATAGTGTTTCCGATATTTTGATGAATAGTATTTTGGATATTTTGATGAATAGTGTTTAGATATTTTCATGAATAGTATAGATGCACCCTATTACCCATTGGATATTTGGTTTTGTTTTGATGGTTAGGATTGACTTAGATTTTGACATGGATCACGATCCGACGGTTAAGATTAATTTCCCCTTCTATATATACCATTTCACTTTCTCTCTCCTCTCTCTTTTCATTCTCTTCACTCTCTCTTCATTTCTTCTTCCTTTCTCTCCCCCTTGGAGCTTGCCAAGAGCTTGGCCTTGAGGCCTTGGGTGTGGTGTCTAACCCCCCTAGGAGGAGGAGTAGAAGATTAGGCTTGGAGCTTAACCTAGGCAAGTACATCTTGCCAAATCCATGAACCATTTTGTTTTGTTGTCATTTTTGTTTCCCTTGGTATTAAATGCTTAGAATTGTTCTAAACTCATTTTGTTAAGAATGTTTTCCTTGTGATTCTCATCTATATGCATGTTTCCAAAATTTGTTTAAGCAAGGTTTTGATTTTCTGTTAAAATCCAATATGGACTTAGTAGAAAACTTGGTATCAAGAGTGATACTAGTGTTACTATCATGGATCTTGGTCACATATACATATATGAGGCCCTCACATAGTTTGTATATCATGGATTTTGAGTTTGGTGGCAATCGGAACCCGTTTCGGTGTCCCGAGAACCTCTGTTTGAGAGTATTTTGAGGTATTGATCTATCAAATGTTTTGATTTGTGAAAACTAATACTTCCATGTTGTAGGAAATTCAATTCTATGCAATTTTGACTTTTGAAAATCCGAATTTCGATTTAAAATGAAGTTTTTATGGCCGAAACAAGTTTTGAGTTCAAAAATCAACTTTCTGTGACGGTTCGGAAAATCCGTCGAAAATCCGCGGAAATCCGTCGGAAAATCCGAACTTGCACCACAAAACTTGCTGTTTCAATCCGGAAAATCCACCGGAAATCCGCTATAATCCGCCGGATAATCCGGTTAGGCTAATTTTGTCTGTTTTTACCCGTTTCTGCCCGTTTTTGTCCGTTTTTGATATCCTCTTCGATTGTAATGATTTCTTAACATGATTAGATGATCTTGCATAGTTAGAAAATGATTGTACACCCTATATACACTTGACACTAGCACATGTTCAATCATTTTCTTTGAAATGTACTTGGCTTAAATTATTGTTTCCCACATGCCATGATATGTCTTTTGATAGATTCTTTCTTACAAGCTATGATAATTGTTACATGTCTTCCTTGCTTACATGATAGTGGCCCGTCGTGGCGCACTCTCCTTACATGTCTTATTGCCTACTTGATAGTGACCCGTCGTGGTGCACTCTTGAACATGTCTTTTCTTGCTTACATGATAGTGGCCTGTCATGGCGCACTCTTGATTCCAGTACATGTCTTGCTCCTTGATAGTGGCTCATCGTAGCGCACTCCTGGCTTCTTGTCTATTATATTTTCTTGTTGTGGCTTGTTATGGTGCACATTCTCGTTATTGTCCAGTCTTGCATGCTCATGTCTAGGATGGATTCTGCGGAATGCCACACCCAGAATCCAAGAAAATGGTAAGGATTATATAACTAGATTGATCATTAGAACATGGGTGGGGAGGATTTCCCAGTTACCTGTTGCCTTTGGTCTAGGTCGTTATAACATTTATTTAAGGGTTTGGAGCTATCCGTCGAGATGAGCACTCTCCCAGCTTCACCGTCGTGTGGGAGCACAAAGTCACACTTGTAATCACTTCCCGGCATGACCAATAGGTGGCAGCAGGCAGGTAACCGGACTTGGAATTCTCAAACTTGCATTTGTTAGTAATTAGGATTATGACAACCCTAGTTAGCTAATGTATAAAGCCGTACTCATTGCTTGGCCGTGACTATTGTATGGAGTCCATTCTTGTCTAGTCTAGTCTTGCTCCAGTTTATCTTATTGTAGTACTTAGCTTCCTGTCATTCCTTACATGCTATTCTTTCTACTATATGCTCGGCTTCACCATATGCTCACATGTTCCAGTTACATGACATGCTCACATGCTCCAGTTACATGACATGCTCACATGCTCCAGTTACATGACATGCTCACATGCACCAGTTACATGACATGCTCACATGCTCCAGTTACATGACATGCTCACATGCTCCAGTTATATGACATGCTCACACGCTCCAGTTACATGACATGCTCACATGCTCCAGTTATATAATATGCTCACATGTTCTAGTTACTTAACATGCTCTGCAAGACAAGTTAACAAGTTTTCTTTAAATGCCTTACATGACAAGTTTCCTTTAAAATGCTCACATGACAGGTTTACAAATGATGTCTTCCTTTACATATCTACAGTTAACTCTATATGACATATTGTTTGTTTATTGTCTCTCATCGGGATAAGTGCATTGGTAGTGCACAAGTCTCGATTAGCTTTACCTTTATGTCTCTATCCATTGCTTGTTAGAATTAGATTGGTTTTAGTTCATAAGTTTGGCTTCCTTTGTGGTACTTGCTATTGGGGGTCTGACCCCACTGGTTTTGTTTGGCCAGATCTGATAGAGGAGCCCGGAGGATCTTCTGTACCTTCCACTCGTTGGTGATTACCCAGAGCACCAGAGTACCTTAGTGGGTTTTCTATTTCATTATTTCACTAGTTATGTACATTATTCTTTTGTGGCGTTTAGCCTCCGAGCACGTGTTTAGCTCGTGTTTTGGACTTGACATTTAGCCTACGGGCCAGAACATGATTTGCGTATTCTAGACTATAGCTAGAGCTTATCATGTATGACTATTACTCTTGCTAGTCTTCACTCTGTATTACTAGCTTCATGATCATTGATATATGATAGTTTGGGACGCTTTACTATTTTATATTCCAGTTGATCTTACTTCTTGTACATTGTTTACTGCCTGTGATTGAGATACCTAGGATTCTTGACCTAGGATCGACTGTTGGCTTGTAGTAGTAACCCCCATCTATACAGCTTATACGTTATTTCGGAGTACTGGAGTACTTTGGTATACGTAGCTGGCCTGGTCCGTCCCTACTTGCCAGTATTCTGGTTCTGGGGCGTGACATTGTTAGATTCGGATTCACCTTGCAATTGAGCTTGTGTGAATTAAACTTATGTTCGATGTTGCGAGACGGATAAGTCGGGAATTTGGCTAGTGAATTTCCTACTCGATAGGAATCGAACGTAAGACGCGTCGTAAAGATTTTTGTGTCAAGGCGATCGTTGTCTTGAGCACCGTCGCCTTGATGTAAACTTTTGAGTCGAATAGATTGTGGCCTTTGTGCAATGTCAATTTAAACTTGCGTCGAAAGGATTTGAGCACGGTGCCTGGGTAAGTAACCTAGTGGGCGTAGCCCTGAATGTTGATGCATTTGCAAGTCAACCAAGGAAGTAGTATCGAGATAATTTGCATAGCAAGACTTCGAAAATAGTTGGGTGACGATTTCAAACGCAAGGCGTTGCGGAGACTCGTTGTGATCGGATGCGCGACGGCTTGACGCGACGCGTAGAATTTATAGTCCCAATGAAACATACAAAGTGAGAAATGCGATTTTTGAATCGCATCGTGTACCTTGACTTTTGTTGGAGGATCGCGTATGTATCAATAGGCATATGCAATAAAATTGCGAGAACTTATGCTAGAGCCCAAGTCCGATCGAGAATAAGAGATGGCAAGTTATTGAGAATCAGAAGTTACATGTTTGCGTTGTTCCGATATCTTTCAACTGAGCTTGGCTGAAATGCACATATTGGTGGGACGCCTAAAATATATGTATGATTCTAAACTAAGTTGTATGATCCAAACGATAGTGAGACGAGATCATGGAACGATCTAATGAAACCCTTGGAAATTTAGTATTGGTTTCGGTTCGGAACGAACCTTGTTTTGAGTGGTATATTCTTTAATGCCCCGCTCCGCACGGTACATTATGCTGAGTCGTTGACTCGAAGAGTTGCGTTGACCCGATTACGTGTCGATACGAATCGATACAAAGTATTAAGTTGTCCCGAGCAATGCATCAAACTAAGTTGATGCGAAGAGTTGCCTTGCCCCGAAAGAATGTATCGAGTTGAATCGATGCGAAGCGCCGCGTTGCCCCGAAGGATGAGTACATTGAATCGGCTCGAAGATTCTAAGAAATCGAATCGACCAAGGCGCAAGTCCAAATCGATGCAAGTATTGATTTTAGTTGGTTTCGTGTGCAGGTTATACTTTGACGGGAAAATATTAGAGGTCGATCTTTTGCAATATTTAGTAAGGGGTCCGCGAAATCAAATCGTCGCCTTGCGACGGGCTAAGACTTGGGCATGCTAAGGCGAATTGGGCGTATAACTCAACAAAGCATGAAGTGCTCGAATGGCTAAGTCAGGAGAGTGGTCGTGCAACAAAGTTAGGGAATCGAGCCGCATCGGCTCGGCGAAACGACGAAGGCGTATCGACTCAAGGTGGGAGGATTGACTTCTTTTTACTCCTTCATTCGATAAGTCAAATATATCATTGTATGCTAAGTTAACCTATCGACGCCACGGTCATGGTCCGATCGGAGATAAATCATAGTGTGAGTCGAATACTAAGTTAGAACAATTGAAATGAAACGTGCATCAATATGCACGAGTCGCTATGGGACATTGGATATCGCTAAGGCGAGCACCTCGATGCGCAAGCCGCAAGAACATAGGATAACTGTAATCAGCGAGTGCCTTAGTGCATGAACCATACCGTGCCTTTGCTGCACGAGTTAGACGGCTAGAACATTGGAAGACAATAGGCGAGCGCCCTAGCGCGCTGTCATGCCCCGCTTCCGTAGGAGCGATCGTCCTCGCTAAGGCGTGATGCCGCACGGGCCTAGGTTACGCCCGTGCAAGGCCAAGTCCAGAAACGGCCGATTTGAGCTAGGCCACAGAGTCGCACAGAGTGTCCCCATTTGCAGCAGAAAGTAAATGAACACAAATTGAAGCAAATTCAACTCTTTATTGATATTCAAGAAGTTTACAAGCGGCGCTAAGCCGATATTACAAATCGCTCAAGCTCTCTCTCTCTGAAACATAAAAGGCGTGCCAAGTGGCTTACAAGATGGAATGATTCATGGCGATGTTCCGATACATTATGCCCTGTATAGGGTGCTTCAGCTCCTGGCAACGTTCCAAGGCTCCAGAGTTGGCTCTGCGCCCTAGCACGTTCGATGGAAGCTCCGTACCCGCCGACGTTTTCTGCTTCCTGCAAGCAGACTGTAGGGTTATCAGTACATTGTTATGCACTGGTGGGGAGGCTAGCTCGCCCACAATACTATCATTACCAAACACGTTCCGTTTACTTTTGTGCATCTCTATCATTCATTGTCTTTCTAATCTTGTCTTAGGATCAATTTTATGGCATATGTCATAACCTATCACGTGTTGCTAAATTCAAGTGTCGCATGGAAATACATGCACGACTTACCCATACTTACCGTCCGGCCTTCCCTGTCCAAAGCAAACCAAGTTAGTCAATAATTCATGTGTAATATTACGATTCTTGGAAACATTTAATATCAAGGGCGTATCTCTGCCTCGGTTTCTAGCGCACCGTTGGCATATTTTCTAACTCCTTTGCCAAAGTACTTTCGATTATCTGGTGTGTTATATTCAAGCCCATTCAGGAGGCACTTCATTTAGTTAACTTAGACTACTTTGATTTCAATACAAGGACTTGCACGTGGATTGCCACCAGCAAAGCCCACTTAACTCTATATGCACCGATCGTTGGCACCACAAGCCATTTTGGACCCTTTACCCCTTGGTATTTCGTAACTATTCAGAGCGTGCGGCTGGTACACGTTGATAGTGTCTTGAAATACCTCGCACTTACGTCCCCCGGGTAGCCAAGCCCCCCCCCAGGCAGCCCGTAAGCCCCTTTTGATTCCGTCCGGACCGACAAGTCCTTCACACTTTGACCATGCCGCAGAATCCCTTTTTCTTTACGGCACAGCATACGCCACCCCTCGCTCGTACCGTTTGTCCACGACCATTTCGTATTAACTTGTCTTTTTAACATAACGGCTGTTTCTGAGCCGTAGGCTAACCCTTAGCCTTCTTACGTTATCGACCAGGTTGGCGTCCGTGCAGCGCGGGTAGCGAGCCCCGTTGCAAGTGCCTGTCACACCTGTCGCTAACCATTCTTTTCTTTCTTATCTTTCATTCATTCTTTCTTTTCTTTCTTTCTTTCACTTGTTCGTTCGTTCATTGGTTCTTTCACATATTCGTTCATTCATTCGTTGATTCATTCATTCACTTATTCATTCATACATTTTGCAACTCCCTGTACGGGAGTCGCCTTGGCGATCCATTGGTCCCATAGCCTTTCAATGTTGCTAAACTCTACTCGGAACAACTATGTTGATAGTATTCCCGTTTCATTGTTGTAAACCATTCATTGTTTCATTGTTGAACGCAAGCTTGTGCCTTAGCACGAGCGTGGAGCGCGGTGCGAGAGTTCTCGTATTTTCCATGTTCTTTTCCATATTCTATACAAGCATACAAGATAGGATTATTCCCTTAGCTAGGTGCGTTGAGTCATTTATTAGCATGCGGGGTGTTATCGCCTAGCGATTTCAGTGATAGTGTCCGTATTATTATGTGTCTAGGCTAAGCACAGACGGGTTCATCGGAGCCACCCACCTTAGCGATGTTTGCATCAGCCGAGCGATACTCCGAGCGCGCCTTTGATAGTCTAAGTCTGGATTCATCTTGACGGGCCAATGTAAGCCTTGCATCGATTCGCATCGATACTTTATCGAGTCGACGCAACTCTTCGAGTCGACGGCTCGCTTGAGTCGTTACACTTGTCGTTTGAATCGGCGTTCTGCTAGGGCAGAGCGGGTCACTACATAATACACCACTCAAAACAAGTCTCGTCTTCGAGACTTCCTGAGTGCAGCTCATCCTACCATTCCTTTAACTCGTGTCGTCGTGTTTCTTAGACAATTCTATCGAACGGCTCTATCGTTCGATGACATCGAACCATGCTCGGTACCTTTCCAAGTTCTGTGTCGCATACGTTTGGTCGATCTTTATTGGATAACTTTTCATTCATTTCAAAGTTGATGACACTTATTCAATTCAGGTGTTTCTTCGACTTGGTTGCTTTTTCAACGTATCATGGGACTGAAACGGTCGTACGAGGTGCGTTGTAATTCATCAAACACGAAAGTCGTAGGCTGAGGCAAACTCCCTCATTCGTTCATGCGTATCTCAACGCCCACTTGCAGCTGCATTCGAGTTCATCATATCGCTGAGTTTGGATCGTACACGCATTCAAGGCGTCCCCCAAATACGTACATTTCAACCAAGCTTAGAGATTAGCGAAGTCGGACAAGCTACTCGTGATAGTTTTGATTTGCCGATCGTTTTGCTAACTTCGATTTAAAACTGAACTCGTGTGCATCTCACTATCGTTTATCTCGATCATCGAGATTATTCGATTCGCTTCTCAAGCGCTCTAGTCAATGAAATCAATACGATTTCTTCTTAGCGGGGTCGACCAAGTCTAAATAATTCCCGTCCAATTTCAAGATCAAGTATCGCACTATCACCGAGTACGTCTTCCAATCAATGATTCAATTTGTTATCCCAACTTTTACTTGCGCATCATCCATTCCTATCATTCACTTTGTTTAGAGCCAATCTCATCGTCGTTCACGCACACTCCCAGTTCCCCGTCCTACTCTGAGTCTTGTTGCCACAAGTCTATCGTCCGTCCGAACGATATTGTAAGGTCAATCGCACAAGTTCAATCACTCGGTATAGGGTCGTCCGCCTATCCGCTAGGTCCTCTCACAGGGTCATAGTTACAAGTCAAATCTGTTGCTTATCGTGCAAGGTCGTTGCACGACGCTCGTCCCAAATCCTATGGTCAAACCATTTGTTCATTTGCACGGGAGTTTCTACCTAAGATCGCGTCACTCAGATTTCTAAACATCAAGCATGATCACCTAATCTGCATCAAGACTTACATTGCACATATTCAATTTCGTTCAATCACCAGTTCTAACTAATTCATGTATTCGATCACGAGGTCCTCCAGCTCGACAATACGTTGCATCCCAAATCTCACGCAAGTCCGATTATCCATGGCGGTTCATGAATCACCATGCAACGCTCCTGCGGAATAATCATTCTCATCGGGGCATAACTCTTGTTTGAGTTTTAAACTAACCCATTCTCGACACGCGGATTAGACCTACTCAATCCTCAAACTTAATCATCAAGCACACCGAATCATTCTCATGTCACCTTCGCATCAAACCACAAGTCGAAGCAATCAGATTGCCACGCCATCCAAGTTCAATAACTCCTGCCGTATGAATCACCATATCGACGCTCACGCGGAGTGATCGTCCTAATCCAGTGTGACGCATGTGCGAGGCTAGAGTTGCGCTCGCATAAGACAAGAACGTCAACGTTGTGGTTGTCAACGAAGCAAATCCAAGCATTCTCATTTTCATCCAAGCCAAATCAATTCGATAGTATGACCGTCATGCGTTCAACTAGTAAATCCTCGAACCGAATGTATCTTTTCCTCAACACATTTTTAATATCTCAAGTATAGCATCCAATGGAACAATGACATTTGTATGACCGTCATACGCCGAGTCAGAGTATCCCCGAGTTATCTCATATCGATCTTTGATACGCCTCAATACCATCGACGATATGCGTAACCTGACGATCTTCCTTTGCAACCAATTTCGAGTCGTACGACGATGCCGTTGTCCGAGTTGGATATTCCATAATTTCATTTAATATTCAAGATCAAGTTCCGTCGCTCTTCCTCAAGCTTATTTCAAGATCGTTGTTCTAAACCCAAGTCACACTTTCTTTGAATCAATCCGAAATCGTACGCGCGATCCTCTAAGTTTCCTCGATCAAGACCATTCATTTTCATTCATCATTCCAAACCATTTTCTAACTCGCGTTGTCCATTGACAAGTTGTCCAGCGATATCTCGTTCGGGACTTTTGAAGTCACAGCCAACTAAGCGTGACACGTTCTAAGGCTTTGCACGATCGCATCGCCTCGCCAACATACTCGTTCTATCCGTAAATCATTTAGTCTTAATCGAACAATTTCTATGACGTCCATACACCACTCAGGGTTCGAGCCACTCGACTAGTCATCGACACTCATTTTTATTCTTCTCCGAGCCTATCACATACACCACTCGGATTCAAGCCATATGACCTAGTCCTCAATCACGTTCGCGTCATACGCTAATACATCCTTCAGATTCGTTTGACAAATCTCTAGCGTAATCGCTCACGTCGCCTCGACGTACTAAGTCGTTCGCACTAATCCTCAAAATCTAAGCCAATCTTTTGGGTACGCCTAAGCGTTAACTCGATAGCGTTCCTATCGATAGACACTCAAAGTGTATCTCCGTTCTCGATCGAGCGATACTTGATATCGCTCGCAACCCGATTGCACCCAAAAGTCGAGGTGCACGACACGCAGACTAAGTTGTGCCGCATAACCATCTCGTACGGACTACATTCCGAGTTTGTACGCTCAATTGCTAGGGTCATCGTAGGACTAGTTAGGCATGCGCGCGACATGTTAACTTTCAACACGTGTTTTCATTCAAGACAAGTTGACACCGTTCGGCACAAAGGCCTTCGCCTATCGATCCCGTCTAACCGAGTACTTGTACGAGCTTTTGAAAATATTAGACTTATTGTATGGAACATCCCAAGACACAATGAGAGAGAGCGCACACTTCTTTTATTTCCAACCGAGCTTTCGAAACTGAGAAAATCGAAATGAAGACCAAGGACGTGAAGCCGTACTTTGATACCAATCTGTCACGCCCCGCTCCCGTAGGAGCGATCGTCCTCGCTAAGGCGTGATGCCGCACGGGCCTAGGTTGCGCCCGTGCAAGGCCAAGTCCAGAAACGGCCGATTTGAGCTAGGCCACAGAGTCGCACAGAGTGTCCCCATTTGTAGCGGAAAGTAAATGAACACAAATTGAAGCAAATTCAACTCTTTATTGATATTCAAGAAGTTTACAAGCGGCGCTAAGCCGATATTACAAATCGCTCAAGCTCTCTCTCTCTGAAACGTAAAAGGCATGCCAAGTGGCTTACAAGATGGAATGATTCATGGCGATGTTCCGATATATTATGCCCTGTATAGGGTGCTTCAGCTCCTGGCAACGTTCCAAGGCTCCAGAGTTGGCTCTGCGCCCTAGCACGTTCGATGGAAGCTCCGCACCCACCGACGTTTCCTGTTTCCTGCAAGCAGACTGTGGGGTTATCAGTACATTGTTATGCACTGGTGGGGAGACTAGCTCGCCCACAATGCTATCATTACCAAACACGTTCCGTTTACTTTTGTGCATCTCTATCATTCATTGTCTTTCTAATCTTGTCTTAGGATCAATTTTATGGCATATGTCATAACCTATCACGTGTTGCCAAATTCAAGTGTCGCATGGAAATACATGCACGACTTACCCATACTTACCGTTCGGCCTTCCCTGTCCAAAGCAAACCAAGTTAGTCAACAATTCATGTGTAATATTGCGATTCTTGGAAACATTTAATATCAAGGGCGTATCTCTGCCTCGGTTTCTAGCGTGCCGTTGGCGTATTTTCTAACTCCTTTGCCAAAGTACTTTCGATTATCTGGTGTGTTATATTCAAGCCCGTTCAGGAGGCACTTTATTTAGTTAACTTAGACTACTTTGATTTCAATGCAAGGACTTGCACGTGGATTGCCACCAGCAAAGCCCACTTAACTCTATATGCACCGGTCGCTGGCACCACAAGCCATTTTGGACCCTTTATCCCTTGGTATTTTGCAACTATTCAGAGCGTGCGGCTGGTACACGTTGATAGTGTCTTGAAATACCCCGCACTTACGTCCCCCGGGTAGCCAAGCCCCCCCCCCCCCAGGCAGCCCGTAAGCCCCTTTTGATTCCGTCCGGACCGGCAAGTCCTTCATACTTTGACCATGCCGCGTAATCCCTTTTTCTTTACGGCACAACATACGCCACCCCTCGCTCGTACCGTTTGTCTACGACCATTTCGTATTAACTTGTCTTTTTAACATAACGGCTGTCTCTGAGCCGTAGGCTAACCCTTAGCCTTCTTACGTTATCGACCAGGTTGGCGTCCGTGCAGCGCGGGTAGCGAGCCCCGTTGCACGTGCCCGTCACACCTGTCGCTAACCATTCTTTTCTTTCTTATCTTTCATTCATTCTTTCTTGTCTTTCTTTCTTTCACTTGTTCGTTCGTTCATTGGTTCTTTCACATATTCGTTCATTCATTCGTTGATTCATTCATTCACTTATTCATTCATACATTTTGTAACTCCCTGTGTGGGAGTCGCCTTGGCGACCCATTGGTCCCATAGCCTTTTAATGTTGCTAAACTCTACTCGGAACAACTATGTTGATAGTCTTCCCGTTTCATTGTTGTAAACCATTCATTGTTTTATTGTTGAACGCAAGCTTGTGCCTTAGCACGAGCGTGGAGCGCGGTGCGAGAGTTCTCGTATTTTCCATATTCTTTTCCATATTCTATACAAGCATACAAGATGGGATTATTCCCTTAGCTAGGTGCGTTGAGTCATTTATTAGCATGCGGGATGTTATCGCCTAGCAATTTCAGTGATAGTGTCCGTATTATTATGTGTCTAGGCTAAGCACAGACGGGTTCATCGGAGCCACCCACCATAGCGATGTTTGTATCGGCCGAGCGATACTCCGAGCGCGCCTTTGATAGTCTAAGTCTGGATTCATCTTGACGGGCCAATGTAAGCCTTGCATCGATTCGCATCGATACTTCATCGAGTCGACGCAACTCTTTGAGTCGACGGCTCGCTTGAGTCGTTACACTTGCCGTTTGAATCGGCATTCCGCTAGGGTGGAGCGGGTCACTACACGCGCAAGCCCCGAACATTGAATGCTAAGTTATAGAACAGGAAAATACGGTCGAAACGTGCCTACGTGCACGGGATAATAAAAGATGGCTTCGTTGCGAGAGAATACAGTTGTGGCATGAATGTGGCAAAACTGTCAGATATGACATGGTGCCTCGAAAGGTGTTCGAGACCTTCGGGTCGTTCGGTTGACGAGCATTGAGTTGAGGCACGATGCCATTGAATCATTGAAACGAAGTATGAAACGTGAGAATATAGAAAGTTAACGAAAGAAATACGAGATGATAAAGTCTGAGTCTTGGACTCAAGGCTATGCTTGGTTGTTTGAATGATAGTGCGTTGCATGGTCGAATGGAATGGACTTGAGATAATTGCGATGATATCTTCCGTGCACGGAACGTTCCCTCCGAACGGGCGCATCGGGGCACCGGGACCGTTCGCCCTAGGAGGGATGATAATCTTTGATAGGCGCACATTTGCGAAGTCCGATTAGCACTCGGTCGTAAATATGAGAAGCCACAAATGATGGTAGGCACGCGGTAAGTTTCGGTTGTTGGGATAGCAACCCAACCCGTGAAACGCCGGGCTACCCAAACACGAGAGAGAAAAGAAGGAGAGAAAAGAAAGTAAGGAAAAATAAAAGAGAAACTCCTTTAGTCCATTTCGACGCGGATACGCCCACGACCTTCATATAGTTAAGGAACGATGGGTTGAAAGTGTAGGCACAGATGCGTCCCGTATAGAGATCCTGCTTAGAGATGCACATATAACATGACAGGGAAGGAATGCGGCGTATTCACCTTGCGTCGGTGCAAGGGCGAGTGCGTCGACTTGGTAAGAAGTCACGAATCAAACACGAGATTGTTTGTTTGCTTGCCTATTCAATTCGATAACATGCTGCTATGATAACATGCTTTACGCTTTCGAATATGCCATAAAATTGACCCTAAGGAGAACATAGCAAGATCATAAGATAAGTTGCATGATTCAACATAAAGATTAAAATGTCGGTTTAGAAAGATGATCTTTGCTTCAGTACATACGAGGACGAACGTACTGATCCCACACCAGCTTCATGCAGGGTGCAGGGAATGGATTGCTCGCAGCGAAGCGTTGCTTGAACATGTTGAGGCTTGGAAATGCCGAAGCGCATTGAAGCGTGCTATCGCATTGACGCTCGGATTACGCAGTTGGATTGATACGGCCGAGATATAGAAGGCATGATGTATGGAACGGTAAAATCCTTTGTGGGCAAGAGAGAACCTGAGTGTTGTAGCCAATCTGGCATATATTGTTAGGCTATCGAAAGCCATTGTAATCTCAGTTTCAGATATCAATAAAGAGAATTGCTTCGTACACTCTGTTTCCTTTCGTTATTAATATCAAATCAAAAGATAACCATTTAAGAACTTGTCATCTTGCCTAGCACGAGCGCAACTCCAGGCTCGTGCGGCATCACGCCCCCTACGAGGATGATGATTCGGGTGATTCCGGGTCGGGGCGTGACATGGGCCTGGCCGGCCGGCGACCGGCCGTCCAGCGGTGGATTTCGGTGGCGCGCGCACGCGAGTGGACAGGGCGCGCAGGGTGGTGGCGGTGGTTGAAGAGTCGGGTTAGGGTTTCTCGTTCGTACGTTATAAATACAGGGGGTTTGCTCGGCTGGGAAGAGTACTAGGGTCTGTGGGGCTTTCTTTTAGCTGGGTGTGGAGTCGGCAGGTGGGCCGGGCTGCCAGTGCTACTTATTCCTTTTCTTTTTATTTCTTACTATATATATATATATATATAATTATTTATGTACAAATTTGCATATATATATATATATATATATATATATATATATATATATATATATATATATATACACACACATTTACGTATATATATTATCCATACATATACATCTATATATATATTTATATACATATTCATGTTTGCAAAAACAAAAGTATAAAACTTTATTGATACAAACTGTAATAAAGATTACAAGAATTCTGGGAAAATTACAACTATAGGAATCCAATCTTGATGACAATTGCTCTATCCCTTGGACGATGTGAACTTTGAAGACGAAGCCTTTGAAGTTGAAAACAACTCTGGAAACTGAAGGCAAAAGCCTCTGAAGTTGAAGGCAAAAGTCTCGGAAGAATGCAGCAGCACTTTGGCAAGAACTCCTGAACTCTCTGATTTCTGATCTCTGATCTTGATCCTCCCCTTGAAATGAAGACTTGAAACTCTATTTATAGAGTTCTGAAAATAACTAACTTTCAGTTATTCTGGACTGCGCAAGCTGATTTGCGCAGCAACTGGTTTGCGCAGACATAGACTGCACAGGCAGTTACTAGATCGTGGGCCAACTATCTGGGACACATGGCACATTTGATTGAAATGCGCATGATCGTGCATAGACAGTTGCCACGTAATGAGCAATTGATGGCATGAATGCCACATGTAATTTATCAGTTATGTTGGTAGAATACGCAAAATGAACTGCGCAGGCTTTGGTTTGCGCAGACTCATACTGCGCAAGATTGGTTTACGCAATCCTGGATTGCGCTGCCAACTGTCAGCCGTCCTCGAGCACTGTGCGGCGCCAAAAACGAACAGTCTCCTCGTTATTCGTGTTGTCAGCTGTCAGGAAGATCTGATTTGATTCAGTCAATGATGACTTCTGCCACGTCAGTCTGCGCAGTTGGGAACATGCGCAAACCAACCTGCGCAAAGTGATGTCTGCACAATCTGTTGTCTGCGTAACTCATCAAAATGATAAATATCTTGAATTTTTGATTTTGTTGATTGATACAACTTGATTTTTCAGGACCTACAAGACCCCCTTCAAAGTTTTTGAAAGTTGATTGTATTCAAAATTTCGAAATACTTTGAATTTTTGAATGTTGAATCATTTTGCGCAACATGATGAGCTGTCTGTGCAAAGCGAGTGGACCACAATTTTAGGCGTAATCCGAGGCATCCGTTTCGTGTTTTCCAAAACTATAAATACCCCTCTCTTCGTTTTCAATTCTTTACTTTGCAATCTTTCGAGCTTTTTGAGAAGAGTTAAGCAAGTTTCAGCCTGCATCAGAGCTTCACTTAGAGTTTCTCGTGTCTCCTTGGAAAGACGCAAAAGTTCAAAGATTGACAGCCTAGCCGGTGTATTGGCTAATTGAGCCAATATATCGAAATTGTAAGGCTTCTCAAGCCCAGTAGGAGATGACTTCTTTAGGGGTTTGTCAAATCGAACTTGTTGCTTGCCTTTGTTAGCCGTTGTTGGCTTGGGAGGAATTGATACTACAACTGGTGAAGATGTAGAAGGGACTTCTTCAGCAGATACGGGTTGTACCGGAGCAGGTTCAGAAGAAGAAGCAGGATCCTTTTGACTTTCAGAATGATCTTTCAAATAGGCTTTCCCTGATCTGGTGCCTAACAGAATCTCTTCGTCAACAATGGAATCAAAAGATACCATGTTGCAGATCTTGGTTTTGCCTTTAGAACGAGTTTTCTTCTTGGAAGAAGAGGACACCTCGAATTTCGGAGCAAGATCAGGATGGATCCACATAATTTCACCGTTGTCAAGAGATAAGGGAACAAGACCTTCATTGGATGGAAGCGGGAGATTCTCAATCTCAAGGGTTGCTTTAGGAATTGGAATGACACCGTGCTGTATCATCTGCGGAGGGAAATCCCCAAATTGGACTGAAACCATATTTGCAGTAACAGTCTTCTCATCTTGTTGCAGAGTGACTACACCAGCATTGACAAGCTCTTGAATCTTACCTTTAAGCACATAGCATGCTCGAGTAGGATATCCAATAAATCGGTGATAGACACAATACTTGGGATGATCAGTCTTATTGACTTCATCAGGTTTCTTTGGATCAGGGAGTTGAATTTTATTGCTTTTGAGTAGACATTCAAAGATACTTGCAGTGTCATTTTCGTCAAAGGAATATTCCACCTTCGGACGAGGTTCTCTCGGTGGAGGTGCAGAAGGAGTAGGAGTAGATGTAGGTGGGGCCACATTGACAGCCAGAGACTCTTTATTTTTGTTTAAGTTAATGTTCAAAGTTTCTTTCGCTTTGCGATTGTTCTGGCGATTGTTACCACCTGAATTTTGATGCTCATCTCGATCAGGGTTAGACATTTGTACCCCCAATTGTTTGAACTTGTCAGCACTCACTTCAGCAGCTTTGGCGTTGACGATGAATGAGGGCCAATCTTGGAATTGGGTTGATCCCATCCACATACTGATAATAGGCAAAAGATTTGCCTTACAAGTATCAATAGTGACAGCAGCTGGAGTTTCAGGAGGCATTTTCAAAGCTTCACGACGGAACCGTTCAATAAAACTCTCAGCAGTTTCGTTATATTTCTGTTTGATTTTGTTGAGAGCTAACATCGTCATATCATTAAATCCCTCATAGAACCGTTCCAGAAAGATTTGTTTGAGACCTGAAAAAGAAGTAATGCAACCATTGGGCAAACTTCTGTACCAGTCGTAAGCTACGCCGGCTAAACAACCGACGAATACTCTGGTAAGAAGAGCGTCATTTGGCTGAAGTTGAACAGTCATTACCTCAAAATGATTGATGAATTGACTCGGAGAAGTACTGCCATCGAACAGAAAAATTGTAGGTATTTTGTATTTCGGGGGAAACAGGACGTCCTTCCATTCAACCGGATAGGATTGCTTAATCCCCAACCTTTGCAAGTTATCCTTCTCTTTAAATGCTTCAAATTGGGTTCGTAAGAGTTTGACAGCTTCATTGGCATCTTCGGATGAAGAAGAAGGAGCAGGTTGAGTTGTAGTGGTAGGAGGAGGAACAGCGTTGTAAGCACTACCCCCAGCTCCTGAATGGCTAGGCGTAGTTTGTACTTGTACTTGTATAGGAGGTATTGGGGGAGGCACTACCCCCAGTCCAGTATTGGCAGGTATCGAAGATGCTATGATCTCTGGATTAGTAATAGGTGCAGTTGGTGGTATAGCATGCTGTGATACAATGATGGAATGCATACTAGCAACCATCTCAGCCATGGTTTTTAATTTGTCTTCGAGTGCAGCAATTCGCTGTTCTTGATTTGCGGAAGTTGAAGCATCCGGATCATCGGTGACAACATAAGCCGTCACTTCTCTTGGCACAGTGGAAGATACTGTTTGTTCAGAGCTTTCACTGTATGCATCATAATCAGAGAACGAATCATCTCCTGACTGAGAAACAGGAAGATGACCTGAAGGATTTTGAGGAAGATTCCTTTGACCGATTGTATCTCGGCTTCGAGAACGGGTATGTTGAAATACTCCTTCAGAAGATTCTTGAAGTAATTCCAAATACCGTTGGCTTGGCTTGCGGAGTCTACCATGCTTAGAGCATCTTTTACCCCCAGTGTCTCGGGAAGTCATGTTAATAGAAGCATACAAAACTTTGTCTTCTTCTGACATAGGTTCAGATTTAGCAAAAGTTAAACGATCGAAGACAGATCGTTTTGTCGTTTGACAACAGCATTGGATGATGACTTTATGATTACAGTGATGATCAGATGGTTGAGATGGAGATATTGAGACATTATCCTGTTTTTGTCTTAGATGTTCTCGAAGATCTACAACAGGACGAGGAAAGTTCCGAGGGATCTGTTCTTTGATAACATTTGGAACATGATTCTGATTCTTCAAATGTTTAGTCCCTTGAGTATACAGGGAAGTACTCACTTCATTGGCATAAGTGTCAGGATTTTTGACCTTGGAGATTTGTTTCTGATGATGTTTGACCTTCGGCATTGGCTGTTTGCGTTTTACCGAAGTGGATCGGTTAAGATAAGTTCTGAGGTCAGCAAATTCACCCCCAGGAGTTTCTATTTGAGACACTAACAGTTTTCCCTGTCTGGAACGACAAATTTGGAGAGTCGGAAGGTCCTGGAATTCTACTATCGGAGTAGGCAGGATACCTCTTTGATTAGTACAAGTACTCTTGTTATAAAGGAAAGAAGAATCCTTGTTTGCTCTGATTGGTGCCGAGACACATTCAGATGGATCCTCTTCAGTAAAGACTGAAGAAGACTGAGAAAAGACCAAAGGGCCTTTTCCCTTGTTTTGAGATGAAGGGTTAGCTAAAGAGCGTTTCCCTCTGTTATCTTCCAAGTCATGAGACAAGGAAGTTTGAGAAAATACCAATGGGCCTTTTCCTTTGCTTTGAAGAGAAAGAGGAATAGTCAAAGGACTACCCTCAGTGGATTGTGCAGGGGCAATAGGGTGTTTGGGAAGAGGAGTAGAATCTCTTCTTTTGTTGTGAGAAGAAGAGAATTTAGCCAAAAGGCTGTTTTTCTTGGATTGTGCAGACTTGGTTTGCACATGGGTAAAAGGTGTACTGGTTACTTGTGCAGTAGAAGCTTTGGTAGAAAGTGCATCAGGAGTCCTTGTCTTAGAGTGCTTGGGATGCACTTTGGTTACTGGAGTGCTATTTTGCACAGGAAAAGCCACTGCCAATTGCGCCAGAGTCATAGGAGCCTTCTGTTTTGACAAGGCAGCATATGAAGTAGCATGCGCAATAGTTGCAACAGACTGCGCAGCCTTGACTGCAACAGATTGTGCAGCAGTTGTTGAGACAGACTGTGCAACTAATGGCACAGCAGTTTGTGCAGCAATCTGACTAGCAGATTGTGCAGCAGTTGGTACAGCATCCTTGGTGGCAAAACTGCCAGATTGTGCAGGCTTGGAGACCCAAACTGAGCGCACTTTGCTCTTGGCAGAAGTGGCTACAGTACGGGGAGTGGTCTTGGAGTTGAGCATCGCCTCGTAGGCTGTCTGGTTGACTTTAACAACCAGCGTCTTTTGCGTCTTCCCGATAGACGCTACATCACATTGAGTTGCTACTTCCTCGTCAGAGGAGAAAGTTTTCCCCAGCAGAGTCGCCATTTTGTTTGCAAAAACAAAAGTATAAAACTTTATTGATACAAACTGTAATAAAGATTACAAGAATTCTGGGAAAATTACAACTATAGGAATCCAATCTTGATGACGATTGCTCTATCCCTTGGACGATGTGAACTTTGAAGACGAAGCCTTTGAAGTTGAAAACAACTCTGGAAACTGAAGGCAAAAGCCTCTGAAGTTGAAGACAAAAGTCTCGGAAGAATGCAGCAGCACTTTGGCAAGAACTCCTGAACTCTCTGATTTCTGATCTCTGATCTTGATCCTCCCCTTGAAATGAAGACTTAAAACTCTATTTATAGAGTTCTGAAAATAACTAACTTTCAGTTATTCTGGACTGCGCAAGCTGATTTGCGCAGCAACTGGTTTGCGCAGACATAGACTGCACAGGCAGTTACTGGATCGTGGGCCAACTATCTGGGACACATGGCATCATTTGATTGAAATACGCATGATCGTGCATAGACAGTTGCCACATAATGAGCAATTGATGGCATGAATGCCACATGTAATTTATCAGTTATGTTGGTAGAATACGCAAAATGAACTGCGCAGGCTTTGGTTTACGCAGACTCATACTGCGCAAGATTGGTTTGCGCAATCCTGGATTGCGCTGCCAACTGTCAGCCGTCCTCGAGCACTGTGCGGCGCCAAAAACGAACAGTCTCCTCGTTATTCGTGTTGTCAGCTGTCAGGAAGATCTGATTTGATTCAGTCAATGATGACTTCTGCCACGTCAGTCTGCGCAGTTGGGAACATGCGCAAACCAACCTGCGCAAAGTGATGTCTGCGCAATCTGTTGTCTGCGCAACTCATCAAATGATGAATATCTTGAATTTTTGACTTTGTTGATTGATACAACTTGATTTTTCAGGACCTACAATTCACATATACAATATCTATGTAAAAATATATATACACTCATATACAATATCTATATAATATATATTTATATATAAATACACGTATACAATATTTATACATATATACACTTATATAATATAAATATATATATGTACACATTCACACTTATATATAATCTATATTTTTATATATACATTCACATACACATATTTAGTATTATATATTTATTTATACACATATACACGTATATCCTTATATATCTCTATCTATATATATATATATATATATATATATATATATATATATATATATATATATATATATATATATATATATATATATATATATATATATATATATACTTATTTTATATTTAACAATAAAAGTACATATATATATACAACTATTTAATAGGCCTCCATATATCTTATATATATTCCTATATATATAAATATACTTATATTTTAATCCCATAAATCTAAACAAAACTCCAATATTATTTATTTCTAGTGTAGGACCTATTTATGAAAATATGTAACATTTATTTGACAAAAATAATATAACCAATAATTATATTATATTATATACTAATAATCTCAATAAATAATAATAATAACAAAATTCAATAAACCAAATAACGGTGTATACACCACCATGTACAGTCTAAAAATCTCCAAAAATGTACAAAGACCTATTTTATACAAATATCACTGAATGTCAACTAATAACGATATTTATAATATTTATTTGAGAATACTTAGAAAATACTCATTAAATCATTAAAATGAAATACTACACTCTCATACCAATTTCCCTCAACACGAACGTCCTTGGACGTGCCGCATGATTACCTGAGCTTGGGCTTGGTTTGGGTTCAATCTGGACTAGTTTGGTACAACCGGGTTCCCTAAAACTCAAAAATTTAATTAATAAATAAATAATCTTCGGTAAGGGTTAATGTCACGCCCCAGAACCAGAATACTGGAGAGCGGGGGCAGACATAGCCAGCTACGTATATTGAAATAGGATACATCTCAACTATACGGTCACGGCTGTCTAGATATGAGGGTTTACTACAAGCCAGCAGTCTCTTAAGGTCAAGCCTATTGTCTCAATCTCAAGCAATTAACAGAGTTACAAGATGTTAGAGCATCAAATATATATATATAAGGCGTCCCAAATATTACATATTGGATGATCATGAAGCTAGTCGTACAAAATGATAGGACTAGCAAGAGTTCAGTCATACATGATCAACCCTAGGATTTGTTAATCATGTTTACAGCCCGTAGGCAGACAGTAAGTAAATGTGCATCGAGCTAACAGGTGCTCGTCGGCTAAACGCCTCAAAAGAATAAATTTACATATAAGTGGGTGAAACAAAAAGGAAAACCCACTCTTGGCCCGGGTTCCGTCTAGTTGTCACCATTGGGCTGGAAGCTTGGTAGATCCTCGGGAGCTGCTCCGAAATCTGGCCACACAAAACCAGCTGGGTCAAACCCCAGAAAGAGCAAGTGCCACAAAAGAGGCCACAAATAAGAACAAAAGCCAGCATATCAGAACATAAAGAATAAAAGAAAGTACAAGTAGTAAGGTACACAGGGCGATAAACGACTAGGGACGTGGAACCATTCCGGGAGCTAGGTTACAATCCTTAAACCAAACAAGGACCGGGATTGTACCCCTTCGCCTGAATAGCTCACTGTCTCTACCCATTTATCGTTAAGATAAGTAAAACAAACATGCTCAGGAGATAGCAGGTACTGGAGCTAGACAAGACTTAGACAGAGCTAGACATCATTCATCCATAATCGGCCAAGCAAGTACTACGGCTTACTACTTTAACTAACTAGGGTTATCACAAGCCTAATTACTAACAAGATGCAAGTGAGAAACTCCCAGTCCCAAGCCCTGTAGACTATCCAGTTATCCTTCCGCGGGTTGAGAGTTATAGGTGGGTACATTGTCCGGGAGACAAATGTACCCTTAGGTGACTTAGAGGGTGCAACACATGACAGTGTGCTGGAAATGTGCTCTACTCGTCGGCAAGCTACAAGTCCATTAAAGCGCCCAGATAACGAGATTGCCTGTGACTGGGAAGTTCTCCATGTTCTAGTTTGATCTAATAATTAGCCTAATCCAATTCAGCGCGAGTCCCTGGCCGTGGTACCCAGGAAGTCACGTCCTAGACATGATGCAAGACAAGACAAGTGGATTGTACAAGCAAGCAAACAGGAACACCCACGGTGTCAAGGCAAGTCAAGTCAAGTTATCAAGTCAAGTCAAGTCAGGAGTGCGCCGCCATGGGCCACTATCAAGTTATCAAGATAAATCATGTCAGGGTGCTTGTTAGGAGTGCGCTACGACGGGCCACTATCAAGTCAGGTGGGTCATGTCAGGAGTGCACCAATACGGGTCACTATCGTGTTATGCTAGTTCCTTGTCATACCATGCCATGTACAATAGACATTCCAAACATATTAAGTAAAATCAAGTTCATGACAAAAGGCGTAAGGATATAAAATGGGCGTAAAATACCTAATAAAATACTAATATAAAATAGGACTATAGAAGAGCCAAGATCAAGAAATAACAAAATTCATCATAGACAAGTAGGTTGTGCAGGGTATGTACTGTGCAGGGTGCCAAGTGCGCAGGGTGAGCTGCGCAGGGTACCAACTGCGCAGGGTGCCAAGTGCGCATGGTGAGCTGCGCAGGGTACCAACTGCGCAGGGTGCCAAGTGCGCAGGGTGAGCTGCGCAGGGTACCAACTGCGCAGGGTGCCAAGTGCGCAGGGTGAGCTGCGCAGGGTACCAACTGCGTAGAGTGCCAAGTGCGCAGGGTGAGCTGCGCAGGGTACCAACTGCGCAGGGTGCCAAGTGCGCAGGGTGAGCTGCACAGGGTACCAACTGCGTAGGGTGCCAAGTGCGTAGGGTAAGCTGCACAGGGTACCAACTGCGCAGGGTACCAAGTGTGCAGGGTGAGCTGCGCAGGGTACCAACTGCGCAGGGTGAGCTGCGCAGCAGATGGATTGCGCTGGATCAGGTTGCACAGGAATGGATGGCGCAGGGTCAGATTGCGCATGAGTGGAGTACGCAGGGATAGATTGCGCATGAGCAGACTGCGCATGAGCAGCCTGCGCATGAGCAGATTGCGCATGAGCAGACTGCGCATGAATCCATGCGCACTCGGGTTGAGCGCAGTTCGCCAAGGGGCAAGCTGCGCGGTCGGTGCTGCGCTAAAGAGTGCTGGCCGAGGGGGATGCGCAATCCAGTCCTGCGCTAAAGAGCGCAGGCTACTGTCTTCTTCTCCAGGCCGAGAAGAAGACTCCAAGAACTCTAAGGTTCAAAACTTCATATCTTGGTAAAATCAAAACCAAATCTAGATTTTCAAAGGTCTAACTTGAGTAAAATTGAATTTTCTTCCACATGGAAGCATCAAAACCCACAAAAATCCAACCAAAATAGATCAAAACCATGTAAATTCGAAAATAGTCAAAACCTAGATCTAGAAAAATGAAAGCTCCAAATCATAAAATGTCAAGTTCTAAAGTTGTTCTCCATGTCCTAATCTATCAAATGAACAAATAAAATTGGGTGCTTATTTGTTGGCAAGGTGCACTTGCCTAATGGGTTGGGGAGTTGTGTGGAAGAAGGAAGAAGAAGAAAATTAATGGAGAGTAAAAAGGAGAGAGAAAGTTTGGTGGAGATATAATGAGGGTGGTTGTATTGTGTTGAGGGTAGAGTGTAGGTTAAAGTGTTCCTCACATGATGAACCAAACCAAACCAACTTCCACAAAATAAAACCAAGCCATGGTCCAAAACCCATTTACGAGAACCAAAATTCGCAAGCCGAAAAAATTAAAATACGTGCCAAAATCAAATACGAGCATAAATACGTAATACAGGAAATGGGGGTGACAACTCTACCCACCTTCAAAGAATTCCGTCCTCGGAATTTAATCAAGGAGCTAGAGATTGCCATGACAAGCTATACTAAGCACAGGCAAGTTACACTAAGCAGTTCAATCATACAATCATACATTGCAAGCAAGGAAGGGAAGGCGTAAGGCATAAGAAAGACATTATACCTCACGAGTCAAACAGGTAGGGATATCGCGATCGGATGTCGTCCTCACGCTCCCACGTTGACTCACCTAGAGAGTGATGACCCCAAGCAACACGGACTAAGTTAATAGTCTTGTTCTTGAGCGTCTTTTTCCTCCGGTCCAAAATAGACATGGGCCTCTCCTCATACGAAAGGTTGGTACCAACAACCAATTCCGAATGATCTAGGATATGGCTCGGGTCCGGGATGTACCATCTTAATTGGGATACATGGAATACATCATGTACCTCACTTAGCGACGACGGAAGAGCGAGACGATAGGACACATCGCCTACTCGCTCCAGAATATCAAACGGCCCTATATACCTAGGACTAAGCTTTCCCCGCACGCCAAAACGAATGACGCCGCGGGTAGGCGAGATCCTAAGGAATACATGGTCGCCGACGGCAAATTCTAAGGGACGCCGATGAGCATCGGCCCAATGGCGCTGGCGATCCTGAGCAACTCGAAGGTGATCTCTGACTCTCCTGACCACTTCAACCGTCTGAGAAATCAGTTCTGGACCGAGCATCTGCCTCTCTCCGACATCGTCCCATGCTAACGGGGATCTGCACTTCCTACCATACAGAGCCTCGAAGGGTGGCATCTGGATACTGGCCTGGAAACTATTATTGTACGAGAATTCCACCAGGTGCAGGTGATCCTCCCACGAACCACCGAAGTCAAGGGTACATGACCGCAACATATCTTCGAGAATTTGTATAGTGCGCTCCGATTGCCCATCTGTCTGCGGATGATATGCTGAGCTGAACTTGAGACGAGTCCCCAAACTTTGATGAAGACTGCGCCAGAAGTGCAATGTGAACCTCGTATCCCTGTCTGATACTATACTGACTGGCACTCCGTGAAGTCTGACGATCTGTCTGAGATACATCTCTGCTAGCTGTGCCGTTGACTGTCCAACTCTAAATGGAAGAAAGTGTGCCACCTTGGTAAGCCTGTCCACAATGACCCAAATAGCATCTCTGCCTGTCGGAGATCTGGGTAACCCAGTCACGAAATCCATGGTTATGTGCTCCCATTTCTATTCTGGGATCGGTAAAGGTTGAAGAAGTCCAGCTGGCCTCTGATGTTCAGCCTTGACTTGTTGGCAAACCAAACATCGAGAGACATACCGGGCTATCTCCCTCTTCATACCATTCCACCAAAAGTGTTGACGAATATCTCTGTACATCTTCGTGCCGCCTGGGTGAATGGAGTACTGCAAACTGTGAGCCTCTGCCATGACTTCCTGTCTGATATCTCCACTGGGTACACAAAGACGCGTGCCGTGTCGAAGTGTACCATCCTCATGAATACATAACTCTGGCCTTCTCCCTGCCTCGCACTCTGCTCTGAGCCGCTGAATCTTGGAATCTGCTAACTGTGCTGTTCGGATCCTCTCAACTATGGTGGACTGAATCTGTAGGCTGGCCATCAAGGCCACATTGGAAGGAAGAACCACTTCAATTCCCATCTTCTGAAGATCCGACAATAACTCTGGTTGCACCGTCAGGAAATAAACTCCGGCTCTCCGGCTCAACGCATCTGCTACAACGTTGGCCTTCCCTGGATGATACTGCAAATCCACATCGTAGTCCACCAGTAGCTCGAGCCATCTTCTCTGTCGCATATTAAGATCCTTCTGGGTGAAAACATACTTCAGGCTCTTATGATCAGTAAATATCTCCACTCTGTCTCCGTACAAGTAGTGCCTCCACAACTTAAGTGCAAACACTACTGCTGCTAGCTCCAAGTCGTGGGTCGGGTAATTCTTCTCATGATCACGGAGTTGACGTGACGCATAAGCAATTACCTTCCCATGCTGCATCAAAACACATCCCAATCCTCTGCCTGAAGCGTCGCAATAAACTGTGAATCCTCCGGTCCCATCTGGAAGGGTAAGAATGGGAGCCGTTATCAAACCTCGCTTCAACTTCTCAAATGATTTCTGACATTCTGCTGTCCAAACGAACGGCACATCCTTGCGGGTCAACTGGGTCATCGGCGCTGAAATCCTTGCAAAATCAGAGACGAACCGCCGGTAGTAGCCGGCCAATCCAAGAAGCTGCAAACTTCTGCCACTGAGCTGGGTACTGGCCATGCCTCGATAGCCACAATCTTCTGGAGATCTACTTCCACTCCTCCTCGAGTAATGATGTGACCCAAGTACGAAATGCGATCGAGCCAGAACTCGCATTTACTGAACTTGGCGTACAATTGGTGCTCTCTGAGAATTTGGAGGACAATTCTGAGATGCTGCTCGTGCTCTGCTTCACTCTTGCTATAGACCAGGATGTCATCAAGGAACACTATCACAAACTGATCCAAGTAAGGCATGAAAATACGGTTCATGAGGTCCATGAACACTGCCGGCGCATTGGTCGCTCCAAAGGGCATAACTAGAAACTCCCAATGCCCGTACCTAGATCTGAACGCCGTCTTCGGGATGTCCTGCTCTCTGACTCTGATCTGGTGGTATCCTGACCGCAAGTCTATCTTCGAGAAAACTGAAGCCCCCTTGAGTTGATCAAACAAGTCATCTATCCTCGGGAGAGGGTATCTGTTCTTGATTGTCACTGAGTTCAAGGTACGATAATCAACACATAGCCTAGACGTACCATCCTTCTTTTTCACAAGAAGCATCGGGGCTCCCCAAGGCGATCCACTTGCACGAATAAATCCCTTAGTCCTGAGTTCTTCAATCATTTTGTACAAAATCTCCAACTCTGAAGGCGCCATTCTGTAGACTCGCTCTGATACTGGTGCTGTTCCGGGAATCAAGT
The DNA here is from genome assembly GCA_029216955.1 of Iris pallida. Taxonomy (NCBI): domain Eukaryota; kingdom Viridiplantae; phylum Streptophyta; class Magnoliopsida; order Asparagales; family Iridaceae; genus Iris; species Iris pallida. The sequence goes on from JANAVB010015800.1 coordinate 7,589,469, forward strand.
CAATGGTGAACTCGATCTCCCACTCTGGTGGCATCCCTGGAAGTTCCTCTGGGAAGACATCTGGAAACTCTTCAACTATCCGGGGCAACTGCACTGCTGCTACGGCCATCCGCAATACTGGAGCAGATGGCTCTACTGCGCCTCTGGAAAATGAAAACTCTGGCTCTCCGGGAATACTAAAGACAACTCTGCCAACATGGCAGTCTATCCTAGCATAATGGTTCCTCAACCAATCCATGCCTAGGACTACATCATAGTCTGCCATAGGGAACTCTATGAGCCTAGCGGGGAACTCTCTACCGCTAACTACGATCCGACACGAGGAAAACACTCGATCTACTCCCACAAGACCATTACCAGTAAGTATATTGAGCCTCACTGATAATTACTCGGGCTCCAATCCTATCCGTGTCGCGAATCGTGCAGACATGAATGAATGCGATGCACCAGAATCAAATAATACAGATGCCGGAAAGGTGTTGACGAGAATAGTACCTGCCACTACCTCACCTGGTACAACTTCTTCTTCCATGGTCATCATCATAGCCTGACCTCTAGCCGCGGGTCCCCTCTGCTGGAAACCCCTCTGTCGGTTCTGTGCTGGAGCCTGGGTGATCTGCTGCTGGTTCTGCTGCTGAAAGGCCTGGGCCTGAGGCAACAATGGCCTCAGGTACTGCTGCTGCTGCTGAACTGGAGCTGGGGCTGGTCCTCTCACCGAAGAACTAGAAAGATTAGATGATGATGGACCTCCCCTATTTGGGCAGGTCCCTATCTGGTGGTCTGCTCCTCCACAAGCCAGGCACAATCCCTGTGCCCTACGACACTCTGCCACTACATGGCCCGGCTTCCCGCAATGAGAACATCCCACCGCGGAAGACTGCTTCTGCTTCTGCTGCTGCGGGTACGTCGGGGTCGAATGCTGAACCGACGTCACTGAGGCCGCCCGCCTCGGAGTTCCAATGGTTATACCCCTAGCTGCCAGGGCTGGAGCTGAAGATTGGTGCATCTGGTTGTGGGACCGCTTCCTGCCTCCGGTCCTGTCCACAATTCTCCGGGAGGTATACTCATGCCTCCTTGCTGCCTTCAATACTGCATCGAACGTCTGGTGCTCGAACTGCTCCACAGCCAATAATATCTCTAAGTGCAGCCCCTGCTGGAACCGCTGGGCCCTATCGAACTCGGTTGCCACCAAGGTGGGGGCGAACCTACTCAGCCTGGAAAACTCGGTCGCATAGCCATCGACCGTCCTGCCTCCTTGCTTCAAGTTGGTGAACCGGGTCTGCAGGTCGTACCGTGCCACCGCATCAAAGTACTTCGTCTGGAATCTCTCTCTGAACGTCGCCCACCAATCGCGAGCCAAGTCTAACAACTGTAGGCGTACCACCGCCACCTTCTCATTTTTAGGTATCCTAGCTGCTTCTAGAACCACCTCGGTATCCTGAAGCCAAGCGTCTACGGCAATCGCATCTTCACTGCCGTCAAAGAAGGGAGGGTTCAAGCGCTTGAAACTGTTGGCCGCTTGATTCCCTTGGGGACCTCCTCGGTTTAGTACATCATGAACTTCCTGGTGCAAGGCGTCGCCTCGACGATCTTGGGATGCAAGTAGTTCTCTGATAAGCCCTACCAAAGGTCTCCCATCCTGTCTAGCTGGTTGAGCGGGCGGAGCTGCCTGAACTAGAGGTTCCGAGCCTCCGAGAAGCATAACTCGGGAGGCTACTCCAGAGTGCTGAGCTTGATCTTCCTGGCGCTGGGGTGCTTGTCGAGCTTCCTCTGGCTGGTTGGCAGGTCCGGGAGTAATGCCGCTGAAGAAGATGACATAGGGAACAGTAAGGAAGGACCAGGACAGATCAATGATACAAGCGTGTGACCAGGTCAAGAATCTCAGGGATTTGAAGATACGAGCAGAGATCAACGACGAATATTGATTGAGACATCTATTCAGTAAACCCTCATATTTCTTGATTGACAAGACCTGCATGGGCCACCACTTAAACCATGTCACGCCCCAGAACCAGAATACTGGAGAGCGGGGGCAGACATAGCCAGCTACGTATATTGAAATATGATACATCTCAACTATACGGTCACGGCTGTCTAGATATGAGGGTTTACTACAAGCCAGCAGTCTCTTAAGGTCAAGCCTATTGTCTCAATCTCAAGCAATTAACAGAGTTACAAGATGTTAGAGCATCAAATATATATATATAAGGCGTCCCAAATATTACATATTGGATGATCATGAAGCTAGTCGTACAAAATGATAGGACTAGCAAGAGTTCAGTCATACATGATCAACCTTAGGATTTGTTAATCATGTTTACAGCCCGTAGGCAGACAGTAAGTAAATGTGCATCGAGCTAACAGGTGCTCGTCGGCTAAACGCTTCAAAAAAATAAATTTACATATAAGTGGGTGAAACAAAAAGGAAAACCCACTCTTGGCCCGGGTTCCGTCTAGTTGTCACCATTGGGCTGGAAGCTTGGTAGATCCTCGAGAGCTGCTCCGAAATCTGGCCACACAAAACCAGCTGGGTCAAACCCCAGAAAGAGCAAGTGCCACAAAGGAGGCCACAAATAAGAACAAAAGCCAGCATATCAGAACATAAAGAATAAAAGAAAGTACAAGTAGTAAGGTACACAGGGCGATAAACGACTAGGGACGTGGAACCATTCCGGGAGCCATGTTACAATCCTTAAACCAAACAAGGACCGAGATTGTACCCCTTCGCCTGAATAGCTCACTGTCTCTACCCATTTATCGTTAAGATAAGTAAAACAAACATGCTCAGGAGATAGCAGGTACTGGAGCTAGACAAGACTTAGACAGAGCTAGACATCATTCATCCACAATCGGCCAAGCAAGTACTACGGCTTACTACTTTAACTAACTAGGGTTATCACAAGCCTAATTACTAACAAGATGCAAGTGAAAAACTTCCAGTCCCAAGCCCTGCAGACTATCCAGTTATCCTTCCGCGGGTTGAGAGTTATAGGTGGGTACATTGCCCGGGAGACAAATGTACCCTTAGGTGACTTAGAGGGTACAACACATGACAGTGTGCTGGAAATGTGCTCTACTCGTCGGCAAGCTACAAGTCCATTAAAGTGCCCAGATAACGAGATTGCCTGTGACTGGGAAGTTCTCCATGTTCTAGTTTGATCTAATAATTAGCCTAATCCAATTCAGCGCGAGTCCCTGGCCGTGGTACCCAGGAAGTCACGTCCTAGACATGATGCAAGACAAGACAAGTGGATTGTACAAGCAAGCAAGCAGGAACACCCACGGTGTCAAGGCAAGTCAAGTCAAGTTATCAAGTCAAGTCAAGTCAGGAGTGCGCCGCCACGGGCCACTATCAAGTTATCAAGATAAATCATGTCAGGGTGCTTGTTAGGAGTGCGCCACGACGGGCCACTATCAAGTCAGGTGGGTCATGTCAGGAGTGCACCAATACGGGTCACTGTCGTGTTATGCTAGTTCCTTGTCATACCATGCCATGTACAATAGACATTCTAAACATATTAAGTAAAATCAAGTTCATGACAAAAGGCGTAAGGATATAAAATGGGCGTAAAATACCTAATAAAATACTAATATAAAATAGGACTATAGAAGAGCCAAGATCAAGAAATAACAAAATTCATCATAGACAAGTAGGTTGTGCAGGGTATGTACTGCGCAGGGTGCCAAATGCGCAGGGTGAGCTGCGCAGGGTGCCAAGTGCGCAGGGTGAGGTGCGCAGGGTACCAACTGCGCAGGGTGCCAAGTGCGCAGGGTGAGCTGCACAGGGTACCAACTGTGCAGGGTGCCAAGTGCGCAGGGTGAGCTGCGCAGGGTACCAACTGCGCAGGGTGCCAAGTGCGCAGGGTGAGCTGCACAGGGTTCCAACTGCGCAGGGTGCCAAGTGCGCAGGGTGAGCTGCACAGGGTACCAACTGCGCAGGGTGCCAAGTGCGCAGGGTGAGCTGCGCAGGGTGCCAAGTGCGCAGGGTGAGCTGCGCAGGGTACCAACTGTGCAGGGTGCCAAGTGCGCAGGGTGAGCTGCGCAGGGTACCAACTGCGCAGGGTGAGCTGCGCAGCAGATGGATTGTGCTGGATCAGGTTGCGCAGGAATGGATGGCGCAGGGTCAGATTGCGCATGAGTGGAGTGCGCAGGGATAGATTGCGCATGAGCAGACTGCGCATGAGCAGCCTGCGCATGAGCAGATTGCGCATGAGCAGACTGCGCATGAATCCATGCGCACTCGGGTTGAGCGCAGTTCGCCAAGGGGCAAGCTGCGCGGTCGGCGCTGCGCTAAAGAGTGCTGGCCGAGGGGGATGCACAATCCAGCCCTGCGCTAAAGAGCGCAGGCTACTGTCTTCTTCTCCAGGCCGAGAAGAAGACTCCAAGAACTCTAAGGTTCAAAACTTCATATCTTGGTAAAATCAAAACCAAATCTAGATTTTCAAAGGTCTAACTTGAGTAAAATTGAATTCTCTTCCACATGGAAGCATCAAAACCCACAAAAATCCAACCAAAATAGATCAAAACCATGTAAATCCAAAAATAGTCAAAACCTAGATCTAGAAAAATGAAAGCTCCAAATCACAAAATGTCAAGTTCTAAAGTTGTTCTCTAAGTCCTACTCTATCAAATGAACAAATAAAATTGGGTGCTTATTTGTTGGCAAGGTGCACTTGCCTAATGGGTTGGGGAGTTGTGTGGAAGAAGGAAGAAGAAGAAAATTAATAGAGAGTAAAGAGGAGAGAGAAAGTTTGGTGGAGATATAATGAGGGTGGTTGTATTGTGTTGAGGGTAGAGTGTAGGTTAAAGTGTTCCACTCATGATGAACCAAACCAAACCAACTTCCACAAAATAAAACCAAGCCATGGTCCAAAACCCATTTACGAGAACCAAAATCCGCAAGCCGAGAAAATTAAAATACGTGCCAAAATCAAATACGAGCATAAATACGTAATACAAGAAATGGAGGTGACAGTTAAGTCGCAACTTGGCCTGGTTTTCCTAGTTAGGACATCACTATGGCTCGGCCTTCCCTACCAGGGCTAATACACTAGTCAAGGCACGCCACTGCACTATTCGTGTCATGATTCCTAGTCGTCTGGTACTTCAAAACTCAATCATGGCTAAAATTATCGACCGTAATAATTAACTAACTAATTATTCATAAAATCTAAAAATAACCATTTAAATTAAATAAATAAATAAATAATATTTCAAAAAAAAATTTGGGAAGGGAAGTTACAAGAGCTGTATGTGAGACAGATTGTTCGATTGCATGGTGTACCTGTGAGCATTGTATCTGATTGGGATAGTAGATTTATCTGGAGGAGCTTACAGGCTAGTTTGGGCACTCAGCTCAAATTCAGTACCGCTTATCATCCTCAGACTGATGAACAGTCGGAGAGGACCATCCAGACTCTGGAGGACATGCTTCGGACTTGTGTGCTAGATTTCGGTGGCTCTTGGGAGGATTATCTATACTTGGTGGAGTTTTCATACAACAACAGCTACCAAGCCAGTATTGAGATGACTCATTTTGAAGCCTTATATGGACGAAGGTATCGCACTCCATTGTCTTGGGATGATGTGGGAGAGCGAGCCTTATTGGGGCCCGAGATGATTATTGATGCTGCCGAGAAAGTGAAGCAGATCAGGGAAAGACTTCGTGTGGCTCAGGACAGGCAGAGACACTGGGTGGATAGCCACCGAAGACCGTTGGAGTTTAAGGTAATGAGTTTAGATTTTAATTTTCCTCTAGTTATTAATTAAGGATTATATTCTAAGTTTGGTTTCATTTCTAGGTGGGAGATATAGTTTTCTTGAGAATTTCTCCGACACGTGGCACTATCCGTTTTGGTCGAGGCGGGAAACTTAGCCCCAGATTCATTGGGCCTTTCAGCATTCTTGAGAGGATCGAGGCTGTCGCCTACCGACTTGACCTACCAGCTACTTTGGAGGGTGTGCATGATGTATTTCATGTGTCGCAGCTGAGGCGTTACATTTCTGATCCAACTCATGTGATTGACCATTCAGAGGTCAGAGTGGGTCCTACTCTCAGATATCAGGAGGAGCCTGTTGGGATTTTAGACCGTCAGAAGAAGGTGCTACGCAACCAGACGATTCCTCTCGTCCGAGTGGCATGGAGTCATCACTCTCCAGGCGAGTCGACTTGGGAGCGCGAAGATGAGATAAGAGAGCATTTTCCTAGTCTTTTTGTTGTGTGATTGTATGTTGCCATGATTGAACTATATTTGAATGAATGTTTTGAATTTCGAGGACAAAATTTTTTAAGGTGTGTAGACTTGTAACTACCCCAATTTGAAATTCTCTAATTTTTGATGATCAATATTATTTCTGAAAATTTTTCACAAAATTATTTTGAATGCCAAATTCTGATTAGTGTCTTTAATTAAAATATTTAATCCAGAAATATTTTATTAGTAATTATTATTATTACTTCTAATTATTCATGAATAGTTAATATTAAATTTGTGGACAGGGCTTCCAAGCCCAATTGTATTGGAATACTCAGGCTTGGGCTGCCAGCCCAAGTTAGCTATTACTATGGGCCTATTTGGGTTAGGAAGAGTTTAATTGTTAGTTTAGCCTAAATAGCAGTTAATTATTTTTAAACTATGTTAGTAGCTAGATGCCAAAATCTGTTAAGATTAGTTGGGACTGTCTATCAATTACCTCCAGATCTACTAGATATTACAGTCCTGCCACTAGCCTTGGGGAGCACTCAACTATATTCTTTAAATATTTAGAATATTATTATTTTACACAGCCATCACATCAATTCTCTCTCTACAGTCTCTCTTTCCTCATACTTTCTCTCACTCCCGAGCACCATCCGCCGCCGGAGAACTCCGGCCGTGCTCCGATGAACCACCACCGCCACATCCTAACTTTTGACCAGCCAGCCACCGCCATCGACCGAATCTAGCCTCGATTCGGCCAGGTTCAGCCTTCTCCGGTCGCGCCTCGAGCACGGTCGTCGTCCCGGACCTTGCCGCCTGGACGGTTCTTCTCTGACCCTATTTTGTGCAGCACCGTTCAGCGACGTCGCCGTGCTACCTCCGCCGTTGAACTCCAGTACAGCTGAACGACGTGCCAGATCCGAGCTACTCCGACGCCGTAGCCCTTGCCGAACGCCTGGAGTGAGCGCCACCGCTCCTCTCTTCCTCGGTGAGTCTTCGCCATTTCCTACTCGACCCCTTTCCCCTCCTTCTCTTCCTGGTTCGTGTGGATGAAGGATTATTTGAGAGAGCTTTATTTTAACATATTAGTTTTCCTTGTTTATATTTGAACTGTATCCTCGATAGTGGAGGAGCTAAGTGTGGATTTGTGGTGACCTTTCAGAAAGTGAAAGGACATTCACTTGACCATTCATTTATCCTAGCCTCTGCTTGGCATAGAGAAACTTTGTTTGAGTGACCCTTCAAGAAGCAAAGGTTCATTTGGCCACCCTTCAATTAATAATGGTTCTCTCTCTTTTCCTCTTCAAATGAATGGAATGGCTGCAATTGTAATGCCCCGCTCCGCACGGCACATTACGCTGAAGCGTTGACTCAGCGAGTCGCGTTGACCGAATGAAATGTATCGATGTAAATCAATACGAGAGTTACGTTGTCCCGAGCAACGCATCGAATATAAGTCGATGCGAAGAGTTGCCTTGCCCCGAAAGAATGCATCGAGTTGAATCGATGCGAAGTGCCGCGTTGCCCCGAAGGATGAGTGTGTTGAATCGGCTCGAAGATTCTAAAAAATTGAATCGACCAAGGCGTAAGTCCAAATCAATGCAAGTATTGATTTTAGTTATTTTCGTGTGCAAGTTATACTTTGACGCAAAAATATTAGAGGTCGATCTTTTACAATATTTAGTAAGGGGTCCGTGAAATCAAATCGTCGCCTTGCGACGGGCTGAGACTTGGGCACGCTAAGACAAAGTTGGACGTATGATTCAATGAAGCACGAAGTGCTCGAATGGCTAAGTCAGGAGAGTGGCCGTGCAACAAAGTTATGAAATCGAGCCGCATCGGCTCGGCAAAACGACAAAGGCATATCGACTCAAGGTGGGAGGATTGACTTTTTTTTACTCCTTCATGCGATAAGTCAAATATATCATTGTATGCTAAGTTAACCTATCGGCGCCATGGGCGTGGTCCGATCGGAGATAAATCATAATGTGAGTCAAACACTAAGTTAGAACAATTGAAATGAAACGTACATGCACGAGTCGCTATGGAACATTGGATATCGCAAAGGCGAGCGCCTCGGTGCGCAAGCTGTAAGAACATGGGATAACTGTACTCGACGAGTACCTTAGCGCACGAGTTAGACGGCTGGAACATTGAAAGACAATAGGCGAGCGCCCTAGCACGCAAGCCCCGAACATTGAATGCTAATTTATAGAACATGGGAATACGGTCGAAACGTACCTACGTGCACGGGATAATAAAAAATGGCTTCGTTGCGAGAGAATACAGTTGTGGCATGAATGTGGCAGAACTGTCGGATATGACATGGTGCCTCGAAAGGTGTTCAAGACCTTCGGGTCGTTCGGTTGACGAGCATTGAGTTAAGGCACGATGCCATTGAAATATTGAAATGAAGTATGAAACGTAAGAACACAGAAAGTTAATGGAAGAGACGCGAGATGATAATGTCTGAGTCTCGGACTCAAGACTATGTTTGGTTGTTTGAATTTGATTGCTTGAATGATAAGGGCGTTGCATGGTCGAATGGAATGGACGAGAGATAAAATGTGATATCTCCCGTGCACGGGTGTTTCCCCCAAACTGTTAAATACCGGACGCGCCCCGGAACCGCTTGGCCTAGGAGGAAATCGAATAATCTTTGTAGGCGCATATCCTTAAACAAGATGGGAAAAGCCGCAAATGATGGTATACAGCGGGAACGTTTCGGTTGTTGGGATGTGACCCAACCCGTGAAATGCCGGGCAGCCCGACCAAATATTGAGAAAAGAAGGAGAGAAAAGAAAGGAACTCCTTTAGTCCATTTCGGTGCGAATACGCCAACGGCCCTCATATAGTTAAGGAACGATGGGTTGAAAGTGTAGGCGCATATGCGTCCCGTATAGAGATCCTGCTTAGAGATGCACATATAACATGACAGGAAAGGAATGCGGCGTATTCACCTTGCGTCGGTGCAAGGGCGAGTGCGTCGACTTGGTAAAAAGTCGTGCCATGAATCAAACATGAGATTGATTGCTTGTCTATTTAATTCGATAACATGCTTGATATGCTAACATGCTTTACGCTTTCGAAGATGCCATGAAATTGACCCTAAGGAGAACATAGCAAGATCATAAGCTAAGTTGCATGATTCAACGTAAATATTAAAATGTCGGTTTGGAAAGAAGGTCTTTGCTTCAGTACATGCGAGGACGAACGTACTGATCCTCCACCAGCTTTATGCAGGGTACAGGGAATGGATTGCTCGCGGTAAAGCGTTGCTTGAACGTGTTGAGGCTTGGAATGCCGAAGCGCATTGAAGCGTGCGATCGCATTGACGCTCGGACTACGCAACTGGATTGATGCGGCCGAGATATAGAAGGCATGATGTATGGAACGGTGAAATCCTTTGTGGGCAAGAGAGAACCTGAGTGTTGTAGCCAATCTGGCATATGTTGTTAGGCTATCGAAAGCCTTTGTAATCTCAGTTTGAATATCAATAAAGAGAATTGTTTCGCATACTCTGTTTTCCTTTCGTTGTAAATATCGAATCAAAAGATAACCATTTGAGAACTTGTCATCTTGCCTTGCATGAGCACAACTCCAGGCTCGTGCGACATCATGCCCCCTACGAGGACGATGATTCGGGTGATTCCGAGTCAGGGCGTGATAGCAATAGCCTTGTCCTTCGCTTAAGCTGGGTTCCTAGTTTGAGGAGTCAGTGATGGCTAGGTGTGAACTCTTTTTTTATGAGGGTCATTTGACCCTTTGACCTAGGACCTTTTCCCAAGGTTTAGGCCACCTATTTGGCCAGTTAAAGAGCCAAGGGTCACTTGACCCTTTAGCTCATGGAAGAGCCAAACCTATTATTGATTGTAACAACTCAAGAAGCCAAGGACACTTGGCCTTTCAAAATTCCTAAGGCTACCTCCACGTGGCTGGGTGAAGAATGGGTCAAGGTCACTTGACCTTTGTCATGATTGAAAGGCCACTGCATTTATTTGTATGCGGATTGGGGATACTATTATATGTTAGAGTACTGGCTAATACTATATTTTATCCATATGCTAATAATTGAGCTATATTATGTATATATTCCTATACTGTTATATTTTAGAGTATAATGTTAATGTATGCCTATATTGTACTATTTTTATACTGTAGTTTGTAAACATTAGGGAGTATTTAGGTATGCAATATTATGTATAAATATTTTAGTATAACACAGGCTATGCATGTATAGTATAATGAGAGTAATATTAGTAGCACTTTGATAGCTAATTAATACTTTCTTAAGGTAAATTATATTTATCAAATGATGATATATTTTCCAAATATGTTGATTAACAAACTTAGTTTTCAAATAAATATAAATGTTGACTAGCTAAAATATAGCTAATATTATATAGAAATTTCGTAATAGGTTTTAGAAATATAATTTTTTTCTATTATTAGCTTTAAATCACAAACTAATCATATTTCTATGTTGTGACTTGTGTTTGATCTCTCATCGGATTATTGGACTTATCGGAATATTCGGATATCGAATTTGGACTTTGGACTATTATTGGATATTGGACTTTGGATATGATCTGGACTCTATGGGACATATTGCTTTGCGCTTATTAGGGACTTATTATTGGACTATAGATTGTGATTTATTTCATGTCGACACGATCGTGTCGCACACGTCGACTTCAGATACCCAAGGCAAGTACTTCCAGCGAACACTCTCATTTCATGTTTAGTTATTGTATTTCACGAATTAGATGTGCATGCCATGATTCTGTCACGTTGTCCACACGAGATTAGTATTTATGGATTCATGTCCTCATATTCATGTTTACCCTATTCACCATGTTCCCTGTTTATTTATTTCCTGTTTTCTATACCATGATTAGAATCCATGTATGCTAGTTAGTTGTGAAGTACTTTAGTATATATGTGATCAAAACCCTATATAATCCGTGATTCCGTGCATGCTAGCTAATCATACACTATACGTATGATTGAGCCTGACCAAGTAGAACCCCAAGCCGATCACATATAGAACACAGTACTTCAACCCCACGTAGTGTAGCTATAACTCTTGTATTTCATATTGCAATGTCTCTTACCATGATTTCCTGTTTATTTTATCTACTCTCACCATGTTACAAACTCATACCAGTATTATCTCTTCTATTTCCTATCTTATAATAATTAACATGTTATGGTAGTAGTTCCCATGTTGTACTTGCTCCAATCCTGACTGGGATAACCACATTTTTAGGAGAGGACTTAGAAAACTGGTGCACCACTTATTATGACGCTCCTGAGACGGATCATGGTCTAGCGGAGGATGCAGGAGATAACATTACCGATGAGCCACAGGAGGATGCATAGCTTAGTTTAGACTTTAATTCTGTCTTTTAGACTTTTTTTTCCAGAACATTTGCTGAGTTGTAATAATTTGAGGATGACTGTACCTAACCTTTTGAGATGTACTCTGCAGATTATTTCCTTTCCTTTTCATATCTTGCTACTAGTTTTTGTGATTGAGTTAGATTCTATTATCATGTGATGTCATTTCTGGATAGGATTTATTACACTATAAATTTGACAGCTTACTACCGCCGACTCTGCGGCGTAGGCTGGGCGTGCTTCTACGCACTTGCGTCCGAACTTCCGGGCACGGGTCGTGACAAGATCACCATGGAGGAATGCCGTCTTCACGTCTATCTGCTTGACCTCTAAGTCGAGACTGGCTGCCAATGCTAGCACCACCCGAATAGACGAATGCTTGACGACAGGCGAAAAGATCTCATCATAATCTATACCTTTTTGCTGACCGTAGCCTTTAACTACCAGCCTTGCTTTGTATCGAGGGCGAGTAGCATTATCCGTCTGCTTCACTCTAAACACCCATCGATTCTTCAAAGCCTTCTTGCCTTTTGGCAACCGCACCAGCTCATAAGTAGAATTGGCGTGTAAGGAACTCATCTCCTCCTGCATAGCCTCCATCCACTCATGCCTGTGTTTGTCTTCTATAGCCTCTGCAAAACTTTCGGGCTCTCCCCCGTCAGTCAATAGCACATACTTACCCGGTAAGTATCTCATATATGGTCGACGCACTTTGTCGCTCCTTCTCAATGGAGCCACTGGTGCTGGCTGTATACCAACAGCCTCCTCCCCATCAGGAACTGCCTTCCCGGCATGCTCATCCTCCTGAGGGATACTCTGACCACCATCAGCAGGCTGATGATCAAGGTTGGGAGTAACTCCATGTACCGGCTCCCCCATAATTGGATCCTCTGCGATGTCCTCTGGAAACCGCTCGAAGCGAAATGACTCTAACTCAGGCAATTCTTCAGCCTTAGAAGGCGTCTCGGAATCCTGAGTGTTGGTCATGGTCTGATCCTCGACGAATACCACGTCCCTGCTTCTGTAGAGCTTTCTTCCCACCGGGTCGTAGAGTCTATAGCCAAACTCATCCCGACCGTTGTCGACAAAGACGCATCGCCTCGTCTTCGGCTCAAGTTTGGTCCTCTCGTCCTTCGGTATATGCACGAAGGCCTTACAGCCAAACACCCCCAGGTGATTGTATGACGGCTCTTTGCCGTACCATACTTTGTCAGGCACATCATCCTGCAAAGGAGCACTAGGAGACAAATTAATAACATAAGCAGCTGCGAGAAGAGCCTCACTCCAATAACTGCCCGACAAGTTTGCTTCTGACAGCAAACACCGTACCCTCTCCATCAGTGTCCTGTTCATGCGCTCCGCTACACCATTGAGCTGAGGTGTCTTGGGCGGAGTCTTCTGGTGTCGTATCTCTTGCTCTCTGCAATAAGCATCAAAGGGATCGATGTATTCAACGCCGTTGTCAGACCGAATACACAGTAACTTCTTGCCCGTCTCACTTTCAACAGAGGCCTGAAACTCTTTGAAAGTAGGCAGCACCTGATCCTTGGTCTTTAAGGCATAGACCCAAACCTTCCTGGAACAGTCATCAATAAAAGTTACAAAGTAAGAAGCACCACCAATATATTTTACCTTCATAGGACCGCAGACATCCGAGTGAATCAACTCGAGCAACGCCGGCTTCCTTGAACTTGGGTGACTTTGGAAAGATACCCTATTTTGCTTCCCAGCTAAACAGTGCGTGCACTTCTCCAACTTTGTAGACTTGAGCCCTGGAATCACCTTCTTGTTCACCAAGTAGCTCATCCCCTTCTCGCTGATATGGCCGAGCCTCCTGTGCCACAACTCGATAGACGCATCACTAACTGCGTTCACCTCCTGTGCCCCCTGTGCGCTCCCCTCCATATAGTAGAGACCGGACTTCTTGCTTCCTCTGGCAATCACCATCGAACCTCTGGAAATCTTCCATTGACTATTCCCGAAGAGACTGAAGAATTCTTCGTCATCCAACCTTCCAACCGATACCAGGTTGAAACAGATATCAGGGACATGACGAACATCTTTGAGAACAAGAACTGCACCCGTCTTCGTTCTCAAATGCACATCTCCAACGGCAACTGCCTTCGACACATCTCCATTGCCCATCTTCAATACTCCACAGTCGTCTGTCGTGTAAGTGACAAATAGTGCCCTGTTGTGAGATACATGTGCTGAAGCCCCTGAGTCCACCAGCCAAGAATTGTCATCACAGACGAGGTTTGTGATAACCTCATCACCTACGATGATTACATCGCCTCTATGTATCGAGGCCGTCGCTGTAGTGTTCTCATCTTGCTTCTTCTTGTCACCCTTCTTCTCTCTCTTCCAAGTGAAACAATTTTGCTTGATGTGGCCCTTTTTACCATAATGGCAACACTCCGAGTCCTCCTAACGACCCTTGGACTTCCCCCTGCTCTTGTCTCTGCCACCACCTGGACTCCTGTTTTTGTCCATTCCACGGCTCTCTGGAACCAATGCCTCTGAGTGGTGGGATGTGGATGAAGTGTCCTGAGAACGTCTCTGCATCTCTTCATTCAGCACCCCGCTCTTAGCAAACTCCAGACTGCCCCGCTCTTGGCAAACTCCAGACTGACCACGCCCTCTGGAGGAGAAGCGATCATAGATACTCGTACGGTCTCCCATGAGTCTGGCAATGTACACAGCAGCCATAGTCCCTGAACCTCGTCATCGAACTTGACTCCCATTGAAGACAGCTGGTCAACCACGCCCTGGAAATCACTCAAGTGATCCGTAATAGACGCCCCATCTTTGTACCGTAGACCCATCATCGTCCGGATCAGGAACAACTTGTTTACCCCGGTCTTCTTCGCTTACAAAGATTCTAGCTTATCCCATAACGTCTTTGTGTGCTCAATATTGGCAACGTGGTTGTACACGTTCTCGTCAACGAACTACCTGATATATCCGCACACCTGTATATGCTCGAATATCCAGTCATCCTCAGATTTATCACTGGGCTTCTCGGATAAAAATACAGGCAGATGCAGCTTCTTGACAAATAACAAATCTTTTATCTTGTTCCGTCAATAATGATAGTTGGTGCCGTTCAGGTTCACCATGCGCACCGGTTTTGTGCCCATCTCTCCTTTCTAGTTTTCCTGTCAACTCCTGACACCCTTCTGAATTCCAGAACCTGGCTCTGATACCACTTTGTTGGGAAAGAAACGCAGAAACCTGTGAGCCCTTGGCCCAAAATTTTCCTATACATTTATTTATTTATTATTATTTTCTCCTCTAAATATTTCTTTTGGTGATGAATGTTACAATAGAAGATAAGTTTTGCAATTAAATGAGAAGAAGGGAGAATTCTGCAAATACATTATAGCAGGGAGGGCCTTTTTGCAAATATCTAAACTAATAGGGACCTGAGCAAAACTGTGTAATTTAAATCCCTTCGTAATACACAGAGATTTAAAATACTAGATTCGAAACTCCCCAACGGCTAAGCACAGAGCTCTTGCAGATATGACCGAATTCTCCTCCCCTCTATATCGACAGGATTCGATTGGCCTATGTATATATATGTATGTTAATTAAAGTCTTCGCCTCTCCTTAAAACCCTAGAATTCCAGGCCGAGTTCTTCCCAGTTCTCCCCTCTCGAAGTCGAGGCAACTTCCTGCAGGATTGAAGCAATCAACAGGTAACCCTCCTCCACCCTAATTTCGATTCAATAAGACTATTAACTCACTAGTACACCAATGAAGGTAAGGTATTTGTGGAAATTTGTGAAAGGAAATTAGGCAATGGAGTATGCCATGAATAGGGACTTAGAGTAATATTAGTATTGGATTGAAATACCTATAGCAGAAAGAGTGGATACATGTATCAGTATCGGTTAGCATGGGATACCTTCATGAGATACTTTCATGTATCATTGTACACATGGTACATTAGAAGTGAATCTACAATATCAACTGCTGATACAAGTGCTGCTATTACTTATCCTCTTCCATCTTCAGATGGTCGAGTGTGGGAAAATAGGGTAGAGTATCAGGATATGAATCCTGGACTGTGCATAGCCTTAGCCACTGCATACATAATTCTTTGATGTGATGCATCTAACCATCTGTCCTGCACTTAGTAGTAACCCACTGCATATCCCATTTCCTTGTCCTGCATCTGTTATGAGAACATTGCCCTGCATATTAACTATTTCTCACTTGCAAACACTGCCAGGTCTGAGTTTGGGTTCAATTAATAAAATTTGAGTTCAGAGTTGGCTCTCACGACTTGTTTTGTAGATCCTGCACATTAGAAGTACTTGCATTACCCTGCCTGCAAGTTATCTGTCATGATCAGTCACCTCTCCTTAAGTGCCAAGCCCTTCAAGCCATAGTGTATAAACCTTCATGAGTACCCTGCAATAGAGTATTCAGTCCATACCCTATCATTTGTATCATGTACTGTTCAAAAGCATTGGTTGTTAAACATAGTGGTTTTGTTATTTTAAGCCTTGTGTGTCACCTAGAGTATCAGAGGTTGAGGAGTTCCTTACCTACCTTTCTCTTTGTTCATTCCATTTACCTTTTATTTTAGATTTGTGTTCTGTCCATTCTTCATGTGTTCTGTCCATTCTTTATTAGATGTTCAGTCCCTTACAGTTTGAGTTAAGACCTTGCCTAATGTCCAGTTCTTTGCACCTGCACAAACTGCAGTCCCATATGATAATGTATCAGCCCTGTCGAATGAAGGGTGTTGGCTCAAAATATGTAGCAAATGTGCGGTCCTATTCCATATATTGTTCAGTCTCCACCTATTGAATTATCAGTCCCAGTTCACCACTGATCAGTATCCTACATGATGCTTATGCTCAGTTTAAATATTACTTTAGATATTATCATTTGGTTCAGTCCCTATTCCTATTAGTTCAGTCTTGTTGATCTTAAGTTCAGTCCATTCCCTTATTTTAAACCAGTCCCATCTTATCAGTTTAGCATCAGTCCACACTGTGTTGTTGAATCCCAACTTAAACTCATGTGCAGTCCACTCTTTGAGTAGCAGTTTAATTTCTTACATCTTTAGCCATCCTGCACTGTATTCAATCTTAAATTTTGACTGTGCAGTCCAGATTACTCCATTGCATCAATCTACATGATGTTGCTCACTCTTCTATGCATATATTATGTACTTCCTAACTTGATGTCCAGAACTTGCCTTAGTTCTGTCCTGCACACCATTTCAGGTGTACGTGTGTTGTGTGTGAGAGCCCAAAGTCTAGTATTTGCCTTCAGTTTGATATTTGTAATTGTGGCTTCAACAATGATTCTGTGTTGATGATTACTGTGGCTGCTACATTCTTTGCCCATGGTTTTGATAGTCTCTCATGATCCTGGATTAGCACTCTACTATAGCTCCTCTTCTGATTTGATTATTTCTAAGTCTATGAGGACCTGGGAACTTGTATGCAAGGTTCACCACTATATTCTTCCTTTAACAGTCGACTGATACTCATAGAGTATCAGTCTCTATTCACCTAAAGTTAAAGATTCAGTCCCTCTAATGGCCTAACATTGGCATTAGACATCAGCCCATCCCCTGTTAGGCTCAGATAGAGCAAGTTCAGTCTCTATAGATGTCCAGTCCTTGCTTAGTGATCTGTCCATACTTCACCATAGGTTCAGTTTTGATTTGTTCAGTCCCTAATGTGAATTCAGTTAAGTCCAGTCCCATTTATCTCAGGTTCAAGCAAATTCTTCTCATTTACATGATCTATCCATTTCACATTGAGTGATCAGTCACTTAAATTGTCCAGGTAATTCATTTAGGTTCAGTCACCCTTTGAGCACTCCCCACTTTGATTTGTTCAGTCTAGGAAGTACTTGCTCAGTCCTTAATATATGTGTTCAGTCCTTGTGGGTTTTGTATTAGTATTATACCCGTTTAGTCTTTGGTTAACTGTCCAGCCCACTTAGCCATAACCAATAGAGTTTCAATCGAGAGATTAACTTTATGAGGAATGTTTGGCTTGACAGTGTGATAGTAGGGTATGTATATATATGTGTGAGGATGGGTCAATGTCCTGTGAAGTAAGGGTTGTAAGGAGAGGATAAGGTATTAGCCTATGTCTAAGAGTAGTCATATACCAGTCTCATATAGGCAATACATTTTATCCTCTATATAGAGCCACCTATATGTAATAACCATATGTTAGGATATAGGCCCAATAGGAACTAGTAGACTTCAAATTATAATATGTAGGAAAGAAAAGGGCTGATAAACCAAGCCAACTAAGGGGAAAACGACCTGGTAATCAAACAAATCACTAAATAGGCTTATTTACACTCTTAAATTGTGTGTTGATTATATAAATTCATATTATAGGTCTATTGGACTTTGACTCAGAGTGGCACCGTACCAGCAGCGCAGGACCACAGGCAAGTATATCTTGCCTTTCGTTACAGCTTTATCTACATGCTTATCTGCTTTCATTATTCAGTTGGTTGCTGACCTGTGCTTCATTATTGCTCACAGTTAGCCTTGTAGCTTTATTGGACATGATTTTCACTTGTACTGGTTTGAGTTGTATCGTAGGACGATCACGTTATAAATTGAACGGCTATTTTTCTTATTTTTTTTTGTTTACAACCTGCGAGTCCACACACGGGGCGAGGGTTGTCCGTTGCACCTGCGAGTCCACACACGGGGCGAGGGTGACTTGTCTTGAAACTAACCTATGAGTCCACATTCGGGGCGAGGGTTGGTATTACATTGATTTTCTTGTTTACTTGTTTTCCAGCAGTTCATTTATACATAGTTGTTCATACATTCATGTCTCGCGATTGTTTAGCTTTTCCTGCTTATATCCTCGATTTCTTTCATGCATGTTAAACTGTTAGAAAGGCTTGTATATTATGTATCTTGCTAGTCCTCTGAGGACCTGATTATCTCTTCAGGTTTAGCTGAGTATTGAGCCAGGTGCACGCGAGCAGGTTTGAGCCATCATTGGACCACGGTGCCACTGCAGACGAGGGTACTTGATGATTAGTAGTTTGACTCAGATATTTCCATTTCATATACTATTTTATTCCGTCTCCTGGTAGTGGATTTGTGTCCACCGGACGTGACCTAGATTCATGATGAGCTTGATACTTCATTTTATATATTATCATTCTATATTCAGTTGATTGTGTCATATTTCTGTGGATGAGATCTAGACTGCCTTGTTAGTTCCATAGATTCTGTGACATGTATATGTACTAGACAGCGTTCTACCGCCGACACTGCGGCGTAGGCTGCACGTACCCACGGCTCATGTCCAAATATTGGGTACGGGTCGTGACACGTTTTTATGGTGGCCCATGCAGGTCTGTTTTTACAAAAATAGTAAAACTCGTGGTAGTACTCAACTTAGATGTACTACTGCGAGCCTGCGAATAAGACTAGAACTAAGGACCATCTCCACATGTTTGAAACCGTTATTGAAATTCTATATTTGATCTCAATTTTTCCTTTGATCTGCATCCTGTTTGAATCTTCATACAACTAACGATTTTACTTTTATGGCAGTCAGATGGGTTCTCAAGGCAGGAACCCCGCTCACCCGGACACCCCAGCAAATGTTGGCGGGTCTTCCACGAATGGAACCCCACCGACTCACGGAGGCCGCTTCACCTACTTAGGCGAGATGCCCCAGCCGCAGGCTTCGAGATTTCGCCGCGATGACATTTCGCCGCCTCCTCAGTTCCCTTCGCCGACTTCACCACCAGCACAGTTTCCTCCACCAGCACCCTTCCACCAACCTGTACCCTTCCACCAGCCAGCACCCCTTCAGCATCAAGCACTATTTCTGCCTCCAGCACCTGCGATGGACAACGCCACGCTTCTAGGGATCTTCCAGCAGTTCATCACTTCCCAGACGCAGCAAGCTGACACCTTCCGCGATATATTGAGAGAGGCCCTTCAGACTAGGGATGTACCCCCGCTGCGTCCCAGCACTTTTAAGAATTTCATGGACCTTAGGCCCAGGGAATTCAAGGGAACAGAAGGGATACTCTACGCAGACTACTGGTTGGAGAATGTGGACCGCAACCTCCGGATGGCCTGAATCCCCGAAGACAAGAAGGTCGAAAATGCTAGCATGAAACTCTATGACATCGCCCGCACGTGGTATAGAGACGAGCCCCGATTCATCGCACTAGATGTGACCTGGGAGGAGTTCAAGGAGCTGTTCAAGACAAAGTTCTATCCCGAAGCAGCCCGCGAAGAGTTGGAGAATGAGTTCGAGAGACTCGAACAGGGCAACCTCTCCATCGACGAGTACTCCGTCGAGTTCTCTCACCTCAGTCGCTTTGCAGATGCCTTGACCCTTGCAGCCAAGGCCAAGAAGTTCAGGAAGGGGCTATCCCATGAGATCCGCATAGCCATTGCCACCAGCCAAGCCACCACATATGAGAAGATATTGAAGATTGCACAGGACGTGGAGAAAGAACAGAAACGCAAGCAAAATCGAGACAGAGACGCACATGGAGGAAGCAGCGGCCAATCGAGAGTGGCGAAGCGACCCAATGTCCCCGAGAAGACCGCAGCACAACAGTATCAACAGCAGCCACAAGCAGCCCCATATCAAGTACAAGACGTTCCTACCTGCCAATATTGTATGAAGAAGGGCCACATCCAATAACAGTGCCGCAAATGGTTAGGGTTGTGTTGGACTTGTGGTTCCAACCAACACATAGCTCATTTTTGTCCGAAAAGAAACGCGACTGCCCCACCACCACCAACCGCCCGAGGAGGACAAGCTTATGCCACGATCATGGAGAACCCGGCGACACTACAAGAAGGAACTGACGGAAGTTCATAGTAGATTATAGTAGACAAAGGTTTGTGAATTTTGAATAACAATAGTTCAGAACTATTCTTTCTAGTAGATCATGGCTCTATTGAATTTCGAGGACGAAATTATTTTAAGGTGGGTATGTTTGTGAGCACTTGGCCCAAATTTTCCCCATATCTTTTATTTATTTATTATTATTTTCTCCTCTAAATATTTCTTTTGGTGATGAATGTTACAATAGAAGATAAGTTTTGCAATCAAATGAGGAGAAAGGGGAATTCTGCAAATACATTATAGCAGGGGAGGGCCTTTTTGCAAATATCTAAACTAATAGGGACCTGAGCTAAACTGTGTAATTTAAATCCCTTCGAAATACACAGAGATTTAAAATCCTAGATTCGAAACTCCCCAACGGCTAAGCACAAAGCTCTTGCATATATGATCGAATTCTCCTCCCCTCTATCTCGACAGGATTCGATTGGCCTATGTATATATATGTATGTTAATTAAAGTCTTTGCCTCTCCTTAAAACCCTAGAATTCCTGGCCGAGTTCTTCCCAGTTCTTCCCTCTCGAAGTCGAGGCAACTTCCTGCAGGATCGAAGCAATCAACAGGTAACCCTCCTCCACCCTAATTTCGATTCAATAAGACTATTAACTCACTAGTACACCAATGAAGGCAAGGTATTTGTGGAAATTTGTGAAAGGGAATTAGGCAATGGAGTATGCCATAAATAGGGACTTAGTGTAATATTAGTATCGGATTGAAATACCTATGCAGAAAGAGTGGATACAAGTATCAGTATCGGTTAGCATGGGATACCTTCATGAGATACTTTCACGTATCATTGTACACATGGTACATTAGAAGTGTATCTACAATATCAACTGCTGATACAAGTGTTGCTGTTACTTATCCTCTTCCATCTTCAGATGGTCGAGTGTGGGAAAATAGGATAGTGTATCAGGATATGAATCCTGGAGTGTGCATAGCCTTAGCCACTGCATACATAATTCCTTGCTGTGATGCATCTAACCATCTGCCCTGTACTTAGTAGTAACCCACTGCATATCCTATTTCCTTATCCTGCATCTGTTATGAGAACATTGCCCTGCATATTAACTATTTCTCACTTGCAAACACTGCCAGGTCTGAGTTTGGGTTCAATTAATGAACTTTGAGTTCAGAGTTGGCTCTCACAACTTGTTTTGCAGATCCTGCTCATTAGGAGTACTTGCATTACCCTGCCTGCAAGTTATCTGTCCTGATCAGTCACCTCTCCTTAAGTGCCCAGCCCTTCAAGCCATAGTGTATAAACCTTCATGAGTACCCTGCAATAGAGTATTCAGTCCATATCTTATCATTTGTATCATGTACAGTTCAAAAGCATTGGTTGTTAAACATAGTGGTTTTGTTATTTTAAGCCTTGTGTGTCACCTAGAGTATCAGAGGTTGAGGAGTTCCTTACCTACCTTTGTCTCTGTTCATTTTATTTACCTTTTGTTTCAGATTTGTTTTGTCCATTCTTTATGTGTTCTGTCCATTCTTCATTAGATGTTCAGTCCCTTACAGTTTGAGTTAAGACCTTGCCTAATGTCCAGTTCTTTGCACCTGCACAAACTGCAGTCCCATATGATAATGTATCAGCCCTGTCGAATGAAGGGTGTTGGCTCAAAATATGTAGCAAATGTGCTGTCCTATTCCATATATTGTTCAGTCTCCACCTATTGAATTATCAGTCCCAGTTCACCACTGATCAGTATCCTACATGATGCTTATGCTCAGTTTAAATATTACTTTAGATATTATCATTTGGTTCAGTCCCTATTCCTATTAGTTCAGTCTTGTTGATCTTAAGTTCAGTCCATTCCCTTATTTTAAACCAGTCCCATCTTATCAGTTTAGCATCAGTCCACACTATGTTGTTTAATCCCAACTTAAACTCATGTGCAGTCCACACTTTGAGTAGCAGTTCAATTGCTTACATCTTTAGCCATCCTGCACTGTATTCAGTCTTAAATTTTGACTGTGCAGTCCAGATTACTCCATTGCATCAATCCACATGATGTTGCTCACTCTTTTATGCATATATTATGTACTTCCTAACTTAATGTCCAGAACTTGCCTTAGTTCTGTCCTGTACACCATTTCAGGTGTACGTGTGTTGTGTGTGAGAGCCCAAAGTCTGGTATTTGCCTTCAGTTTGATATTTGCAATTGTGGCTTCAACAATGATTATGTGTTGATGATTACTGTGGCTGCTACATTCTTTGCCCATGGTTTTGATAGTCTCTCATGATCCTGGATTAGCACTCTACTATAGCTCCTCTTCTGATTTGATTATTTCCAAGTCTATGAGGACCTGGGAACTTGTATGCAAGGTTCACCACTATATTCTTCCTTTAACAGTCGACTGATACTCATAGAGTATCAGTCTCTATTCACCTAAAGTTAAAGATTCAATCCCTCTAATGGCCTAACATTGCCATTAGACATCATCCCATCCCCTGTTAGGCTCAGATAGAGCAAGTTCAGTCTCTATAGATGTCCAGTCCTTGCTTAGTGATCCGTCCATACTTTACCATAGGTTCAGCTTTGATTTGTTCAGTCCCTAATGTGAATTCAGTTAAGTCCAGTCCCATTTATCTCAGGTTCAAGCAAATTCTTCTCATTTACATGATCTATCCATTTTACTTTGAGTGATCAGTCACTTAAATTGTCCAGGTAATTCATTTAGGTTTGTTCAGTCTAGGAAGTACTTACTCAGTCCTTAATATATGTGTTCAGTCCTTGTGGGATTTGTAATAGTATTATACTAGTTCAGTCTTTGGTTATCTGTCCAGCCCACTTAGCCATAACCAATAGAGTTTCAATCGAGAGATTAACTTTATGAGGAATGTTTGGCTTGACAGTGTGATAGTAGGGTATGTTGTAAACCCCCAATATTTCCTAAATTATTTTAGTGCCTTAAGAGTTATTTTTCTATATTATTTAGAATTTATTTGGTATACGTAAGTAAATAGAAATGCATGTGTGTATATATTATATGTGTGCTGTTAATATTTCTATTAAATAAGGTATATAGTAAATTCTAGAATTTTTAGGAATTTATTGGTAATTTTTAGGAGTTTATTGCTTGCTTAAAAAATATATATATATATTTATAGTTTATAAATATATATACATATATATATATATATATATATATATATATATATATATATATATATATATATATATATATATATATATATATATAACTGTTAAAAGAAAAAAAGGGAAGAAGTAATAGCTGGGCTCGGCCACACCCAGCAAGGGGCGGGCCAGCCTCAGCTCAGGAGCATAGTGTTCTATTAAAAAAAATATAGTGGGGAGGGGACCAACCAACGTGGGGCCGGTCCACCTCACCCGAACCCCCCTCCTAAAGTTAATTGCTAGCAGCACAGCTGCTATGAACTCCAACCGAGCCCCATATATTGTAGTCCTATTCGAAATAGGATTTGTGGCGAGCAGTATATATACAACTGCTCCAAAAACCAAAGCCTAAACCCTCGAATACCCACCTTCCTCCTGAAACCCCGAACCCCGACGAACAACCCAGAGGGTCCTGCGATCGCTGCCGTCGACCGGAGCTTCACCAGCCGCCCGTCTCGACCGAGAACAACTCTCCCGGTTCTTCGTTCACCAACCGAGGTACCCACTTCTCGATCCAAGTTCTTCCTATCTATTATACCGTTTTTGATTCTACGAGTTCCTGTGTAAGGCCTATACAACCCCCTACAAACCTCTTCTGATAGATTGAACTGAGACCCATTAGCTTCTTCGTGAAATCGATGAGAAATCGTCGAGAAACTGCCCCAAAAGGCAGACCACAAAAGACTGTAGGAAACCCTGTTTCGCCTTCTATTTTGCACAACCCATTAATTATTTCTTAGAAATTTCTGAACAGATTTTTAGAACACCTATGGGACTACCAACCCCATCTTTTAGAATAATTTATAACACCCTACCTGCTAATATTTATGATGTTAAAGTTGTGCGAAAAACTGTTTTCAAATTAGTAAATTTTTGAATTTTTCTCCGATACGACGTGCGCCCCGACAAACCGGGCGACGTGGTCGCGCGCTATACGCATCGAAAGGCGCGTATGGACATTACGGACGTGTGGGAACTTACGGAACTCAGTTTCGTCGTGTGTGCGCGACGAAATCAACGTGTATCCGTCGAGATACCCCGTATCGATGTTTTGCAAATTGCCTATAACTTCGTGTATAGTCGTCAAATCGAGACAAAACTTGCGTCAACAGGTCCGGATCGAATTCTGGTCCTGCATGCCAAGTTTGGTTCGATTCTGAGAAGATCGAATTGGAACTCATTTTTGGCGGGCCCGCGACCCACTCAAACAGGCAATTTTGTGCACAGCTCATCGGAATCCAAAATTGGACATACCATTGGGTTCATCTCCTCAAAATGAATCCGTAGACATGTAGTTTGACGACTTTAGAGACCATAGACTTCGGCACGTATTTTGGTGCAAAGCGGGTCCAACGGCGGACATCATTTTGACTCGAAATTACGATTTTGCCCCTGTTCTAGAATTTGACTTTTTGACAGGCGTTTCCTAGGTATATCTTTTACACCAAGTGCATTTTTGATGTTTGTTCCAGCGTCCGGAGTTGTTTGGAGATTGTGACATTTCTTAGCTGACATTGTGATTTCTTGGGCTTGCCACTTTGCACCATCAGGCAAGATACCTTGCCACCTTACTCTGTGATTATTATATTCTTATTTTCAATTATTATTTTCAGTATTTTGTTTCATGATATTTAAACTGTGCGTCCAAGTCACACTTGGGTGCAAGCGACTCTATCGGCCGTTTACCTCACCTTATTTATTTCTTTTGCATTGACTTAGTCTAGTGACCACCCATTGATGATGAGGTATTGGTATATCTCATATGGCCTTGACACTTGTTGTATCACGTGATGTGAGTCACATGTAGGACACGTTTTCGCGTAGTCGGCTGGCCACCGATACGTATGGAGCGTGCGACGGATATGAGTAACTGCCAATAGTACTGCATGTTAGAAGACTTGGCGGTTACTAGAGGTTCATATCAGTCATGGAGATGATGATACTAGACATTGGGTGGGGAGAACAATACCTGACGTATGGGCTTCTTTACACTTCCCTGATTACCTGTGCGCTCCTACGGAGACGCAGGCTCCAGGCGCCCTTTGACGTTTTTTAGAGCGTTATGGACGTAGCCCCTTGCACATGGTGCCCTCTGACGCTTCCCGAGCGTTATGGACGTAGGCCCCTCGTACCCTTTATGGGAACTATGTCGATCCCATTTACAGCCAGGGCTCATGCGTCGAAGGATTGTATCTCAAACTGTATATTCACAGTAGAATGGTCAGGAACCCAATTACATGCATACCTTTTCTCTTATTATATTATCACAGTTTATATGGCATTGTGTTTTCTTATATCTTGCTATGTCCCCTAAGGACCTGGTTATCTCTCCAGGTTTAGACGATTTTCTCTACAGGAGTACGGAGCGGCATTGGAGCTATCCTACATTGATGACGAGGCAGTCACTACTGATTTCCAGTCTATTCTATATTTGAGACATTAGTGGACATTATTTTATACCTCTTTTATTTCTATTTTTGCGGAGGTTGGACTCCGATCTTGTGAGACTATTTTTTATAGCTGTTTGGAGTGAGTATGTTCACCCGGCTATCTTTTGATACTCTGCTTATTTCATTTGGACTTTATTATCTTCTGTGTTGAGCTGTGATAAGATTAGATATGTTATTCTGGCCTGTGGTTATTTATTTACAACTTATGTGCATATACGAGGATTCTATATATTGGGGTATTCTTCGTATATGTGCAGCTGGCATGTTCACGTACTCGGTCCTAAGTATTTTGGGACTGGGGCGTTACATGTTTTTGTGGTGGCCCATGCAGGTCAACGTTAATATTGTTGGATTACATGACTGTGCCCAACAAGCCTGCATATAGGAATAGGAATATCTCATCCAGAACTACTACTATCTCTTGACTTCCGATCTTTTCGAAACTTCCTTGATTATTCGATTTACTTCATATCTAATCTTTCCTAATATCAACTTATCTTCCTCATACCAACAGTATGAATCTACGAAGCAGACACACTTCTGCCTTGGCCCTCACATCTGGTGAGGAGACTACTTCAGAGGGACAGAATCCTCCCATGACTCCAGCGACACCTTACCAGCCAGGACTGTCGCAGCCTACTTCGACACCGACGATGGAGTACCCGGATGTCACAGCACCCCCAGGCAGCCAGGCTGGACAGACTACTACCATGCCACCGGGAGGGAATGTACTACTGCCTCCTCCACCACCATTCCCTCAGCAGTTTCCTCCACAGTCGGGACCTCAGATGCCTCCACCACCGACTGATGGGAGCCCTACTACTCAGTTTATGTATACCATGATGCAGGCTCAGTAGCAGCAGACTGAGCTGATGAGACAGACGATGATGGCAGCTATGGCTAGACCTCCACCACTACCTCCAGTACCAGTACCAGTACCGGCTCTGCATCCCTATGAAGGCTCTATCAAGAATTTCACAGATATGAACCCCAAGGCCTTTAGAGGGACGGAGAAGCCATTAGAGGTGTCACAGTGGCTTATTAGTACCGAGAAGCTACTGAAGGCATCCCAGTTGTCAGCTCGAAATTGGATGACATCAGTGGACTTACTGTTAGAAGACAATGCTCACCACTGGTGAAAGACGAAAGAGAGACGATTAGGCACTGGGATCACTTGGAAGCAGTTCTATGATGCATTTTATGAGAGGTTTTTCCCTATTCATGTTCGAGATGGTCTCTATGACCAGTTCCTTCATCTGAAGCAAGGGAATATGACAGTTGATGAGTATGACTCGGAGTTCAATTGCCTGAGTCGATTTGGTGCGGGATTGATTCCGACAGAGTTAGAGAAGACGGAGAGAGTTATGATGCGCCCACATCGGGGACTCATATGATGATGCATGACACCCCACATCATCCTATTATCATCGAGTTCGAGGATGTATTCCCCGAAGAGTTGCCAGGACTACCACCTGACCGAGATATTGAGTTTTCTATTGAGCTTATTCCCGGAGCCGAGCCTATTTCATCTCGAGTATATCGTTTGGCACCCAAGGAGTTGGTAGAGATGAAGACGCAGATTGATGACTTATTAGAGAAGGGATTTATTCGTGCCAGTGCGTCACCATGGGGAGCACCCATTCTTTTTGTGCCTAAGAAAGATGGGACAGTACGCATGTGCATTGACTAAAGAGCATTAAATGCAGTGACGGTGAAGAACAAGTATCCCTTGTCGCATATAGACGATCTATTTGATCAGCTGAGTGGAGCAAAAGTATTCTCCAAGATTGACTTACGATCGGGCTATCACCAGTTGAAGGTTCGGAAGGAAGATATTGCCAAGACGGCCTTTCGATCGAGGTATGGACACTACGAGTTCTTGGTCATGCCTTTCGGTTTGACCAATGCTCCCGCAATTTTCATGAATTTAATGAACAAGATCTTTCACCAGTACTTGGACAAATTTGTAGTAGTCTTTATAGACGATATCTTGATTTACTCCAAGAGTCAAGAGGAGCATAAGCAGCATCTACGGATAGTTTTGGGAACATTGAGGAATGAGCGACTTTTCGCGAAGCTTAGCAAGTGTGATTTCTTTCTCAAAGAGGTAACATTTCTTGGTCATATTGTTACGGGCGATGGTATATCAGTAGACCCAGAGAAGATCACAGCAGTCAAATCATGGCCCGCTCCCACATCAGCTTCTGAAGTGAGAAGTTTCCTCGGACTTACGGGTTACTACCGACGGTTCGTAGAAGATTTCTCTCGAATAGCGAGGCCAATGACTCGATTGACTTGCAAGGATCAAGAGTTTGTATGGACAGATGAGTGTCAAGCGGCTTTCGACGAGTTGAAGAAGCGATTGACAACAGCACCGATCTTGACACTACTATCGGGCCCAGGAGGATTTGTGATCTACAGCGACGCATCCGGGAAGGGATTAGGATGTGTATTGATGCAGCATGGTCGGGTAGTAGCATATGCATCACGACAGTTGAGAGTGCATGAGAAGAATAATCTGACCCACGATCTAGAGCTCGCAGCGGTTATCTTTGCTTTGAAGCTATGGAGATACTACTTGTACGGCGAGAAGGTTGATATCTACACTGATCATAAGAGCCTCAAGTACGTGTTCACACAAAAGGAGTTGAATATGCGACAGCGACGTTGGTTGGAGTTGATAAAGGATTATGAGATCGAGCTTCATTATCATCCGGGCAAGGCTAATGTTGTGGCAGACGCATTGAGCCGTAAGCCCATGGCACACTTTTTGACCACACAGAAGGAGTTGATTAGAGACTTGGAGCAGCTTGGTATTGAGGTAATATTACCGGAGCAGATGCGTATTAGCCAACCTCCATGTGCAATCATCATTGGTAGAGCGCATCAAGGCAGCATTGCCTAATGATGCTAGATTTCGACGGCTGAAAGAGAGGACTGAAGCAGGAGAGCAGACAGGTTTGAGGGTCCACTCAGATGGGACACTGCGATGTGGTGATCGCATTTATGTACCCAATAGAGATCTACGACATGAGCTGATGGCCGAGGCTCACAGTTCGGCATACTCCATTCATCCCAGAGGGACCAAGATGTATCGTGACTTACGACAGTATTATTGGTAGCATGGAATGAAGCGAGAGATAGTTCGTTTCGTTGCCAAGTGCTTGGTATGTCAACAAGTGAAGGCGGAGCACCAGAGGACGGCCGGATTATTACAGCCGCTACCCATTCTCGAGTGGAAGTTGGAGCACATTACTATGGATTTCATCACGAGTTTTCTTCGGAGTCCTAGGGGACGTGACGCAGTATGGGTGATTGTTGATAGACTTACCAAGTCATCCCATTTCTTACCTTTTAGAGTGGGCCAGTCGACAGAGGTATTAGCAGAGATGTATATGGAGCAGATTGTGAGATTGCATGGTGTGCCTGTTAGTATTGTGTCAGACCGTGACTTGAGATTTACCTCGCACTTTTGGAGGAGCATGCAAGAGAGTTTGGGCACTCGATTGAAGTTTAGCACGGCATACCATCTGCAGACAGACGGCCAGTCGGAGCGTACCATTCAGACGCTAGAGGATATGTTGAGAGCGTGCATGCTTGACTTTGGTGGTTCATGGGAGGACCATCTCCATCTTGTTGAGTTTTCCTACAACAATAGCTATCAAGCGAGCATCCAGATGGCTCCGTTTGAGGCATTGTATGGTAGGAAGTGTCGGTCTTCTGTTTGTTGGAGCAACATAGGAGAGCGACCGCTATTGGGTCCCGAGTTGGTCTTGAGCATAGTGGAGACAGTGAAGAAAATTCAGGGCCACCTGCGAGCAGCGCAGGATCGTCAGAAGCAGTGGGCAGATAATCGTCGTCGACCCTTGGAGTTCAAAGAGGGTGACCATGTGTTCTTGAAGATATCCCCCACTAGGGGCACGATTCGATTCGGAGGACGTGGCAAGTTGAGTCCAAGGTACATCGGGCCTTTCGATGTCTTGGAACATGTTGGAGAGGTTGCCTATAGATTGGCCTTGCCACCATCGCTGGAGGGAGTGCATGACGTATTCCATGTATCTCAGTTGAGGAGGTACGTGGCGGACAACAATCATGTGCTTGATCACTCCGAGATCACAGTTGGACCGAGTTTTTCGTACAAAGAGCAACCAGTAGGTATCCTCGATCGCTGAGTGAAGGTGTTGCGGAACCAATCTATTCCATTGGTTCGCGTGGCATGGAAGCATCACTCGCCAGGGGAGTCTACTTGGGAGCGCGAGGACGACATCCGAAACCGCTACCCGCAATTGTTCGAAGACGAATCTATGTCTTGAATTTTAAGTTGCTAATATTTTTTTCTTGCAATGCATTTGATCCCCCGACTTTAGTTTAATTTCAAGGTCGAAATTTTCTTTAAGTTGGGTAGGATGTAAACCCCCAATATTTTCTAAATTATTTTAGTGCCTTAAGAGTTATTTTTCTATATTATTTAGAATTTATTTGGTATACGTAAGTAAATAGAAATGCATGTGTGTATATATTATATGTGTGCTGTTAATATTTCTATTAAATAAGGTATATAGTAAATTCTAGAATTTTTAGGAATTTATTGGTAATTTTTAGGAGTTTATTGCTTGCTTAAAATATAGATATATTTATAGTTTATATATATATATATATATATATATATATATATATATATATATATAATAACTAATTACTGTTAAAAGAAAAAAAAAAGGAAGAAGTAATAGCTGGGCTCGGCCACACCCAGCAAGGGGCGGGCCAGCCTCAGCTCAGGAGCATAGTGTTCTATGAAAAAAAATATAGTGGGGAGGGGACCAACCCACGTGGGGCCGGTCCACCTCACCCGAACCCCCCTCCTAATGTTAATTGCTAGCAGCACAGCTGCTATGAACTCCAACCGAGCCCCATATATTGTAGTCCTATTCGAAATAGGATTTGTGGCGAGCAGTATATATACAACTGCTCCAAAAACCAAACCCTAACCCCCCCGAATACCCACCTTCCTCCTGAAACCCCAAACCCCGACGAACCACCCAGAGGGGCTTGCGACCGCCACCGTCGACCGAAGCTTCGCCAGCCGCCCGTCTCGACCGAGAACAACTCTTCTGGTTCTTCGTTCAGCAACCGAGGTACCCACCTCTCGATCCAAGTTCTTCCTATCTATTATACCGTTTTTGATTCTATGAGTTCCTGCGTAAGGCCTATACAACCCCCTACAAACCTCTTCTGATAGATTGAACTGAGACCCATTAGCTTCTTCGTGAAATCGACGAGAAATCGTCGAGAAACTGCCCCAAAAGGCAGACCACAAAAGACTGTAGGAAACCCTGTTTCGCCTTCAATTTTGCACAACCCATTAATTATTTCTTGGAAATTTCTGAACAGATTTTTAGAACACCTATGGGACTACCAACCCCATCTTTTAGAATAATTTATAACACCCTACCTGCTAATATTTATGATGTTAAAGTTGTGCGAAAAACTGTTTTCAAATTAGTAAATTTCTAAATTTTTCTCCGATATGACGTGCGCCCCGACAAACCGGGCGACGTGGTCGTGCGCTATACGCATCGAAAGGCGCATATGGATGTTGCGGACGTGTGGGAACTTACGGAACTCAGTTTCGTCGCGTGTGCGCGAAGAAATCAACGTGTATCCGTCGAGATACCCCGTATCGACATTTTGTAAATTGCCCATAACTTCATGTACAGTCGTCAAATCGAGACGAAACTTGCGCCAACAGGTCCGGATCAAAATTCTGGTCCTGTCTGCCAAGTTTGGTTCGATTCTGAGAAGGTCGAATCGGAACCTATTTTTGGCGGGCCCGCGACCCACTCAAACAGGCAATTTTGTGCACAGCTCATCGGAATCCAAAATTGGACATACCATTGGGTTTGTCTCCTCAAACTGAATCCGTAGACATATAGTTTGACGACTTTAGAGACCATAGACTTCGGCACGCATTTCGGTGCAAAGCGGATCCAACGGCGGACATCGTTTTGACTCGAAATTACGATTTTGCCCCTGTTCCAGAATTTGACTTTTGGACAAGCATTTCATAGGTACATCTTTTACACCGAATGCATTTTTGATGTTTGTTTCAGCATCCAGAGTTGTTTGGAGATTGTGACGTTTCTTAGCTGACATTGTGATTTCTTGGGCTTGCCACTTTGCACCATCAGGCAAGATACCTTGCCACCTTACTCTGTGATTATTATATTCTTATTTTCAGTTGTTATTTTCAGCATTTTGTTTCATGATATTTAAACTGTGCGTCCAAGTCACACTTGGGTGTAAGCGACTCTATCGGTCGTTTACCTCACCTTATTTATTTCTCTTGCATTGACTTAGTCTAGTGACCACCCATTGATGATGAGGTATTGGTATATCTCATACGGCCTTGACACTTGTCGTATCACGTTATGTGAGTCACATGTAGGACACGTTTCCGCGTAGTCGGTTGGCCACCGATACGTATGGAGCGTGCGACGGATAGGAGTAACTGCCAATAGTATTGCATGTTAGAAGACTTGGCGGTTACTAGAGGTTCATATCAGTCATAGAGATGATGATACTAGACATTGGGTGGGGAGAACAATACATGACGTATGGGCTTCTTTACACTTCCCTGATTACCTGTGCGCTCCTACGGAGACGCAGGCTCCAGGCGCCCTCTGACGTTTTCCAGAGCGTTATGGACGTAGCCCTTTGTACATGGTGCCCTCTGACGCTTCCCGAGCATTATGGACGTAGGCCCCTGGTACCCTTTATGGGAACTATGCCGATCCCATTTACAGCCAGGACTCATACGTTGAAGGATTGTATCTCAAACTGCATGTTCACAGTAGAATGGTCAGGAACCCGATTGCATGCATACCTTTTCTCTTATTATATTATCACAGTTTATATGGCATGGTGTTTTCTTGTATCTTGCTATGTCCCCTGAGGACCTGGTTATCTCTCCAGGTTTAGACGATATTCCACAGGAGTACGGAACGGCATTGGAGCTATCCTACATTGATGACGAGGCAGTCACTATTGATTTCTAGTCTATTCTATATTTGAGACATTATTGGACATTATTTTATACCTCTTTCATTTCTATTTTTGCGGAGGTTGGACTCCGATCTTGTGAGACTATTTTTCATAGCTGTTTGGAGTGAGTATGTTCACCCGGCTATCTTTTGATACTCTGCTTATTTCATTTGGACTTTATTATCTTCTGTGTTGAGCTGTGATGAGATTAGATATGTTATTCTGGCCTGTGGTTATTTATTTACAGCTTATGTGCATATATGAGGATTCTATATATTGGGGTATTCTTCGTATATGTACAACTGGCATGTTCACGTACTCGGTCCTACGTATTTTGGGACTGGGGCGTTACATATGTATATATATGTGTGAGGATGGGTCAATGTCCTGTGAAGTAAGGGTTGTTAGTAGTGGATAAGGTATTAGCCTATGTCTAAGAGTAGTCATATACCAGTCTCATATAGGCAATGCATTTTATCCTCTATATAAAGCCACCTATATGTAATAACCATATGTTAGGATATAGGCCCAATAGGAACTAGTAAACTTCAAATTATAACATGTAGGAAAGAAAAGGGCTGATAAACCCAGCCAATTAAGGGGAAAACGACCTGGTAACCGAACAAAGCACTAGATAGGCTTATTTACACTCTTAAATTGTTTGTTGATTATATAAATTCATATTATAGGTCTATTGGACTTTGACTCAGAGTGGCACCGTACCAGCAGTGCAGAACCACAGGCAAGTATACCTTGCCTTTCGTTACAGCTTTATCTACATGCTTATCTGCTTTCATTATTCAGTTGGTTGCTGACCTGTGCTTCATCATTGCTCACAGTTAGCCTTGTAGCTTTATTGGACATGATTTTTACTTGTACTGGTTTGAGTTGTATCGTAGGATGATCACGTTATAAATTGAACTGCTATTTTTCTTATTTTTTTGTTTACAACATGCGAGTCTACACACGGGCGAGGGTTGTCCGTTGTACCTGCGAGTCCACACACGGGGCGAGGGTGACTTGTCTTGAAACTAACATGCGAGTCCACATTCGGGGCGAGGGTTGGTATTACATTGATTTTCTTGTTTACTTGTTTTCCAGCAGTTCATTTATATGTAGTTGTTCATACATTCAAGTCTCGCGATTGTTTAGCTTTTCCTGCTTATATCCTGGATTTCTTTCATGCATGTTAAACTGTTAGAAAGGCTTGTATATTATGTATCTTGCTAGTCCTCTGAGGACCTGATTATCTCTTCATGTTTAGCCGAGTATTGAGCCAGGTGCACGCGAGCAGGTTTGAGCCATCATTGGACCACGGTGCCACTGCAGACGAGGGTACTTGATGATTAGTAGTTTGACTCGGTTATTTCTATTTCATGTACTATTTTATTCCGTCTACTGGTAGTGGATTTGTGTCCACCGACGTGACCTAGATTCATGATGAGCTTGATACTTCATTTTATATATTATCATTCTATATTCAGTTGATTGTGTCATATTTTTGTGGATGAGATCTAGACTGCCTTGTTAGTTCCATAGATTCATTGACATGTATTTGTACTAGACAGCGTTCTACCGCCGACACTGGGGCGTAGGCTGGACGTACCCACGGCTCATGCCCAAATATTGGGTGCGGGTCGTGACAAAACATTTTTCCAAACTAGAGAGTACCTGTGAGAGAATCGAGCAATACAACGCACGAACCAAAACACCAAAACAAACCACGCAGACACAGAAAATTTTTGACGTGGAAAACCTTTGCGGGAAAAACCACGGGACGATCGGAGTCTAACCCTGAGAAGCCTTCACTAATTAAATAAAGGAGTACACCCTCTACAAACTTCTCCCGATCCAAATCGGATCCCCACAACACATAGAAGCAAGAATGATGATTACAAGGCTACGAAGAACAAAGATGAAGAGTAGATATTACCCGAACACGATCCTCCTTCAGAAACGGCCTTCAATCCTCCTTCTTCTCTCCCAAAGTTGCAATGTCACTCTTGCCTCCTTTTTTTTCTCTTGTTCTTCAATGTTGTGTTATGATTAGGGTTAGGAATAACCATGTATAAACTCTCTAATCTGCAGCAAAACCTGGACCGTAGGATATGATCCAATGGTGGTTAAATTACCCTGAATAATGCTTCAGCCCCGACACACAGAGTTCGGCCAGAACTCTGTCCTGGCACAGAGTTCGGCCAGAACTCTGTGCTCTGCTTCCAGCAAGGTTCTGGAACAGAGAGGCAGAATTCGGCCAGAACTCTGCCCCCTCTCTCCAGCAGCTCCTCTGGCAGCTCCCGAGCTTCTTCGTCTTCTCCGACTGGCCTCCTCACCTCCCCGAGCTTCTCTGACACACAGACGGCGCTCGTCGCACTCCGGGATCTTCTTCACATAGGTTGGGAACCCCACCCACTCCAACAAGAATGAAATTTTTTTAAAACAAATTGACTGCAAATTTCTAATCTAACCAAATATGAGTATGTGAATGTTGAAATGAGAAGTGGATTTCTTGGGATACAAAACCCTATATGAGTATGTAAATGTTGAAATGGGAAGTGGATTTTTAGGAGTACAATAAAACTTGTATCGAACTGATAGTTTTGTTATTATAGATGGCAAATCTTAAAATGTTCAAAAAAACAATAATGATTCTATTGATTGTTATTTCTTATCCTTCCAAAACCTAACATCTACATTGTAACCCTTCAATTTAGTAATTGGCAAGTCATGTTAACATCTACATTGTAACCCTCCATTTTAGTAATTGGCAAGTCATGTTACTTGGATTCCTTTCCTAGTTTCTGTCTAGGAAGCAAGAATTTATTTAAAAACATATTTTTCTTGGTTTTCACAAACCAAAAAGAAGTACAAGTTCATTACTTCCAAAAGGTCCAACTGCCAAATAACTTTATCAGGTAAAACTTCTTCCTTTTTCTTTCGTGTTGTTGCATTTGTTATTTCCATATTGAATAGTTTCCACAAATCAAAAAGAAATATAAGCTTCCTACTTCCCAAAAGGTCCAATTGCCAAATAACATGATGCTCTCAAAGCTTCCTGATGGCCACTCCTTCCATTTCCTTCTTCTTGTTGCTATTTTCTTCTTGAACTCGGATTCTTTTAGTTTCCAAAGCAAAAAAGAAATATAACTTTCTTACTTCCCTCGTCCGAATCGGATCGTCCCTCTGGTAGGTGATATCTTCACCAACACCATGTCTCCATCGGCGAACTCCAATGGTCTGCGACTAGCATCTGCCCAGTGCTTCTGCCTGTCCTGAGCAACTCTGAGTCTGTCTCTGATCATCCGGACATTCTCTGCCATCTCAGCGATCATCTCTGGTTTGAGCATAACTCTGTCTCCGACGTCATCCCAAAAGAGTGGTGTGCGGCATCGCCGTCCATACAATGCCTCAAAGGGTGACATGCCGATGCTGGCTTGGTAGCTGTTGTTGTATGAAAACTCTACCAAGTGAAGATGACTCTCCCATGATCCTCTGAAGTCTAAAACGCAAGTCCTCAGTATGTCCTCGAGCGTCTGGATCATCCTCTTCGACTGTCCGTCAGTCTGCGGGTGGTACGTCGGGCTAAATTTGAGTCGGCTGCCCAACTCCTCATGCAAGCTCCGTCAGTAGTGGGATGTGAATCTGTTGTCTCGATCTGGCACGATGCTCACTGGCACTCAATGCAAACGAACTATCTGCTGCACATATAGCTCTGCCAACTTCTCGGTGGACAGCCCCACCTTGAAGGGTATGAAGTGAGCACACTTCGTCAATCTGTCGACGATCACCCAAATGGCATCCTTCCCTCCTTAGGAACGAGGAAGTCCTGAAACGAAGTCCATAGTAATATATTCCTATTTCCACTTGGGAATGGATAAAGGCTGCAATAGACCGGCTGGTCTCTGTCGCTCTGCCTTTACTTGCTGACACACTAGGCACCTCGAGACAAAATGTGCTACGTCCTTCTTCATCCCGTGCCACTAGAGATGCTTTCGCAAGTCACGGTACATTTTGTTGGCACCGGGGTGAATAGAATATAGCGACTGATGCGTCTCCTGCAAGATCGCCTCAATCAGCTCGCCCTTCGGCACGCATAACCGACTGCCGTGTCACGCCCCGCTCCAGAATAATCGGGTACGGGTCGATGCATGCCCGGCCTACACTGTCGTTGACAGCGGTAGTGAACCGTCTGGTCATCAATAACAAGAGTATCTCATCACAGCATCTAATCTCGGAATCTATACTAACCATCATAGCAATCCACTATACAATTATTACAACTTATACATGAATGTCCGGGTACAAAGCCGGTAAAATATAAATGATACAACAACAATATATAAATCAAATACACTCAATCAATCTCTATACATGAATTAGCTATCTCAATGTCAAGCGAGCTCCAATGCCAATCATGACAATCTAAGTGTCCATCTCACCTGTAATCAACGATCCAGTCAGGAAAGGAGCAAAGTACAATGTAACTCAATAAAACTCACCATGGAAAATCAATGGAATGGTACATTAAAGTATAACTGAAAGACAGAGAGTAAGATAAACAATAAGCATGCACTAGCTACGTGTACATGTGCAATTGGACGTTATCAACATGTGGGGACTAATATGTAATCAGGCATATAAAATATGCTATCAGTCAACATATAATCAGGCATGTCTGACGACAATGCTATCAGACATGCAATAATCAGGCATGTCTGACGATAATGCTATCAGTCACGCACGAAATGGACTCAGGCATACAGAGTATGCTATCAGGTAATATTTGTCCAATATTAGTCAATCACATGTCTCTAGAACGTCCCCCACCCGACACGAGAAATAATGCAAGCAATCAATCGAGAACAAGTGAAATAAATGACACGATAACAAGAGTAAGTGTAATGCATGCAATGATGGTAATACTGAGTACATGTACTTGCCTTGATTCCGGGGTTTTGGTTCTTGTCCTTTAATCACCTAAAAAATAGGAAAAAGGGGATAATAGACTTTCTATTACCTTAACTAAAGTATTCTCTATACTACTATCTATTACCAAGGTTCACTAACTAATCTATAGTAAAACTAATGGACTCTCTTGCTAACAATCCTCTGGCCCAAAATCCCAGCTAATCACTAACTCTTATTTATTAACATTGTTCAAACATAAATTGCCACACACTCTTATATTGGATCCTCTACTCGATCCATGGCCAGAGTCAAGTCTGCCAACTCCCTCTTAACAAATCCATAGCTAAGTCACTATTGTGAAGTTGAATTCCATCAGTTAAGTTTAATTGAGGACTTAACCAACTAACCCTACACTTATCCAATGGTCCTCTACTTGAAATTTAGCAGCCAACCCCTGTTCTTATCGAAGCATATCAATGTATTCTAAATTCTTCTGCCTGTGTCCGACATTTCACTGGATACTTGTGTCGCTCAAGTCCAGCACCCTGCGTCCTCCGTTTCAACATGTTGATACTGTCTCTACACAAAATCCCCACACCTATGGCTACCTAAAAATCATCAAGAAGAAGTGTAGAATATACCTGCAGTTTGAAGTGAACTAGGCATGCTTCCAGCGTGTCCAATACAGGTGTCCCCGGGCCCACAGTTGACGACAGGGTCCAACTGGCCATTCCGTCGAACAGTTAGCGTGCACAAAAGAGAATAGTAAGTATGAGTTCAATTTGAATCATCTCAACTCCAAAATTGGAGAATTCGCAGGATTAGATCGAGAAAAAGCTCACCAACACAATTATCAGTAAAATCCAAGAATTTAGACAACTGGATCGATCAAAATGAAGCTGCTGACATAACTTCCAATCAAGAACATATATACACAGAAGGAATTCGAATGTACCTAACAAAATTAGCAAGGAGAAGGAAGGAAAATTGGAGGAACTCACCAATCCTTCAATCAATTTACAAAAATAAGATGAGGAACCGATCCTAACTACCCGGAGAATCGATCCACAAATCTGATCATAAAACCAAAGCAATTCCATAAAATCAAGGGAAGAATTCAAATGTTCCAAGAACTCAACAATGGAGAGAAAGAAGGAGTGAAGAGAACTTACCAGAGCCGATCGGTCAGTCGAACGGCCCAGAGGAAGAAACGAGGATGGAGAACTCGCCTAGACACCGATCGATGAAGCTTGCCATGGCCAGAGCTCCGCATGGATGGAGGAGGAAGAAGAAGAAGCAGGGGATCGGTTGAACTTTTGGCAGGGCTTCGTCGTTCCAGAAGTGATGAAGAAGAAGGAAGACTGGTCTTATTTATAGGTGGGCGTCGGTCAGGCGGTTGGCCGGGTACCTGACCGACAGTTGGACGGGCAGCGGTGGTTACAATCCGACGGCTAGGACGAGTTTGGGTTGTTAGAGATCAACCGTAGGGAGGAGAGAAGCAGTTAGGCAGTTGGGGGAGAAGTTTCTAGAGAAGCCTAGAGTTCTTGGTCGCCGTCGTCGCCGTTCCGTAGAAAAAATAGGGAGTGGAGGGAAATGATGAAAGAGTGAAAGGATTTGAATTATATAGCTGTTGGTTCAGATTCCGGGTTAGAATTTGAACCCGCGCCCTAGGTTTAACAGGTCGGGCTGTTTGAGTGGGTCGGCTAATGGGCCAACGAAATGGCCTGAGAAGGCAGAAAGAATTTACAAGGAAAATTCAAATCAATAAGTTTAATAAAATTCTAAGAAAATTAACCTCAAAGATCCATCCTCTGCAAGGGTGAAGTCATCAAGTAGTCCAGCTAAAGCCTGAACTCCGAGTCGACGGAGGCTCTCATCTGTAAACTGAGTCTCCTTGATCTGATCTATCAGACCCGACTGAATATCCAGCGCCATCATCTGTATCTCAGCTCCTTGTAGAATCATCTCGATACCAAGCTTCTTTAGATCCTCCCGCAAATGTCGGTCCATTCTCATGTACCATGCCATCGGATGCCTACTCAGCGCATCCGCTACTACGTTCGCCTTCCCAGGATGGTACTGTAGATCAATGTCGAAGTCCTTCATCAACTCCAACCATCTACGCTGTCTCATGTTCTGCTCCTTCTGCGTGAATATGTACTTCAAGCTCTTGTGGTCTGTAAAGATCTCCACTCGCTCTTCGTACAGATAATGCTTCTATAATTTGAGAGCAAAAATCACTCCAGGTAACTCCAAGTCGTGAGTAGGATAGTTCCGCTCATGAGTCTGTAGTTACCTAGATGCATAGGCAATCACTTTTCCATGCTGCTGTAGAACGCATCCTAGCCCCTTTCCTGAAGTGTCGCTGTAAATAGTGAAGCCTCCTGGTCCTGATGGTAGTGTAAGAATCGGTGTAGTCGTCAGTCTTCTCTTCAGCTCATAAAATACTGCCTGGAATGCCTCCTTCCAGATGTACTCTGCGTCCTTCCGTGTCAGCTTCGTTATGGGCTCGGCTATCCTGGCAAAGTCTTGGACAAACTTCCTGTAATAGCCTGCTAAGCCCAAGAAACTCCTGATCTCTACTACTGATGTCGGAGCCTTCCACGTCTCGATGGCAGCAATCTTCTTGGGGTCCACTGAGATACCATCTCCAGTAACTACATGACCGAGAAACTCCACTCGGTCAAGATAGAACTCTACTTCAACAGCTTTGCATACAGCCTCTCCTTCCGCAGAATCCCGAGAACTATCCGTAAGTGCTCCTCGTGTACCTCCGGCGTCTTCGAGTATATCAAGATATCGTCGATGAACACCACGATAAATTTATCAAGATATTGGTGAAATATCTTGTTCATCAAGTTCATAAAGACAGCTTGTGCATTTGTGAGACCAAATGGCATCACCAAAAACTCGTACTGCCCATACTTCGTGTTGAACGCCGTCTTCTGGATGTCTTCAGCTCTGACCTTCACCTGGTGGTAGCCTGACCTTCACCTGGTGGTAGCCTGACCTCAAGTCTATCCGGGAGAATACCTTCGGTCCACTCAATTGGTCAAACAGATCGTCTATCCGAGGCAACGGATATCTGTTCTTGATGGTAATGGAGTTCAACGCCCGGTAGTCAATGCACAACCGGACCGTACCATCCTTCTTCGGCACAAAGAGCATGGGTGCTCTCCATGGTGAAGCGCTGGATCGAATGAAACCCTTGCTCAATAGGTCGTCAATCTGCTCCTTCATCTCTATGGCCTCCTTGGGGTTCACCCTATAGCAAGCCTGGGACACTGGTGATGAGCCCGATACCAAGTCTATAGTGAACTCCATGTCTTTGTCGGGTGGAAGTTATAGTGCCCCGCTCCCATTGGGGCGAAGCACTATGTAATAGGCTCGTGCCAAGTTAGACATGGTCGAGAACATAGATGGCTAGTCTGACTCGGCGACGAGTTTAGTATACAAAAACCATGGCATCAATAAAATCGATTTGGACGAGTGATATGAGTACCGTTCCAACTAATGGATCGACTACTGTTGGAATAAGTCCTAGATGCGGTAGGCGGCGTCTTGGCGAAGGAACTCTAAAGAGAGCGACGCAACCCGTCTGTCGTTGGTTTTATTGGTTTTCTTGGCTTTCTGAACGAATTATTGTGTGGATTTGATAGTGTGCTTTCGCGTCGATTTCTGAATGGGTCTTTAGGAATTTCGAAGGAAGGATTGAAGGAAGGGTTTTAATTCGATGCTCGTGCCATTACAGGAGTTCGTGTAACTGACGCTTGACCGTCGCGAAGCGTTCTCCTACTCTCGGCGCAATCTCCTTAGGTGGGTGGTTCTTCGGCCCCTTCTTTTCTACTCCTTTCCGCCAACTAAATTCTTAAAGTTCAACGTTAAAATTGATGATGCTAACGGGATATATGCTTGCCACTAAGATCAAGAGCTCGGGATAATATATCAACCTAGAGAAGTTAACTCTGAATCGATAGGTTCACACTAAGTAGAGGAAAGATAAAGTTCTAAGAAAGAGATAGAATATATTTCATGCCATGCAAAACACAACTATGAAAACCTTGGTGGCGGTACATCATGCCTCGGAGAATTTGGTGCCTACGGGATGCTAAATCAGAACGTACGATTTCGGGAGAAAGGACCCTTGCACGAGTAGGAATGATTATGTGATTTGATAATGGTTACGCTATGCATTTTACTTTAAACATATTAAATGTTCATACATTCGCATGGTCAAGGACGACTTGTGCACAAGGTGAGCTTTCCTCGAGACGGTACCCGGGGTCCTGGGACCGAATCGGCCTAGGAGAAAATTATGGAAATCGTGCTTCGGCGCGAGGCATTGCGAGACCTCAAGTTAGGCTCGCTACCTGAACTAGAGGGCACGTCGCAAGGCTACGTAATCGTCCTTTATGGTGTCGATATCACCAATGACCGCATATAGGATAGATTGTATGCTCACTTAGTGTCTATACAGGTGGTAAGTATCATGCATATTTTGTGCAGGAAAGGAGCACGGCCGTGGTAAGAATGCCTTTAAATTGGTTATGTGTTATCGTTTAAAATGTGCCTTCGATATGAACTGCAATTCATATAGTTCTAAATAGAAAGATCACTTCGTATGCTAGAATCCTTAATAAGCAGTGTCGGTTTAGACGAGTGGGTTCGTCCCATCCACTAGCAAGTGTGCTAACCCCCAACTCTCCAGGTAACGAGCGCGCTGCGGGAGCTCGAGACTAGACCTGAAGCTGAAGAACGGGAGGCGGCACGAAGCTCTCCTATTTTGAAGTATTTTGAAGCCCAACTCAGATTGAAGGCTTTGTTCAAATGTATAAAGGGGCGTAAATGTATGGAACGACAAGGATTATTTCAGGGCAAACTTGTCGAGAGTTTTTCTTTTGTGTTTCAAGATGTAGCCGCAACGGCATATGTAATATAAAAATGACCTTGCACATACTTTGCAAGCTTATGAATGAAAAGCTAAATTTCTTCCTATGCTATGTCTTCAACTCTCTGTACTGTTTAATTTCAACGCGTCGAGTCAAAAAGGAATTTCCAAATTTTACATTATTGCCTTGTGCAAGTCCATTAAAGACTTGCACGGCATCACGTCCCGACCCGTGGGGATCGATTTATATCGAGTCAAGGCGATGGCGACCGATTCGACGAGTCGGGGCGTGACAAGTTGGTATCAGAGCTAGGTTCACACCTCTGACCTTTCAAAATACTTTCTTTTAGATGATGCCGTTGCGATTTTTCAAAAACTATGCTTTTCGACATATGCGGCCTGAAATAATCGTTCCATACATATAAGCCCGTAGATATTTTGAGAATACTAACGGGTTTGCTCAATTTTATAAAAATAACGGAAAGACTGGGTATCCCTGCTATCAACGTCACATTGATTAGCACGGATAGTACCGAAGGTGCGACGCCTAGCGAATCTGCCATGGAGAGACTACTATGCCTCATGGAACTCCAACAACGCCAGTCAGAGACGCAGCAAAAGCAAATAGAGGCCCTGACCTGGATCGTGAGCACCATAGCGACTCAACAAAACTCGACGAACGTCATGTCCGCGGAAGAAGTGCAACCCGTAAAGACAAAACATGTGTCTTCC
Source organism: Iris pallida (assembly GCA_029216955.1). NCBI lineage: Eukaryota > Viridiplantae > Streptophyta > Magnoliopsida > Asparagales > Iridaceae > Iris > Iris pallida. The sequence goes on from JANAVB010015800.1 coordinate 7,633,116, forward strand.
TCCTCCCTGCTCAAGATGACCAAGTTCAAGAAAATGAACCCTCCTGAATTCAACGGTCGAGCAGAGCCTGACGAAGTCATGGGGTGGCTAGTGAAGATTGAGGGCCTGTTTACTCTCCTCAACATCAAGGGGTCCAAGAAAGTCGGGTGCGCAGCGTTGCAGCTCAACTTGAGGGCCTACGACTGGTGGGAGGCGAAGAAATAGGAACTCAAGGAGGCCAACCCCAATGCTAAGATCTCGTGGGAGATGGTCAAACTGGCCTTCCTCGAGCAATACATCCCTCGTGCCCTTCGTCGACAGAAGGAAGAGGAATTCATGTCCTTGAAGCAAGGAAACTTGTCCGTTGAAGACTACGATGCGAAGTTCGCAAAGCTTACGAAGTTTGCCGGGGCCTTTCTGCCGAACACGGAGGCGTGGTGCGAGCGCTTCCAGCAAGGCCTGAATGATGATTTGTGTCAGGATGTCATGAACCAGAGATGCCAGACGTACAGAGAATCATATAATGCCGCCCTTGATAGTGAGCGGATCTTCGGTTGAGCGTCGCAGAAGGGCGGATCAAGCATCCGCAACAACTTTAACAAGCGTCCTCATGACGCGGGAGGGTCTGGTGCGCCAAAGCGCCAGAACACGATCGAGTATCAGGGGCCTCACCCAGGCGTACAGTGCCATCGCTGCGGCAAGATAGAACATCTGGCGGTCGATTGCCGAGGGGGATGCTTCAAGTGTGGCCAGCTAGGTCACAAGGCAGTAGATTATCGCATGGGGAGGGCGAACCAACATCCACCAAGGGACGTCCAGAACCAGAATAGGGCGCCTCCCGCCCATGGCGCAAATGCGGTGCCCGTAAACCCACAAAATTGCCAAGGGGCGCAAGGTCGAGTCTACGCACTGACTCGGGACGAAGCCTATGCGTCCGACACTATCATGATAGGTATACTACTCTATAAAAATATGCCTGCTAGAGTATTGTTCGATTCGGGTGCTACGCATAGTTTCATATCTGCCAACTTTGTAAAAGAGAATCAACTACCTATGCAACTTTTATATATGAATCTTAGCGTTAGCACTCCATCGAGAGTAGATATGTCTGCCACTCAAATTTGTAGGGATGGTTACATATGCATCGGAGGGAAGAATCTATCCTTGAAAGTTATCGTCCTCGACGTCAAGGAGTACGATATAATCCTCGGCATGGATTGGTTGGGTGCATGCCACGCAACGATCGAGTACGCAGAGAAGAGAGTTGTGTTCCGCCTTCCCGACGAAACCAAGTTCTCCTATTCGTGCGGAGCAGCATCAAAGTCGGCAATGATGATATCGGCGATTTTGGCAAGGTGTATGTTGCATTCTGGGTGCAGCGGGTACCTAGCATCCGTTCGAGACACGAGAACGGAGATTGCAAGCACGGCCCAGACTGAAGTCGTGGCAGAATTTCCTGATGTGTTCCCAGACGAGTTGCCAGGGATGCCGGACCGAGAGATAGAATTCAGCATCGACACCTTTCCGGACACCCGACCGATATCCAAAGCACCTTATCGAATGGCGCCGGCAGAGCTGAAGGAACTGAAAGCACAACTACAAGAGTTACTAGATCACGAATATCTTTGCCCTAGTGTCTTCCCGTGGGGTGCCCCAGTGTTATTTATGAGGAAGCAGGATGGATCGATGCGGCTGTGCATCGATTATCGGGAACTCAACAAAGCTACGGTACGAAACAAGTACCTGTTACCGAGGATAGACGATTTGTTTGACCAGCTGCAAGGGGTGACGGTGTTTTCCAAGATTGATTTTCGCTCAGGCTACCATCAATTGAAGATCAAGTCCGAGGACGTGTCGAAGTCAGCCTTCCAAACTCGATATGGTCACTACGAATTTCTAGTCATGCCCTTCGGCTTGACCAACGCTCCTGCCGCATTCATGGATCTAATGAACCGGGTGTTCCGACCATTCATAGACAAATTTGTCGTCGTATTCATCGATGACATCCTTATATATTCGAAGAGCAAGGACGAGCACGTGGAATACTTGAAGACGGTGCTACAGAATCTACGCAAACATCAACTCTATGCCAAGCTAAGCAAGTGCGAGTTCTAGATGAACAGCGTGACGTTCCTTGGGCACATTATCTCAGCTGAAGGCGTCACGGTGGACCCAAAGAAGATTGAAGCAATAGTCGAATGGAAGCGGCCTACCTCAGCAGGCGACATCCGAAGTTTCCTCGGCTTGGTAGGCTACTACCGTAGATTCGTGAAAGATTTTGCCAAAATTGCGTCGCCTCTGACTCGCCTCACCCAGAAGGGAGTCGCATTCGAGTGGAACGACGCCTGTGAATCGAGCTTCCGAGAGTTGAAGAAACGGCTCATCTCAGCGCTGATCCTTGCACTTCCAGACGGGCCAGAAGGGTTTCAAATATTTAGCGATGCATCGCGGACGGGTTTGGGATGCGTGCTTATGCAAAGGGATAAGGTGATTTTGTTTGCTTCGAGACAATTGAAGCAACACGAGAAGAATTATCCTATGCATGATCTGGAGTTAGCGGCCATTGTGTTCGCATTGAAACTATGGCGGCACTATCTTTATGGTGTAGCTTGCAGAATCTATACGGACCATAAGAGCCTCAAGTACATCTTCACTCAATGGGACCTAAACTTAGGCAGCGGCATTGGCTCGAACTCATTAAAGACTATGATTTGACTATCGAGTACACACCGGGTAAGGGTAACGTCGTAGCGGACGCTCTGAGTAGAATGTTTGCAGGGTGCTTGTCTATCAACCGTAACATACAGCGAGACTTGGCAGAGATGGGTATCGAACTCCGAATCCGTTACCATGGAGCACGATTGGCCCAATTGCACCTTGAGTCGAGCTTGCACAATAAAATAAAGACCGCACAGGAGGACGACCCATTCCTGAAGAAGATACGCGAGCTGATTTCGACGGGAAAGGCGACCGACTTTGTGGTGGACGAGGGCAGAATGACGTGGATGAAGGAGAGGATATGCGTGCCGAACCATGCTGAACTTAGAAAGAAGATTATGACGGAAGCCCATTATGCGAAGTACTCATTGCACCCCAGGAGTACCAAAATGTATAAGGACCTGCGCACGATCTTTTGGTGGCACGGAATGAAGAAAGACGTGGCAACATTTGTTTCACAGTGTATGGCTTGTCAACGGGTGAAGGCCGAGCATCAAAGACCAGGCAGGGAGCTATAGAACCTCGACATTCCAGTATGGAAGTGGAACGACATCTATATGGATTTCATCATGGGCCTTCCGAAGACGTCGCGGGGGAATGATGCAATTTGGGTTATTGTCGATCGTTTGACCAAATCCTCTCATTTCATCGCTATTAAAGCATCTTGGAGCGTCGATCGGTTAGCCCAGATTTATCTCGACGAGATCGTCAGACTGTACGGGGTACCTGCCACAGTTATTTCGGACAGAGACGAGCGATATCACGTTTCTGGACGAGTCTACAGGTGTTTGCCATTAAATTGTTTGATTGAAAACTTTAATACAAACAGAACAGTGTTACAATGTAGGACTTAGATGTAGTCCTAGGAGTACACTTTTGTTTAAGCTGGGTCCTTAGTGCCAATAGAGCGAGTGGTAATGCGTTGACTCCGTTGACCGGCTGACGACGGTTATCGGTTCTCTGAAGGTGTGGATTGCTCTGGGTGCTGGAGCTTGCTGAGAGGAGGAAGACGTTGAGTGTCTGTATCTACCTCTCTGATGATTTCTTGTATGTTCGTTGTGGATTCTCTGTGTGTGTGAAGGAGAAGATCCCTCTATTTATAGTTTTGCAGGCTGGCTGCTCATGCGCGCATGTAGGATGCGCCGGTGTGTGGGGACGCCACGTGGAGGTTGCTGATGGAGGTGCGTAGATGATGCGCCCTGATTGAGGGGGAGAACTCTTTATACTGCTGTTGTGAGCCGACACGTAGCAGAGGAGAAGATCTTTCTGTTGCTGAAATCTTGGACGAGTTGAGTCAAAGAACACGTGTCATCGACCCATGGCTTGAAGATCTCAGATTTGGGGGGGTAGTGATCTGGTGAGCTGCGCCTTGGATCTGGGCGCAGGAGGAGGTTGCGGCTCATAACCTTTAGGAGTTACAAACCATTTAGGGCGCATGGCTTTTAAGGCGCATGCAGGTGACCTTCCTTCTGTCTTTCGGGATCAGAGATCAGTCTGGGGCACATGGCTTTTGAGGCGCATGCAAAGCTTCAACTGGAGACTCTTTTTCTGTCTTTAGGGATCAGTGAAGGGTCTGAGGCGCACGACTTTTGAGGCGCATGCTGGTTTAGACACATGGCCGTAGAGGCGCATGCGGATGGCCACGTGGCAGTAGCCGTCGGAATAGAGTCATGATGATGCTGACGTTGCCGACGCTTTATTCTCTGAAAAAAGCTATCAACTGTTCAGACTTTGGGAAGCGTGCTGCCAACTCTGGTGTCTGTTCAGCATTTAATGTTTGTGACGTTCGATGGACAGCTGAGTGGGCACATTGGTTGGTGTTCCACTCGGCATGGAGATGTGAGGGGGGGGACGCATCCTCTGTGATGTGCCGGGTACTGTAGGGCACGTCTGTGTGATACGTCTGATGCTGGAGGGCGCGTCCGTGTGATGCGCTGTTTGGCTGGCGCATCCGACATGTCCTTTAATGACGCGACTGTCTCGCTCCTCGAGTGCCATAAATAGCCGTTTGGCTGAATTCGAGGCATCCGGTTCATCCATTTAATGCAAATTCATTGCACAGAATTCGAAGAGTCATCTACTTGGCGTATGGGTTTGATTTGCTCGGCCTATAAATAGTGGCATGGAGAGAAGGTTTGCTCCTCGTTCCCTCACGTACTTCCAACATGAACTTGGATATGCGGGTGCATTCTGTTGACAAAGTGCTCCCGAGGGTGAAGATGAGACGTCGTGCTGTCTTCGATGCACTTGAAGGTGACTGTTACATCCAAAAGACGGAGTCGAGGGCTTCTGAGGCAGGCGGAAGGTGCCTGTTGCATCCAAAGATAGGGATGTTCGGGCCTCGTCTCCGTTGTTCCGGAAGAGCCGTAGATCGGAATGGTGGTGCTAGGCTCTCTCTTTCTTCAAAGTGGGTGCCGCCCACTTTGATTGTGTTGAAAGCTCCTTGTGCCATGATTTCGATCACGGTCTTCCTTGGTCTTTGGAGGCTCTTTCGAAGCCTTCCCTGGCCACAGCATTTGCAGTGCTCTTCCCTTCCTTGGTTCCAGCCAGAGGGTTAAATGCTTTGCTTGGCGAAGCACTTATCAGGTGAGCTTGGCTGGAAGAGCAGCACATAACTGGGCTCTGCTCGGCCAGGTGAGCCTGGTTGGAAGAGTTGCTCATAACTGAGCTGCTGAAGGGATGTACATAACTGAGCTGGATGCATATAACTGAGCTGCTGAAGAGATGGTGGGATGCGCCTGGCTGGAGGCGCATGGCATTTGCTGTGCCTAACTGACAGCACATGGTGACTGCTGCACCTATCGGAAGGCGCATGGTGGCTGCTGTGCCTATCTGGAGGCGCATGGTGGCCGCTGCGCCTATCTGGAGGCGCATGGTGGCCGCTGGCTGTAGATCTAGGATCTTTCTTTTGTAGAAATTCTCCTTTGTACAACCTTTTCTAGCCATGTAATAGACTTTTATATATAAATAAAAAGTCCTTCTTCGAATGGCTTATTTGATTTTGCTATCTGAGTTCTGGCGCATATAGTGCCTGGCGCATAGGCTTTCTGGCTGTGAAATTCCATGCTTCTACAAGACCCCCTTCAAAGTTTTCAAAACTTTTGAATAAGTTTTGGAATACTTTGAATAAGAAGCATGGAGGTCAGGGCGCATGATTGTTGGGCGCATGCTTGTTCGGGCGCATGCTCCTTCCAGTTGATGATGATGACGCCTTGGTAACCCAAAAGATTAATGATGATCTTTTGGTTGAATTTGCTGTTATCTCCTCACGGAATCCGAAGCAACGGCTGAGATTACACGTCATCGGTTCACGCGTGCGACCAAGCCCTATAAATAGGTAAGGGTTGGGGAGAGAGAAAGAGTTCATCTGCTCTGTGCCTTTGCTTTCTTTAGAGTTTTTTCTTCAAAACCCTAACTTTTTCTTCTCTGAGAGAATGGCTCCCAAGACTCCTCGCGGTGGTGCCGGCAAGGGGAAGGAGAAAGCGAAGGAGCCGGCGAAAGTTGTAACGGCTGACGTTCCCCGACGGCCTGTCGAAGTTCGGCCGGAGGTGGTTGGTAAGTCTCGTTTTTCCGTACACCAACGCACATAGACCTTGGGTCTTTAATGATGTGACGCGGTCTTTGTTCGCCGACGCGCATAGGTTTAGACCCTGATGATGCGCCGAGGCTGCTGACGCGCATGGGCTTAAACCCTGATGATGCGTCGAGGCTGCTGATGCGCATAGGCTTAGACCCTGATGATGCGCCGAGGCTGCTGACGCGCATGGGCTTAAACCCTGATGATGCACCGAGGCTGCTGATGCGCATGGGCTTAGACCCTGATGATGCACCGAGGCTGCTGACGCGCATGGGTTTAAATCCTGAATGCGCCGAAGCTCTTCTTTCTCTTGTTGCTTCTAACATTTTTCTGATCTTTGCTAGTGTCAGTAGCGATCCCGCCTTTGAATGAAGTGTTCTTGGAGGCTGTCTTCAACCAGATGGAAGTAGAGTATGATGAGGAAGTGATAAACCCCGCTCAAGAGGCTCTTATGCTGGATCAGCCTCCCGAGAGAATGACCCAAATCCGTGAGCAACAGTATGGGTTCCTCAAACGGATGATGGAACGTGGTGTTTTAAAATCTTCCACATCTGATAAATTGACCTTCTTGAAGCCTGAGTTCCTATTCGGAGATCGTCTCACTTCTACTGATGCGACGGTGTTGAAGGTCAAGGAGGACTGGTTCTTTACAGCGAATGGGGTGCATATGACTGTTAAGCAACTTGAACGTCAATGGCCTTTGACATCCTTCTGTCGCCTTGTTTCCCAGAGGAGGATGTCTTGGGATCTTACCCCTTCTCAGGGGGGAGCGGTGACTGGCGTCATCCAAATTGATTCTACCTTCGACCAAAGGGATACTTTGACCGCCACACGGTCTGAGTCTTCTTTCACCTGGCGGACTCTACGCCCTGGGAGCCTCTACAGTGACGTACCCATTGATATGTTTGCTTATAGTGCTTCGACCTTTACACATCGTATGTTTTTGATGGAACGCTCATACCCGAAAGAAGATTTTTGGGTAGAGGGTTGGTGCCATTACGTTTCCAAGTGGGATAAACTGACACTCTGGATCTTGTCACGGTTCCGGATCGAGCTTCGAGAGATTGGGTTGACTGCCGCGATTCGTGCTACCCAGGCGGGTGTTGATCTCAACAGGCACATGTTCCTCGCACTACTGGAGATGTTTGATGTCCATACCGGGACCTTTTTTACTCCGGTGGGGGAATTAGGGTTCGCACTTCATGAGATGTACGAGGTGTCAAAACTCCCTTGGGGGTTGGAACCCTATGAAGAGTACTTTCCCACCAACGAAGAACTTCAAGTCCTGGGGGACAGGGCTGAGGAGATGACGGCTGTCTTCAAGGAAGTGGCGAGTCATCATTACTATATGCAGAGATGGGATAGGAACGGGACGCAGCCTCATGTGACCGCTTGGAGAGATTATGTCTTTAGACAAGACAAGGAGGATCCCTCATAATTTTCCACTCCACCGGTGCTCTCTCGTAATGAAGTGCTGTCCGAAATGAGCAGGTTAGGGGAGAAAAATCCCCGAGGAAGTGAGGACCAGCAGTCAGATGCACGCTCCTACAGCTGCTTCTGGCATCTTGCTTATCGGATGTCACCCAAGGCGGTGTTGGCGTCCTACCTGATGATATGGCTCCGGGATTGCGTGTTCGCGGGCGGATCCGGTGCCGTAGAGAGGGTAACCCGAAACTTAATCCTGCCAGCCGTGAAGCTGGTCTTCGGGCGACGTTTGGCTCTTCTTCCCGCAATGGTATGTAACCTGCAGCGAGGTTTGAGAGAATTTGCTGGAAATATGATTCATGACAGAGGCCGAAACAACAACTTCCCGCGCGCCGAACTGCCGTTTCACTATTTAATGGGATGGCTGATTTTGCATCATCCCAGTGTGATGAGTCCAGGCTCGGAAGAAGATTATAAGGCTGGAGATGCACTCCTTCGTCGTTTCAATCGGAGGAGCTGGTCACATACTGGTGTCCCTGTTTGTAGAAAGGTTTTATCCCGTCTTCAGGGTTGGGAAATTACCAAAGTTGGTCCAATCTACTTGGGCTTTGAGGCCAACGAAGATCTAAGAGATCTGGGCGAAGGTACCACCACTCTGCCTCAATGGGGATTCCGCTGGTTGCAGAGTATCCGGCCATCTCATCTGGTATACCGGAACAGGAATCAGTGCTATCTGGAACCATATTTGCCAAGCCGCTTTGCGCGGCAATTTGGTTATGCCCAGATGATGTTGGATAACCCCAGTATTTTTCTGGGGTATATTGGAAGTTTGTTGGATGGTGCACGAGCTTGGCATTACTATAATGTCGGATGTACCGGGGCTCGTTTTATGTTGCCCGCCCCAGATTCGCGGCCGCCCATTCTTTACTCAGCCGCCAAATTTTACTGTGCTATGGCTGTTGCGCCCTCCGGATATGACAGGGAGACCAGTCTTATTGCAGGCACTCAGTTAGCGATGACCGGGAACGTGCCGGTGAAGGCCCGATCGCATCGTCCGTCAGGGATAGGTCACCGGAGTGCCCCTTCCGCCTCTCAAGCAGAATCCTCGGGCGATCGATCAAAGCGATGTGCAGACGAAGGGATTGAATCTCCTGTACCGAAGAAGCAGAAGAAGGCGTCGTCACCGACGGCGTCATCGGATTCAGCGTCCGCAGAGGTAAGGGCGTCCCACATAATCTGATTTTGGTTCCACTATTTACGAGGCTTCACCTTCTCTTATAGGAACCGTTAAAAAGAAAACCTCGTACTCCAAAGTCGGGTGGGAGCAGGCAAGAAGGGACGGCGGGCTCGTCTGAAGTGCGTATCCCGCCGACCATGATGTCTCCCATGGAGGAAGATCCGGAGGATGCTGTTGACGTGGAGATTCGGGTATCCCCAGATTATGTCAGGAGGGAAACCGAGGGTGCAGCTGCTTCCGAGACGGCAAAGGCCAGAACGGAAGCTTCAAGTGCCGAAGGTCTAACAAGCACGCCGTTTCCTGGTGGTGAAGAAGAATAGAGTTCGTCGTCTTCCGATGACGTTGCTCCAGAGCTGCAAGAGCCTGTTGCGGAGGCCGCAGATGTATTTGAGACAGAGAAGAGGGTTGAATCCCCTCCTTATCATGATGAGGGGAGGTCGGCTGCATCATTGCCAAGTCCTACCCCGGCTTCAACCGTGGAAGTTGAGGCGGCTACCACTCAGGAGGTAGCGACAGATTCTGTCCCTGTTGAGGGACTCGATGATGAGACCCCTCTGTCAGTCAAGACCGCTGCGACGGGTCAAGAGACAAGTGATAATCTCCCTATTCTGCCAAGGGAGGTACCAACTGTTGATAGGACGTTGGGGGTAGAAGAGGTGGCCGTTGACATCGGTGGTTCCTCCGGGCTTGAGAAGGGTAAGGGTGTAGAACCCTGTGTCGCTCCTTCTACTTGGGGGACCATCTCGACGCCTGTGCCGGCCCCTTCTGTTGCTTCGGCTCCTCGGGCTAGCAGTCCAGCCCCTGTTGATGAAGAGCCCATTGATGCCGAGGTTCAAGCCTCGCTGATTGAGGTTGGCAGATCTTCTTCCGGTCTGCAAACTGTAGTAGCTCCTCCAACTCCCGCGATGACGCCGCAGGTCCTGGCGGATGCAGACGAGTATGTGAAATTCCTCGTCGAGGGGGTGTACAAAATATTGCAGAAGGGTGTATCTGCTGTGATGGATGCCAATGGGAGTTTTGCGACGGCAAAAGCTCTGGCAATGCCCTGCATTGAGCTGATTCGTATTCACCAAGGCCACGACCATATGGCCGAAATTCTGGAGGCTTCGGTGATTGAGCTGGATGAGCGGCTCGCGGAACTTTAACGCATCCGGCGAAACGACCTCTCTGTTCTGATAGATGCGGAGAAGGGGAAGCTGATCGCCGAGATCGAGTCTTCATACCAGGCCACCGTGGGCGTTTGGGAGCGCGAGGTGGCTGAGACTGAGGCTGCGGTAGAGCAGTTGTCTCAGTCCATGAAGACGATGGTGGAAACTCGAGCTGCATTGGAAGCTAATATCGCGGATATCGACACCCAGATGCGCCGCCTTGAAGACCAACGGGCCCGACTCCAGTTAGAGGTCGAGCGTGTCCGGGCTGAACATGCAGCATTTAAGAAGGATGAAGCGACTTTTACTCAGCGGACTCTTGCCTTGGCGCAGCAACGACAACAGCTTGATGAGAAGCATACAAGTGATACTTCCGCTGGGGCCGTTGAATTGATGCGCCAAGAAGCAGAGCGACGAGTCCTGGCGACGGTGGAGGCCCGCACAGTCGACTTAAAGCTTCGAGTCAGGGAGCTCTCAGCCCATCCTGGGGAGATTCAGGGACCATAGCTTTTTTCCTTTTTCTTTTGTGTTCTTTTGCAACCCTTACTGGGGGATGATGTAGTTTCTTGTACTCCTTTTTCAGAAGAATAAAGAAGTCTACAACCTTTTTTTGTGATGTGTTCATCTTTTGTTGTCATGAACTTGATGATTTGTGTGGACCTATTATCTTTTGCGCACCTTGGTTTTCAGGTACAGATAATAAGTTTGAAGGAACCATTATGTTTGCTCAGAGGTAATGTGGACATGGCAATCATTGGGTTCGAAATGATAGAATCTCCCTACTCAGAGGTATTATGGACGTGGTAGGAATGATCTTGGGGGATACGCTGAACAACTCAGAGGTTATATGGACGTAGAAGTTCTGCGATAAATGTACAATAACGCAGGGATTGTTTGTACAAGATGTTTACTCAGAGGTAATGTGGACGTGGTAAACATGAAAGGTAGCGTAGGCTTACGAAGTGTAAGATTCTGCTTTGTAGGGTGTAGAGACAACTCAGAGGTAATATGGACGTGGTTATCTTTCTACTGGAAGATGCCGCGGAACAGCTGGGTTCCGGAGGCGTATGAGTTTGTGGAAAGAGGTTGTTTAAGGAAGTACATGTCTGGAGGATGTCAAGAATAGTACTTCTTTAGGAACTTGCCGTTGATGGGCATCATGAACAAGTCCCCATTGGGTTTGGCGAGGCGGTAAGCACCGTTTGAGTATACCGTCTCTATGATGAAAGGTCCTTCCCACTTGGGCTCGAACTTTTCTGGTGTCTTGTGGGTCAACAGCATTGGTCTTCTGACTGCTAAAACCAGGTTGCCAACTTGGAAAGTCCTCTGTTTGACCTTCTTGTTGAAAGCCTGTGATATTCGGGCTTGGTAGAGCTCGATGCGTTGTTGAGCTAGGAGATGCTTTTCGTCAAGTGTCTCTAGTTCTCGCAGACGACGACGTTGATTGTCCTCTTCTGTGAGTTTGTTTGTGATTGCTACGCGGAGCGAAGGTATCTGTATCTCGAGAGGCAGTACTGCTTCGCTCCCGTAGACCAGGAAGAATGGAGTGTTGCTTGTTGGGGTCCGTACCGTTGTGCGGTAGGCCCAAAGGTATTCGCCAAGCTTTTCGTCCCAGTCGTATTTGTTGGATGACACGACCTTTTTGAGCAGCCTAACGATAGTTTTGTTGAATGCCTCAGCCAATCCGTTTGCTGCCGGATTGTAGGCGGTTGAGGCCACGTTCTGAATGCGATTCTTGTCACAGAACCTGCTGAAAATGTGGCTGATAAACTGAGGACCATTATCATGGATGATCCGCCGGGGTACTCCGAAACGGTAAATAATATGGTGTTTGATAAAGCTGACCACCCTGGAGCTTTTTACTTCTGCTAGTGGAACTGCTTCCGCCCATTTGGAGAAGTAGTCGGTGATGGCCAGGATGAAACGGTGTCCTCTCGATGAAGGAGGGGTGATTGGCCCTACAATGTCCATGCCCCAGGCTTCGAAGGGCCAGGAGGCGACTGTAGGATGTAGCGGCTCCGATGGTGTATGTATAAAGTCTGCATGAAGTTGGCACGCGTGGTACTTCTTAACATATTCGACAGCGTCGGCAGCCATGGTTGGCCAGTAGTAGCCCATACGTCGCAGTCGATCTTGCAACTTAGGACCGGGTTGATGAGCTCCACAAGTTCCGTCATGAGCTTCTTGAAGAGCTTCGGCTGCTTCTTCGTTGGACAGGCATCGAAGGAGGAGCCCATCGAAGGAGCGTCGGTACAGCATTTTGGTAGCTGTATCGTAGTAGAATCGAAGAGAGCGTCTCCTGACTGAGACGGCTTCCTTCGGGTCCTCTGGAAGGATTCCGTAGACAGCGAAGTCGATGAACGGGAACCTCCAGTCCCGGACATTAACCCCAGTGTTCGTCGGCATGGCGTGGGCCACCCGCAAGCATAGGTTGTTTTTGGGACAAATCAGATCTCGTCCTGTTACCGTGATATAGTGTTGAGTCCCAAAAGGCGCTGCTAATGAGGCTGCGAGGCCGGCCAGAGCATCGGCCTCCAAGTTTTGTAAATGCGGGACATGTTCAATGAAGAACCCGGTGAAGGTTGAAATGATGTTCAACGCGACTTCATGATAAGGGATTAAATCTTCATGGCGAACTTCGTATTGTCCCCGAACCTGGTTTACGACGAGTTTTGAGTCACCGTAAGCTTCCAGATGGTCGACCCCCAGCTGTTGTGCGAGCTGGAGTCCCATGACGAGTGCGTTGTACTCGACAACGTTATTGGAGCACGGCTTCGAAAGAGAGTACGCACGCTGGATGACCAGCTGATCGGGGGAGACTAAGACTACCCCCACTCCTGCGATGATTTGGCCTTTGGGGCCTGTTCTCGAAGTGCCGTCGAAGAACATCCGCCAAACGGAGCTTCCTTCGGTGACGTTGGATTCTTGGACCTCATCCGGGATATCTTCATAGAGTTTTGAGGATTCTGGGATGGGGTGTGCAGCTAAAAAGTCAGCCAGAGCTTGACCCTTAACAGTTTTTTGTGGCACAAACACCATGTTGTACGGTGTTAGCAAGATCGCCCATGTAGCCAGCCGGGAGTTCAATGATCCTGGCTTCGTCATGAGGACTCTGAGCGGATTGACTCAGGAAATGACATGAATTGTCTGACCCGAGACATAATGACGAGTCTTCTGGATGGCAAACACCAAAGCCAAGCACTCCTTTTCGACGGGGTTGTACCGGTGTTCGGCCCCGATGAGTGTTCGACTGAGGTAGTAGATTACTTGCTCGAAGCCTGTATCGCTGTTTTGAGCCAGCAGAGCGCCAAGAGAATGATCCATGGCACGGACGTAGAGGAGAAATGGTTTGCCGGCGACTGCGCTACCAGGACTGGTGGGCTTGTTAAGTAAGCCTTGATGTCGTCGAAAGCCTTTTGACACTCCTCTGTCCAGACGTAAGAGACTCCCTTCTTCATGAGCTGAGTAAAGGGTTGACATCTACCGGAGAGGTTCGCTATGAACCTCCGGATATATGCCTAGACGTCCCTGTAGGCCCCGAAGTTCTCGAAGGTTCTTCGGAGGGTCCATATTGAGGATGGCTTTGGTCTTCTCAGGACCAACATGAATGCCTTTCGCTGTGATGACAAAGCCCAAGAATTTGCCGCTAGAAACCCCCAGAAAGGATTTAGCGGGGTTCATTTTGAGTTGATGTGCCTGCATGAGATCGAAGACCGTCTTCAGGTCCTGTAGGTGATCTCCTTTGAGGCGGCTCTTGACTGCGATGTCGTCAACATAGCATTCGACCGTCTTGCGAAGATGTTGACGGAAGATGGTGCTTATAGCTCGCTGGTATGTTGCACCGGCGTTCTTCAAGCCGAAGGGCATTACTGTGTAGCAGAAAACACCCTTTGGAGTCCTGAATGACGTGTGTTTTGCGTCATCGGGGAACATCTTGATTTGATTGTAGCCTGAATACCCGTCCATGAAGGACATGCGCTCAAAGCCACATGTGTTGTCGATCATCACATCAGTGATTGGAAGCGGGAATTCGTCCTTCGGGCAAGCAGAGTTGAGATCCCTGAAGTCGATACAGACTCGTATCTTTCCGTTCTTCTTGGTGACAGAAACGACGTTGGCTACCCAATCCGGGTGTTGTTCCTCACGGATGAAGCCGCTGGTCAAGAGTTTGTCTACCTCCTGATCGATGGCATTCATGATGTCTGGACGGAAGTGTCGCTGCTGTTGTTTGATAGGTTTGGCATCAGGTAAGATGTTCAACCTATGCATTGCGATCTATGGATCGAGTCCCGGCATGTCTTCATAGCTCCAGGCGAAGACGTCGATATACTCTTTAGCCAGTTGGATTAAAGATTCTCGATCTTCTCCTTCCAGGCTTTTACTGATGAAGATGGGTTTGGAAGAAGACCCCTCCCCGAGGTCGATCTGCTCGACTTCGTCTTCGGTGGGAGGTTCACGAAGCTCAAAACGAGATTCCCATTGTTCCCCTAGGCGTTGGGCCCAGGGTTCTTCTTCGAAGGGTTCTGGCGCTTGGTCTTCGCCTTCACCTTTTTGAGGTTGTGCTGACGTCATGTTAGCTGACAGCACTTCCCTGAAGACTGACCCGATACTGGTATCGGAATCCCAAGTCGATGCTTCGGACGAGTGGGAATGTTCTACGTCTTCTGCATCTGAACTCTCTGGGGTTGATGGTGGCGTGACATAGCCTAACCCCCGTCGAGTCTGATTATAGTAGTCATGTGGCTTTCCATTGGGCATCGAAAGCCGGACAGGAAGATGCCGACCCTTGCCGTAGTTTAAGCCTTTGTTGCTTTTCAGGTCGTAGCCCATCTTTTGGATGATGTGCTTTGCCGCATCCGTGTACCGATAGACTTGTACTCTGCCGGTATCAGGTTCGGGCTCGATTGACGGGAGGTCCCGATGACGCTCGACTTTGCCCGAGATGATGGTGCCTTGGTCTCGGCTCCGTGGAGGGACTATGAAGACTCCTTGAGACGGGACTACTCGATTATGATGGACGGTCGTTATTTATGTTTGCAACGACCGTAGAGCGTTATCTAATGTATACATGGCATTCCAGTGTGGAAGACAAGAATAATTAAAAGATACTCTATTATTGATAAAATACGAGATCTTATCCCGTGGGATTACATTGTCAAAGGAGGGTGCCTCTACGTCAGCCGAGATATAATCACCAAGCTCCTCGTCTGTAAGAACTGGGGGTAGACTAGGAGAGTCCACCATAGCTTTGGGGTCTGAGAGGGTTATATGAGCCTTCTCTGACACCTTGGATGACTGCGGCGGCTTGCCCTTGAGACGCACCTTGAGAGGTGCCTGGGCTGCGCCTCCGGTGAGTGGTGCCTTCCCTTGTAATTTTGCCACCAGGGGAGCCGATGTTTGAGGTGGCTTCCCCTTGAGGCGTATCTTCAGGGGTGCTTCGCGAGCCGGCGCTTTCCCTGATAGCTTGATGCTCATTGGAGGCGCCTTCTGGGGTGGTTTCCCCTTCAGTCGGATTTTCAAGGGGGCGTCGGGAGTCATCTCAGGCTCCATGGCCGGTTCTGTTGTCGTCTCTGCCTCATCATCAGCGTCGTTGGCTTCCTCCTCGTCAATGGGCTTGTACAAGTCGGAATCGGTGAAGTAGGCTTCAATCCCTTTGAAAGGATCGATGTCTACAAACTCCGTCCGGATGACGCCATTGGTGGATACATACTTCATGCACTGGTGGAGCGTGGAGGGCACCACCATGTACTCATGCAGCCATGGTCGACCGAGCAGGATATTGTAGTTGACCTTGGCATCTACCACATAACAAGTCACCTCAGTTTTGAGGCTGCCAATGTGACACTTCAGTCGGATCTTGCCCAATGGCTCGCTCTTGCTAGCATTGAAGCCACTGATGGTTGTATTGGAGGGCGCCAGCCGGTACATCAGGATCCCCAGCTTAGATAGCAGCGTCTTCGGAATGATGCTTAGGGAAGACCCAGGATCGATCTGAATCCGGCTCACCTTGATCGAGCCAATGTACCCTGTATAATACAGCGGTCGGTTATGTCGGTGATGCTTGAGCAGCATGTCTTGTTGGGTGAAAGTTATATTTGGGATAACTTCATCCGCACAATGACAGTACGCACAAGTAGTTGGGAGGTCTTCAGGCTGCTTGACCTGACTGAGAAAGGATTCAGCGTCCTTCAGAGCTTCGCAGAGAGCTTCTCGGGAATCTTTAGAAAGACGCAGGAGCTCGAACAAAGACAGGCGCAAAGGTGTACTGGCTAATTGTGCCAGAATGTCGAAGTTGTGAGGCTTGGACAGCCCCGAAGCATTCTCCTTCCGTAGAGGTCTGTCAAAACGGGCCTCCACCTGCTTCTGCTTGTTGGCTGTTGAGGGCTTAGATAGACCCTCCTCAGGGATGGTGCTAGGAGGCACCACTTCGACGGCGGCTTCGCCGGATTGGGAGCTCAGTTGTGCACGTGTTTGTACTGGAAGTGCCTCTTCTGTTGAAGAAGAGACTGTGCGGCAAGACTTGATCTTCCTACCTTTTGATTTGGAGGTAGGGCGTACCTCCGATTGAGTCACCTCGGAGACGAGGTCGGGGTGAACCCAGAGGACCTCTCCTCGAGATGTGGTGAGCGGGGTGAGTCCACTCATATTGTCACGAGTAGGTGGTAAGTTTACCACCTCCATTGTCGCCTTAGGGATGGGGACGACGCCATCTTGTGTGGTAGTTGACGGCAAGGTGCCGAACTGAAGCGAAACCACATTGGCCGACACCGTCTTCTCTTCATAGTCGATGGAGATTACATCCGCATTGATCATGCGCTGGATATAATTCTTGAGGACGTAGCAGTCCTTGGTCGGGTGTCCGACAAACCGATGGTAATGACAGTACCTCGGGTTATCCACTTTCCCAACTTCATCGGGCTGCTTTGGGTCCGGTAGCTTGATCTTGTCACCCTGCTTCAGTATCTCGAAAAGTTGCAGGGTGTCGTCATCATTGAATGAATAAACCTCCTTGGGTCTCGGTGCCAGTGGAGGCTTCTGAGTAGGCACAGATGCGCCTTTTGAGGCATTAACAGTCAATGCCTGTTTCCCCTTTGCTTCTCGTCCGGAGCTGTTAGCTGCGGACTTTTTCCCCTTATCGTCAAAGGCGGGGAAGCTGACACCCAGAAGACGTGCATTGGCCGCCTTCTTTTCTGCAGCTTCAGCTTCGATGATCAGGGAGCTCCAGTCAGGAGGGGGAGTAGAGTTGAGCCAGAGCTTTACTGCAGGCAACATGTTCATGCTGCAAGCGGAGAGGAGCGCATGTTCTGGCATGCCTGGAGGTAGCCTGAAGCAAGCCTGTCGGAAGCGTTCGATGAACGCCCGAACCATTTCCTTCTCCTTCTGACGTATCTCTATGAGAGACGCCATCGTCATGTCCTTTCCGCCGTCGTAGAAGCGATCGAGGAAGAGGCGCATCAGGTCGTCGAAGGACGATATGGAATTGTCGGGGAGGCTACAGTACCAGTCATACGCCACTCCTTTCAGGGCCCCGACAAAGATACTGGTGAGGAGCGCGTCCTCCTTCGGAAGATGCCCTGTCTGTGACTGGAAGTACGTCAGGTACCGTCGCGGAGAGTCCTTCCCGTCGTATGGGGTGAGTGTTTGTGGTTTATACTTTGGGGGATAAACCACCTTGTTCCACTCGAGGGGATAAGGCTGGGGAATGCCCATCTTCTGGCGTTCCTCTTGCCTGTTCTTGGACTCGAAGCGCTCCCGCAGGTCTTTGATCATTTCGACCACATCCTCCGTAGAGCTAGGAGTCGGGGAAGGAGGTACCATCTGGATTGGAGCGTTCGAGGGCTCCGAGGTCCGAGGTGCTTCTGTATCCGAGGGCGCCCGTTGGAGGGGCACACTCGACTCCCCTTTAGCTCCTGGGTCAGGACCAGTTGAAGGTGTCCTGATCAAGGCCGACCGCATCTCAAACACCGCTTGAGTCAGTGCTTGCATAGAGGCAGAGAGGGTTTTGAGACCTTCCTCTAATGAGTCTATGCGTTGGACTATTTCCTGTGACGGTGCATCAGACTCGACATCATCCCCAGCCATGTATACTATCCTGACACGGCCAGGAGTGGATGGATTGGTTGAGGCTTTGCTTTCGGCCTCACTCTCATACGGGGGGGTTACTTCTCCTGGTGTTTGGCCACCCCCAGCCACATTCTGGAGTTCATCTTCAATAGGCGCATCTGCAAGGGTCTGATTGCCCTCAGCTCCGTCTTGAAGGACCTCTTCGTTTCCAGAACTACCCCCGGCGGTGTCCTAGAGGACATCCTCATTTTGAGGGGCTTCAGGAAGAGTAATCTCGCCTTGATGATGAAGATCCGCCGCAGCTGTGCTTTGGACATCTTCGTCTTTGGAAGGAGGCTCAACAAGGGTCTGGCTACCCCCAGCTTCCTCCAAGGACTTCTTCCTCGACCGGGTGCCTTCAAACACTCCAGAGGTCGAGACAGCTGCCTTGGTTTTCCTCGGCTGGCTTTTGGATGAAGACGAGGAATTGACAGTCGTCTTCCGGATTGATGAGTTGGAGACCACGTTGCATGAAGCAACCTTTGGCTCCTCTTCAGCTGACACCTTTGTCCCAAGGCGACGTCGGAGAGGTGTCGATGATTGCAGTCGTTGGAAGACCGACTGTCTTGGTAGAGCTGCCGCCTTGCAACAGCAGTTGATGGTGACCACCGCACAAGTATGCCCCGTGAGAGGCGCATCGTGCTTGTTGGTCGACTCTCCTGACCGGCGCTTGTGAGTGATCACGTTGCGCAGGTCATTGGAGGAGAGTGGTACCTTCACACCCCCTTCAGACGTATGGCAAGGCCAAACGAGTGCTGCGCCCCCTGATCTAATACCAAGCAGGCATCACGATCAGTAGTGGGGGAACCACAACATTTGAAATGACTTGAACGGACCTCAAACGCACAACCAGAGGAGGCGCGGAAGTTCAAGACCACTGAGTTTGCCTCTCTCGACTTGGTTGTGCACGCAGTAGATGCGCCCAAGCGAGATGAGGACTTTGAAGATCGACTCGTTGCTGGTGCAGAAGCACTTGAGTCAACCTTGTACAGCTTGCCATCGGCAGCGCGCGTGATGACGAGCGCGTGCCTCTGGCCGGCTGCTGGCATAGCACGTTTGTGGCGCATGGCCCGTGCCACCTTGGATTTCTTCGTACCAGCCCGCTGGGGCGCATAGTACTCAGCATCCAAATTCTCCTCGCCATTACAGCGAGTGAGTCTGTCAAAGACAGAGGCTTTTTGTGACGCATCAGAGGTGATGCGCGGGGCATTGGTTGCGCCCCTGCTCCGTCGACGTATCTTCCTCGCCTGAGAGGGAGATAGCTGGGGAACGTGGTCAGCCGCACGTTTCCCCAAGAGATGTGCTGCATCGGCGGGCGCACCTTGGTTGCTGAGAACGTCAGCAGGAAGGGAAGGCTGGATTGCTGTATCCCCTTCAGTGGTGGTGCCCGAGGCGTCGACCTTGCGCACCCAGGCCGTGCGGATCTTCTTCGGCTTTGGTAGTCGCTTCGAAGGACTCGCACTTCCTTCAGAAATAAACTCCTCGTACGCCTGTTGATTGAGGCGCACGACCAGCGTCTTGTGGGAGGAGCCCACCTTCACGTCGTCGGCCTGTGACACGACTTTCTCGGAAGAGGAGAAAGAAGTCCCCAGCAGAGTCGCCAGCTTGTTTGCCATTAAATTGTTTGATTGAAAACTTTAATACAAACAGAACTGTGTTACAATGTAGTACTTAGACGTAGTCCTAGGAGTACACTTTTGTTTAAGCTGGGTCCTTAGTGCCAATGGAGCGAGTGGTAATGCGTTGACTCCGTTGACCGGCTGACGACGGTTATCGGTTCTCTGAAGGTGTGGATTGCTCTGGGTGCTGGAGCTTGCTGAGAGGAGGAAGACGTTGAGTGTCTGTATCTGCCTCTCTGATGATTCCTTGTATGTTCGTTGTGGATTCTATGTGTGTGTGAAGAAGAAGATCCCTCTATTTATAGTTTTGCAGGCTGGCTGCTCATGCACGCATGTAGGATGCGCCGGTGTGTGGGGACGCCACGTGGAGATTGCTGATGGAGACGCGTAGATGATGCGCCCTGATTGAGGGAGAGAACTCTTCATACTGCTGTTGTGAGCCGGCACGTAGCAGAGGAGAAGATCTTTCTGTTGCTGAAATCTTGGACGAGTTGAGTCAAAGGACACGTGTCATCGACCCATGGCTTGAAGATCTCGGATTTGGGGGGTTAGTGATCTGGTGAGCTGCGCCTTGGATCTGGGTGCAGGAGGAGGTTGCGGCTCATAACCTTTAGGAGTTACAAACCATTTAGGGCGCATGGCTTTTAAGGCGCATGCAGGTGACCTTCCTTCTGTCTTTCGGGATCAGAGATCAGTCTGGGGCACATGGCTTTTGAGGCGCATGCAAAGCTTCAACTGGAGACTCTTCTTCTGTCTTTAGGGATCAGTGAAGGGTCTGAGGCGCACGACTTTTGAGGCGCATGCTGGTTTGGACACATGGCCGTAGAGGCGCATGCGGATGGCCACGTGGCAGTAGCCGTCGAAATAGAGTCATGATGATGCTGACGTTGTCGACGCTTCGTTCTCTGAAAAAAGCTGTCAACTGTTCAGGCTTTGGGAAGCGTGCTGCCAACTCTGGTATCAGTTCAGCATTTAATGTTTGTGACGTTCGATGGACAGCTGAGTGGGCACATTGGTTGGTGTTCCACTCGGCATGGAGATGTGAGGGGGGCACATCCTCTGTGATGCGCCGGGTACTGTAGGGCGCGTCTGTGTGATGCGCCTGATGCTGGAGGGCGCGTCCGTGTGATGCGCTGTTTGACTGGCGCATCCGACATGTCCTTTAATGACGCGGCTGTCTCGCTCCTCGAGTGCTATAAATAGCCGTTTGGCTGAATTCGAGGCATCCGGTTCATCCATTTAATGCAAATTTATTGCACAGAATTCGGAGAGTCATCCACTTGGCGTATGGGTTTGATTTGCTCGGCCTATAAATAGTGGCATGGAGAGAAGGTTTGCTCCTCGTTCCTTCACGTACTTCCAATATGAACTTGGATATGCGGGTGCATTTTGTTGATGAAGTGCTCCCGAGGGTGAAGATGAGACGTCGTGCTGTCTTCGATGCACTTGAAGGTGACTGTTACATCCAAAAGACGGAGTCGAGGGCTTCTGAGGCAGGCGGAAGGTGCCTGTTGCATCCAAAGATAGGGATGTTCGGGCCTCGTCTCCGTTGTTCCGGAAGAGCCGTAGATCGGAATGGTGGTGCTAGGCTCTCTCTTCCTTCAAAGTGGGTGCCGCCCACTTTGATTGTGTTGAAAGCTCCTTGTGCCATGATTTCGATCACGGTCTTCCTTGGTCTTTGGAGGCTCTTTCGAAGCCTCCCATGGCCACAGCATTTGCAGTGCTCTTCCCTTCCTTGGTTCCAGCCAGAGGGTTAAATGCTTTGCTTGGCGAAGCACTTATCAGGTGAGCCTGGCTGGAAGAGCGGCACATAACTGGGCTCTGCTCGGCCAGGTGAGCCTGGTTGGAAGAGTTGCTCATAACTGAGCTGCTGAAGGGATGCACATAACTGAGCTGGATGCACATAACTGAGCTGCTGAAGAGATGATAGGATGCGCCTGGCTGGAGACGCATGGCATTTGCTGCGCCTAACTGACAACGCATGGTGACTGCTGCGCCTATCGGAAGGCGCATGGTGGCTGCTGCGCCTATCTGGAGGCGCATGGTGGCCGCTGCGCCTATCTGGAGGCGCATGGTGGCCGCTGGCTGTAGATCTAGGATCTTTCTTTTGTAGAAATTCTTCTTTGTACAACCTTTTCTAGCCATGTAATAGACTTTTATATATAAATAAAAAGTCCTTCTTCGAATGGCTTATTTGATTTTGCTATCTGAGTTCTGGCGCATATAGTGCCTGGCGCATGGGCTTTCTGGCTGTGAAATTCCATGCTTCTACAACAGGCGGCGCTGGGCACTAAGTTGAACCTTAGCTCCGTATACCACCCACAAATCGATGGCCAGACAGAAAAAGTGAATCAAATCCTGGAGGATATGCTACGTCTGTGCGTGATAGATTTGAAGACTAGTTGGGACACACACTTGCCGCTCGCGGAGTTCGCATACAACAACAGTTATCAATCGAGCATCCAAACGGCTCCCTACGAGGCGCTTTACGGGAGAAAGTGCCGATCTCCGATTTGCTGGGACGAAGTCGGGGAGCGACAGGTGCTCGGGCCAGAACTAGTCGAACAAGCCGTCGAGAAGGTCCGCATGATTCGAGATAGGCTCCGTATTTCTCAGAGTCGACAAAAGAGTTATGCATATACTCGTCGACGACCGTTAGAGTTCTTGGTTGGGGACCATGTGTTTCTGAAGGTGACGTCGATGCGGGGCGTCATGCGATTCGGGGTAAAGGGCAAGCTGAGTCCGAGATTCGTAGGGCCCTTCGAGATCCTCGAAAGAGTGGCAACCGTTGCTTACCGGATCGCGCTACCTCCTTCCCTGGCTGAAGTGCACGACGTCTTCCATGTCTCCCAACTTCGGAAGTACGTGCATGACCCAAGTCATGTGGTTAGTTTCGATCAGTTGGAGCTACACGCCGATCTATCATACTCGAAGGAGCCCGTACAAATTTTGGACCGTAAAGAAAAGATCCTGCGAAGCCGATCGATGTCCTTGGTTCGTGTACTCTGGTACAACCATTCCGTTGAGGAGTCGACGTGGGAACTAGAGGCGGAGATGAAGGAGAAGTACCCTTCACTTTTCGCCGACGAAGGTCAGACCCTTGTTCTTAAGTTTCGGGACGAAACTTTTTCTTAGTGGTATATTATGTAGTGCCCCGCTCTCATTGGGGTGAAGCACTATGTAATAGGCTCGTGCCAAGTTAGACATGATCTGGAACATAGATGGCTAGTCTGACTCGGCGACGAGTTTGGTATACAAAAACTATGGCATCAATAAAATCGATTTGGACGAGTGATATGAGTACCGTTCCAACTAATGGATCGACTACTGTTGGAATAAGTCCTAGATACGGTAGGCGGCGTCTTGGCGAAGGAACTCTAAAGAGAGCGACGTAACCCGTCTGTCGTTGGTTTTATTGGTTTTCTTGGCTTTCTGAACGAATTATTGCGTGGATTTGATAGTGTGCTTTCGCGTCGATTTCTGAATGCGTCTTTGGGAATTTTGAAGAAAGGATTGAAGGAAGGGTTTTAATTCGATGCTCGTGCCATTGTAGGAGTTCTTGTAACTGACGCTTGACCGTTGCGAAGCGTTCTCCTACTCTCGACGCAATCTCCTTAGGTGGGTGGTTCTTCGGCCCCTTCTTTTCTACTCCTTCCCGCTAACTAAATTCTTAAAGTTCAACGTTCAAATCGATGATGCTAACGGGATGTATGCTTGCCACTAAGATCAAGAGCTCGGGATAATATATCAACCTAGAGAAGTTAACTCTGAATCGATAGGTTCACACTAAGTAGAGGAAAGATAAAATTCTAAGAAAGAGATAGAATATATTTCATGCCATGCAAAATACAACTATAAAAACCTTGGTGGCGGTACATCATGCCTTGAAGAATTTGGTGCCTACGGGATGCTAAATCAGAATGTACGGTTTTGGAGGAAAGGACCCTTGCACGAGTAGGAATGATTATGTGATTTGATAATGGTTATGCTATGAATTTTACTTCATACATATTAAACTGTTCATACATTCACATGGTCAAGGACGACTTGTGCACAAGGTGAGCTTTCCTCGAGACGGTACCCGGGGCCCTAGGACCGAATCGACCTAGGAGGAAATTATGGAAATCGTGCTTCGACGCGAGGCATTGCGAGACCTCCAGTTAGGCTCGCTACCTGGACTGGAGGGCGCGTCGCAAGGCTACGTAATCGTCCTTCATGGTGTCGATATCACCAATGACCGCATATAGGATAGATTGCATGCTCACTTATTGTCTTGTGCAGGTGGTAAGTATCATGCATATTTTGTGCAGGAAAGGAGCACGGCCGTGGTAAGAATGCCTTTAAATTGGTTATGTGTTATCGTTTAAAATGTGCCTTCGATATGAACTGCAATTCATATAGTTCTAAATAGAAAGATCACTTCGTATGCTAGAATCCTTAATAAGCAGTGCCGGTTTAGACGAGTGGGTTCGTCCCATCCACTAGCAAGTGTGCTAACCCCCAACTCCTCAGGTAACGAGCGCGCTGCGGGAGCTCGAGACTAGACCTAAAGCTGAAGAATGGGAGGCGGCACGAAGCTCTCCTATTTTGAAGTATTTTGAAGCCCAACTCAGATCGAAGGCTTTGTTCAAATGTATAAAGGGGCGTGAATGTATGGAACGACAAGGATTATTTCAGGGCAAGCTTTGTTGACACAAAGTCACAGTCAACCAAGTATTGATAACTTTGACTAAATAATACTTGTGATAATTCAATACGACACACGATGACTACTTCAAGCTCAAGCCCGACGACAGCTCAGTTTTGCAGATGCGAGTCATTTTTTGAGTCTGTACTTTTATATTTATTGAGTCTAGAATGATTGTAAGCTGAGTTATGTTGGGCTCTTGAGACTCAACCCATAATCTATCCAAATCCATAAAGCTCCACATCCAAAATCAGCCCATTGGACCCTTGGACCCATTCTGTGCTCTGGAGACAGAGTTCGGGCCGAACTCTGCCTCCACACAGAGTTCGGGCCGAACTCTGTCCCCTAAAAATCAGCACCCTAATTTTTAGGGCTTGCTGGTTGCTAGTTGTCCAACGGCCAAATTTTTGAAAATTTCTACCAGAATTCTAGCCGAATTCTGCCTGATAAAACCCTTTAAATAGGCCAAGAATTCTCTCAGTTTCAATCATCCAATCTTCTCTTCTCTTCTCTCTTAAGCTCAATATAAGCCATAACCTTTTTCATCTACTAGCCACAAGTTTCCTAAGTCTCGAGTGCTCATCATCTCTCAGTTAGGAGTCTTGTACAAGAGTTCGAGAAGTAGCTTAGAAAATTCTAAGGATCCATTGTAAGAAGTTGACGTGCTCTTCTGAAGAAAAGGCACGGGGTGTAACTACTATTTCACAAATAGTGGATTTAATCCTGAGCTAGAGTTCTCAGGCCTGGACTAGTCCTCCACGAGGGAAACCAGGTTAAAATCGGCTGTGTTTGCGTATGCTCTCTTGCTCCTTATTTATTTTTCGCATTTACTCTGATTAATTTTAGATTGTGAAAGAGTTGATTTTTTAATTGGCTATTATTACTATAACTCTATTCATCCCCTCTAGAGTTGCCATTTGTTCTTCAAGCTTGTCGAGAGTTTTTCTTTTGTGTTTCAAGATGTAGCCGCAACGGCATATGTAATGTAAAAATGACCTTGTACATACTTTGCAAGCTTATGAATGAAAAGCTAAATTTCTTTCTATGCTATGTCTTCAACTCTCTGCACTGTTTAATTTCAACGCGTCGAGTCAAAAAGGAATTTCCAAATTTCACATCCTTGTCTTGTGCAAGTCCATTAAAGACTTGCACGGCATTACGGCCCGACCCGTAGGGATCGATTTATATCGAGTCAAGGCGATGGCGACCGATTCGGCGAGTCGGGACGTGACAGAAGTCCTGGAAGATCCTCGGGGAACACATCCATAAATTCCATTACAATGGGGTGCGGCGGTGCTTGATCTCCAACTGCTGCACTATAGCTCATCTCCAAGCTGATCTCTGGCCCGGACTTCTCGATGTTGAATGGTGCTGCTTCCAGGGGACTAAACTGAATACTACCCTCATGACAGTCTATAACTGCATGAGTGTAGCTAAGCCAATCCATTCCCAATACTATGTCGTATCCGGGAAGTGGCATCACAAAGAAGCGTCCCCGAAATCCCCTTCCGGTTACAGTGATTGAGCATCTATAAATAGATCTAATGGGTACTGGCCCATCCCCTGTCATCACTCTACTCACTCCTTCGGTGGGTGTGGCTACTAAATAATATTTTTGCAAAAATTCTAATGACAGGAAACTATGAGAAGCACCAGAATCAAACAAGCATATGGCGAGAAAAGTATGTAAATAAATTTGACCTGTGATAACATCGGCCAAATAATCCGGCTCTGGCTCTGGGCCCCGCTCCGGCTCTGCTGGCTCCATGGCAAGAGCGTAGGCTCTCAACTGGGGTCCTCTCTGCTGCTGCTGGTGCTGCCCGAACCTCTGCTGCTGAGTCGGGAGCGGTGGTCCTCTAGGTGGTCCAGTGCCTGGCGTCTTCACTGCCGGGCAATCTCGAAGTTGATGGGTGGTAGACCCACAAGCTAAATACTGCCCCAACCTCTTCCTGCAGATGGCAAAGTTATGCTCTGTCCTCCTACAGAATGAACACACAGCTTCCCTCTGCTGTTGGTGCTGGCCGGGGGTCCTCGTCGGTGGTACCCGCTGCTGATGATGCTGATGCTGTCCTGGAGGACGGTAAGCCTGCTGGTGCTGAGCAGGTGGCTTCGGCTGGAAAGCCTGGCGCTTGGATGGTCCGTCATGGTGTCCGATAGTTGGCCTCTTGTAAGACTGAAGGCGCTCCTCTATACTTCGGGCTAGCTCGAGGATCTGATAATAGTCGGTGGTCCCGTTTGCCACCAATAGTATGCCGATGTCTTGCTGCAGGTTCTGAAACTGCAACCCCATGGCAACTCTGGCGGTAGTCGAGAAAAACTTCTTCTTGAACTGGGTCTTGAACTGCTCCCAGGTCCCTCTGCCCCTCACAAACATTGGCTCATTCCTGAACCAGATCCCTGCTAAGTCTATCAGCAGGAACCCTACTGCATCGACCTGAAGGTCACTAGGCAGTCTAGCTCCGAGGAGCTTCCTCTCTACCGAGTTTAGCCAGTCGTCTGCAACTACGATGCCCTCGGTCCCTCTAAACTCCTTGGGGTTTAATCCTATGAAGTCCTTGATGCTCCCAATCCTCTGCTGTGGTGCTGTCGGTGGTGTGGTCAAAGTCTGCTCTGCAGGGCACTCCATGCTCTGGCGAATGAGGGCAGACTGCTCCTGCTGGGTTGTCAGAAACCCCTGAAGTAATACAAGAAGCTGGTTTTCGTCGAGAGTGACGGAAGACTGGGCTGGTATAATGGTAGGTGGGGGTGGTAACACCTGGGCTGACTGGAGGTGTGGTATGGGAGGAGGAGGTGGTGGTATTACGGTCTGCTGAGTAGGAGGTGGTAGAGGTATCTGGGTCTGCTGGATAGGCGGTACAATATGAGTCTGGAGGATAGTGGTGTATGGAGTCATAGGTGGAGGTAGTGGAAGTGCTACCGTGACTGCCATCGGGTCCATGGGTAGAGTAGAAGGTGCACCGTCATCAGAGGCGATGGACTGGGAGGAACGGGTGATAACCATCTATTGGAAGACAAGGAGACTATAAGGATTTTAAATAAACAATCATAAACAAAATCTAATTATGATTAACGGGCCTATGTTGTGATGAGTTTTTCCTATGTTGCAATCCTAGTAATCCTCTAGGTGTTCTAAATGTTATTCCTGGTGTTATCTAGTTATCTTAAGTTCCTAATTGCAGGCATGCTTGGTACAATAACGTAACCAAACAACTTAGTCATTAGACCTGCATGGGCCACCACTAAAAATATGTCACGACCCGCTACCCAAATTGTTGGGCCAGGCCGAGCCATGTCCAACCTATGCTTGGTAAAAGCGTAGTAAACTGTTCTAGAAGATAGTCAAGATAGTACTAAGTGTGCTAATGATTATATTTAAAGCATTTTAAGATGTTTGTCACAACACAGCATTTATTGATGAAAGCAAATATGTTTTAAAGTTTATTACACTTCCAAAGTGAGAACTGGAGACAAGGTCCAGTAAAAAAATAAAAGTTGTAATAACTCTAAGTCTAAGTCTCAAGATGACTGGCAAGTCTATGCAAGGTTCTCCGATGGGGCCTCTTCTGGAGCAAAGGCCAGGTCCTCAAAAGCAGCTCCATAAAAAGTATCGCATAGCATTTCCTCCTCGGAAAGTACACCTACAATGTTATCCTGTCAGGACGGGAGCAAGTACTTGTACTACAAACATATAATATTGATCATGACATGGTAAGAGATGAAATGACTATAATCCTGACATGGCACAATCTATCATATAAAATCACAGCTATCATGACAAGGATGCATTTGTCATGGCGACACATGCATATATATAGTTTAAAACTGTAGCAGGTACGTGATCGTCAATAGGTGTAAAATATGGTATGACACAAGTATATAAAATGTACATACGTACAAGTGTACAAGCATAGGTGTACATCCGTACAAAAATACGGGGTAATGGCCTACGACAAGGTATGCATATAAAATGCGACCTTGCTCGGTACATACGTACGGGAGAAGGGGCATGATCACGTACTCAACTATCAGTTTCTTCCATGTCCCAGTAACCATCATGTGAGATATGTAAAAACTCTACTAAGCATGTGAAGATACTGAGAATCCGTATAAAGCATGTAATAATATGACTTTGCAGTTTCCATAAAGCAGTATTTTAACATGGTTCATTTAAAGTTCATTATCATATTCAGTAAATAAGTTTGTAGGGGTACTTACCTCGAGCAAAGCAAGAATAAGAATATGAAGGTATAGATGTCCGGTGTCCTGTCAAAATGATATACAAATTCAGCCTCTATGTTATGATTAAGATTAAACTAGTGTTGTGGCACGGCTCCTAATAGGACACTAGCTATGTGAAGCTCTAGTAGTCCAAAGTGAGGTGTTACAACATCTAGACTAACAAGTAGGTCTCTATACTAAGGTAGGGTAGAGTCCCGATACTATAATACCCCAAAAACACACAAGTCAATATTAATTACTTAATTAATTAGACTGTACATTATCTTCCAATAATTATTAAGATAGTTATACAGTTCTATTTATATGAAATAATATACTAAATTGATCCTTGTTAATTATAGTAATTTAATATAAATATTTTGGAATTTATGATCCAGTAAAAGTATTTATTAAAAATCAGAATACAAGTTTGCATTGAAAATGAGTTCTGGTTTACTATTTTTAAACAGTGTCAAAACAGTAGATTAAATCATGGAAAAATTATATTAAATTAGATTAATTAACATAGTATTTTATAGTAATTGTTCTAGAATTTATTCAGCAATAAAAAATGGTCTGAAAATTCAAAGTTCATAAATCACAGATTCTGAAATTAAATAAATAATTATTTAATGTATTTGTCCACGTATTTAAAATTGAACCGAAGTCCAGATACGGGACCCGAAGCCGTGAATCAAGTCCAACATGACTTGACTAGACCCCGAATATGTGTAGGCTCACCTAAGTCCGATTAACCCATGCTAGGCTTGGACTTAGAGTGGTCGTTTGCACAACGTACGTAAATCGTAAATAAATACGGAATTTAAATTGCAGAATATTGAAAGCGTACATATTACAGTATAGGCACTGTATTTATAAATACATATTACAGTATAGGCATTGTATTTATTTACATATTACAATATAGGCACTGTATTTATAATGACGTAATTTAAATGACATAATTAAATGACAAATTTTAAAATACATATTACAGTATAGGCACTGTATTTATATTGACATGAATTTAAAAGACATAAATTTAAATGACAAGAATTTAAATGACAGAAGTTAAATATATATAATTTTATATAATATATTCCTCAAAAAAATACAAAAGAAATGAAAGCAAGAATTAGTATTAATTAACTTCAATATTTCATTACTTATGTATATATTTCATTACTTATGTACACACACACACACACACACACACACACACACACACACACACACATATATATATATATATATATATATATATATATATATATATATATATATATATATATATATATAGTTTATAATATATATTAGAGAAAAATGTTTTAAACAGTTTAATAACATTATATACCTATTTTACTGTTTTACAAAATTATATAATCATATATATATACATATATATAAATATACACATATATATAAAAAGAAAACATTATTATACAAAAGAAACAAAAATATCCCAGCAACTGCGAAGGGGGGGTTTCAAACTTGGTTCACAATAGGACTAAGTCTGAGCTCCACTCGGCTAGCCAGAAGGCCAGCACGAGCTTGCTAATAGAGTAAGGCTTACAATAAATTTTATACTAAAACAAATGACATATAAGCCCAAACCCGTTAACCGTGAATACCCATTAACCCAATAACACAACTCGTGTCCTGATAGTTTAGGACACGAGAGTTTGACACGAGTCTTGTGTCTCTGTCCAGCACGACACGTACGACGCAATTTCTGCGTATCCGATCTTACCTACGTACTGCTCGTGTCTAGGCGAGTCTAGGGTCGTGTTTTCGAGACACAGGACGACACAGGGATCAAGGTGACACATACGTGTCCAGTCGAGTGTGTTGTTGATGCTGCGACAGGGCGGAGGAAGCGTCGGGGTCGGCAGAGAAGGGCGGCGCTGTGCTCGTCTCGACGCGACGATCACGATGGTGGTGGTGGATTGCGACGGCGGCGTCTGGATTGGCGGCGTTGGCAAGTCGTTGGCTTCGGCGACTCGTCGGGGAAGACGACAGTAACACGACGGCTATGGTGATCGGACTAGGGGTCTAGGTTAGGGTTTCGAGTGTGGAGAGTTTTATAGGCTAGGTCAGGGGGTCAATTTGGGGTTTCGACGAAGACATAGGAATTAGGGTTAGGGTCTCGACGTCGGCGAGCGGCGCTCGGCTAATGCTCGGGCCGAGTCGTGGGGTCAATTAGCAAATAAGCCCCCCGACTAATTCCTATTTGCACTATAACCCAACCGCCTTAGCAAATGCAAAATAGAAAATTGCAAAACCCCTCCCGCAGCAGTTTATGCAATTTCTAATTTGCACTGAACAATTGTTATTTGTAGATTAATTTAAAAACAATTTGTTTAATTGCAAAGTGCTATTAAAATATTTTGTTTTATTGCAAAGTGATATTTTATGTTTTAAAAATTATTTGAAAATCTTCTAAATATTATTTAAAAATTCTAGAAAATTATAATAAATAATTTTAAGACTAAATTGGTCATTTGATATGTATATTTTCAATTTTAAAAATATTTTAAATTTTAGGGGTTGACACCTTTCAAGACTGTCTCAACTTCTGGCAGTCCTCAATATGTTTAGGACTGACAGGAATTGTGGCAGTCCTACATGTCCTTTTCAGGACTGCCACAATTTCTGGCAGTCCTTAGTACTTCTAGGACTGCCAGCAATTGTGGCAGTCCTTTTGTACATCGAGTCTATTTCAAGACTGCCACAAATTCTGGCAGTCCTCAATACTTCTAGGGCTGTCAGAAATTGTGGCAGTCCTGATATGAATCCAATTTTTCTACAACTAGGATTTCTTCCATAGTTTTCTTCTACAACTAGGATTTCATGCATAATTCTTCTATTAATAAAGAAAAATTGGTTAATAGACTAATAGATTAATATATTTAATAGATTTGATAACCCAATTTCTTCTACAACTAGGATTTCATCCATAATGTCCAAACAAGAAGAAGAAAAATAAACTAGGGTTTGGAGAAAGAGATCTGAGAAATTAGAAGAGAGCAAAAAATCAAAATAAACTAGATTTGAAAAAAATTGATGTTTTTGTTCTTGTTCTTGTTCTTTTTCTTTTTCTTCTTCTTGTTCTTCTTCTTATTCTTGTGAGGAAAGAGAGGAGAGCAAAAAAAATAAAAAGTTGACTTACATACTCACATGTTGGCTAGCCCTGAGTAATTTTTCAATGGCAAACTTGTATATAAATCAAAATTTGCTTTTGGCTAGCCCTTTTCATGTGCCCTTATAAATAGTCTTTTTAAATTAGCACATAGCGGTGATGTTCGATTGAAATCCAAGAATCCAGGGAGATGAGTGGTTAGGTTCAGAGAGTAGTATCTGTTTTGGAATATTTAGTAATATGGACTCACATAATAGTTAAAATTATAATTTGGACTTCCAAAATGTACGACGTTGGTGTTTGGATTTTAAATTCAGTATTTATTTGCCTGTAAACAGTAATTTTAAGACCTATACACTAACGTCTAAACATTTTAGAGCCCCAAATTCTAATATCAACTATTATATGAGATCCTATTACTAAATAACACATTTGCCTTTGGTGGTAAAATGATGAACAAAACCAGATCTTCTGGTTTGTAGAAATATTGAACTTTGTATATATATAAAAAGCTTGTCACGAGAAACACTTTGGAAATCCACGTTCTAATATCAACTATTATGTGGGATCTTATTACTAAATAATCCATCTGTCCTTAGTGGTAAAATTAAGATTAAAACCAGATCTTTTTGGTTTGTGGAATTGATTGAACTGTGTATATATAGACAGTTTGTCAACGACTCTCTCTTTAGAGAGGGTTTTATAATAACGTCACATTTTCTTGTTAATTGATAAGAATGTCCGTGGTGCTAAAGTCACTAGGACGAGTGCCAGAATGTGTATTATTCCCAAAGGTATAATCCCTCTTCAATGGTTTGGACACGAGATTTTGGCAATGACATATAGCCAACGTCACATATCCTATTTTGGTGGGACAGATCGATGAGGTGGAAGGAGAAGGGAAGATTCGAGGAGGAGAGCCTATTAGAAAGTTCAGAAATATTTATCACGTAACTAATTTGTCGAATGTCTTAACGTTCTAAAACCAGATTTTTCATGCAACTTTATTTTGTACTTAGCGTTTGTGGTTACAGAATTCATCTGATTTTTGTGATCAGTAAGAAAATGTATAATCTTTTTGACTAGGTGGACGGTCTTAAAACCAAATCACGAGAAGACGTGGACAGTTGATCAAATTGACATGTAACGTAATGTGCACAAAATTCTGTACGTTATGTCGGATATCTAAAAAAAAAACTTTTGTGATCAACTTTTCTAATTTAAGAAAAATAAATAATGAAAAAATAGAGGAGAAAGTCCCTCAGTCACTTTGACACTTGATCAAGCACCAACCTTGACTCAGTTTCAACTAACCCCACTTGCGGCCTGGCCGGATCATCCGCTCTCTTTTTTTAATCCGAAGCAATCAATTTATGCTTAAATAGATTCAGTACAATTTTTTTTGTTTTTGTTTCTTTGACCATTATCACATGCTAATCCGAAGCAATCAATTAAGAAAGCAATCAAAATCAATCCATACATAGTACACACGCGAGAGAGAGGGCATTTTCGTAATAACAGCTGTACTTCCCACCAAACTTTCATTAGTTGTAATTCTTGACAATTCCTCCAATTTCTTGGAGACAAAAGAACCCCTCTCCCTCGCTCCCTCCCTCCCTCTCTCTCTTCCAATCGGGCGCCATTGCTCCATTGCTCAGGTTCTTCTTCTCACTCTAGAAACCCTAACCCTAAGTTCTGAAGCTCAATTCTCGATCAAGCTACATTCTCCGGCGACAATGGACGGAGATCACGGCTCCAAGATGGAGATCTCGTTCGGGGGGAGGTTCGCCAGCAGCGCCATCGCCGCTTGCTTAGCCGAGGTACGGATCGATCCTTTCTTCTTGCTCGGAAGTGCCAGTTCTTTCCTATTCCTTCAGCTCGAGTTGTGCTGATTCTTGAAATGATGTAGATTAGATCAGTAACTTGTTGATTATGCAATGTGGATCATTAGAGATCACGACGAACTCAGTTTGCTGCTGTGGGAATCGGTTGAACACGTTAGTGCGAGTTCTTCGGTTGTGTGAATTTTCCAGAGTAGATGCATACGTTGATCAATTCTCCAGAATCCAGATTGTAGAAAACAAATCCATAGTGAAGAGTTTGCTCTGGGAAGCAAGGACACTTCAAGATCGGCACACTGTCATATTGTGTCGAGACATGTGTTGGACACGGCACAGACACTCAAAAAAAATGCACAGATTAGGATTTAGGACACATCAATATGCGTTCAGTTATAATCACAAGTAACACCACCAGTGGATAAGAATATACGAAAAGATTCAACAGGAAAATGCACTAGTTAGCACTGAGCTCTTCAGCAAGTTCTTCAGAGATCGAATGAGAAAATGTAGGAAGCAAAAATCCAGCCTCTGTCAAATGGAACCCTCTGGGAAGCTACACCACAAAACCTGTCTTCTGCCTTCCAAAGTAAATTTGGACGTATAATTTTTGCGTTGCATTCGAACTCCTGACCACTCGGGTCGCATGCATCTCTCTTAACCAATAGGCTAGAGGTCATTTGCATATATATATATATATATATATATATATATATATATATATATATAACTCCCATAATAATTGGAGGAAATAATCCGCTTCCCCGTAGGATTGAGCCCATCTAGCTAGGATACACTATGTCTTCACCTTTTGACCACTAGAGCTAGGAGACTTTGACACACACACACACATATATTTGTTTGGCAATCAAACTTACTTGCAATCCATAATAGACCATACTTATAAGGTCAACTAAATTAGGATGGAAAATAATATTCACCTTTCCTTCCCTTTAGGCCTTTTTATGTCTTTAGTTTGAGTTATTGTTGAAGTAGTTTGTTTTAGATTGGGTAGTGTTGGGATTTATTTTGAAATTGGTCATTTGGGACCCGGTCCTACCATTCCATGTTGGGGCAAATCCCAAGTGTGTGTATTTCAATACTCGAGCTATCATTTATTGACTTGTACACATGAGATGTGTTAGCTCAAGTGGTTGATATAGTGGATTTTTTTTTTCTAGGGCAAGGTTCAAATTCCACACCAATTTTTTGTTTTTGTCACAATTTCTTGAAAGATTCCCTTTGGAGGCCTAGCTCGGATTCGGGCGTGGGCGAAGAGCGCAAATTGTCGCTTTGATGACACACTTCGCACGTACGCATCGGATACAAATTGCTTGCGAGTGATGCTGCGAAAGCAAAGCGATAGCTCTGCATGCTTTCATGTGTTCCATGGCATCCGCGGCTCTCCGCACATTCCGTGGTGTCAGTGGCTTCCGCAGCTCTTTGCGACATCTGCAGCTGTTGTGCTTTTTTGGAACTGTTTTTTCTGGACGGTTTTTTAACTATCCTATTTATATGGAGTTACTGTTGGTAACCGTCCACTTAATGGGAATTAACTTTCTGGTTTTCCGTCCACGTTGGTACTGGACGATTATGGTTGCCAAGGGATTGGCTCCCCTATACAAAGTCTGTCTTTTGCAATTGTGCATAGACAAGATAGAAGAGAAAAGAGAGACCAGCAGCAAAGAGTGCCTTGTCAATATTTTGTCTGACGTCAAGCAAGGTGACAAGAAATGTTCCAGAAGTTCTACTGAACATGTTGGTTCATGAGAACGGATCAACGAGAAGGGTCGAATCTCGCTTTGACCATCGTTGGTTGTGTTTCTGTATTTCTCTAGCTAGTTTACTTGCTGTCATGACCACTTCTGCGGTCTTAGTCTTAAAGACTTGTGCGGAATTTCCGTCGATTTCAACAACAGTTAGTTTGTGGTACT
This sequence comes from Iris pallida, assembly GCA_029216955.1. Taxonomy (NCBI): domain Eukaryota; kingdom Viridiplantae; phylum Streptophyta; class Magnoliopsida; order Asparagales; family Iridaceae; genus Iris; species Iris pallida. Next base: position 7,668,738 of record JANAVB010015800.1, read on the forward strand.
TATAAGCACTCAATCTATAGAGAGACATTTAGGAAGGACCATAACTTTATGGGTTGAGTATTATCCTATGTTGCACATACATGACATGATACAGACATGACGGTGATTTTGGTGCTTTGTTATGTATCTCAGAGTGCGTACTTTGTGTATGACATGATGCTAACATGCCACTGCTTTTTGTAGTGTTCGTGCTTCTTAGGTATCACCAAAATTTCTAAGAAATTGATTTAAGTTTCATGCACAGTTTTTGTTATCAGCTAGGATTTTTGTAAAATAGTACCTGTGGTTGCAGCAAAAGCTAACAGTGAGTTGGAACATGGTATGGGTGCAAGCTTAATGGCTGTTACAGAATACAGGTCATCAACAATCTCTCAATTGTGCACGGTGTTCTTGCTAATTGATCTAAGAAAACTGACCCCAAATTCAAAACCTTGTCATACCCTCATTATACTATGGTTCTTTTTCACTCTACCGAAATTTCAAACATATGTCGAAACCTTTTTTTTGCTGTTGCAGGAAAGAATTTGATCAAATGGTAAAAGTTTTAATAAAATTGTCCAAAAAATGTCATTTCTTAAGATTCGTCAATTCTCTATGGTTTGTTTAGGTTCAAAATGCTTTGCGTTTCTCATGACCTTGTGATGGAAGAAACAAAGAAATTTCTTTATATAATTTTGACAATAACCAAAGTCTTATAATCTTCATAGGCTGGGTTGGCTTAGGCGTTGTCATTGATTTGTAGAGTCATTGGTCGTTATCTTACTTGAACTTGTGCAGATCTGCACCATCCCCTTGGATACTGCCAAAGTCAGACTTCAACTGCAGAAGAAAGCAGTTTCAAAGGATGCCGGGACTGTACCAAAGTACAGGGGAATGTTAGGAACTGTTGCCACAATTGCTAGGGAAGAAGGTTTGACAGCGCTATGGAAAGGCATCATACCTGGATTACATCGTCAATGCCTTTATGGAGGTTTAAGGATTGGATTGTATGATACGGTAACTCTTATTCTTTTATTAAACTACATCATTAAATTATGTCCTTTTAACATGTTATATTAAATGGAAAATGGATTATACTATTAGAATCTCCTACACATGGTACAATATATGTATGGAATCATATATACAAGATATTATGTTTCTAACAGTATTACTAACATCTATATTTGGTTTCTTGGCAGGTTAAGTCCTTACTTGCTGGTGATAATTTTATTGGAGAGATTCCTTTATCCAAGAAAATACTTGCTGGTCTTGCAACGGGTAGGTAATCGAAGAAAGCACACAACAAATGCTTTTGAGAAACTGACCATGTTTTTCTTTATCTGCTGGCAATCTACTAGCATTAAGATCTACATATGCTTGTTTCTTGACACGTGAAGTGAATGTGTCACGATTCAATTCAACTAGGTGCTCTAGCGATAGCTATTGCAAATCCGACTGATCTAGTGAAGGTACGACTTCAAGCTGAAGGGAAACTTCCACCTGGTGCACCAAGACGTTATTCAGGAGCAGTGAATGCATATTATACAATAGCCAGACAGGTTATAATTAAAAAGTAACTAATAATTGATCATGCTTTTAGCCAATTTGATGGTCTGCTGAAAAACTTTATCTATTGTGTCATTTAGGAAGGACTAAAGGCTCTGTGGACTGGGATTGGTCCTAATATTGCACGTAATGCTATTATAAATGCTGCAGAATTGGCTAGCTATGATCAAGTGAAAGAGGTGAAGTTAGAGATGTGATTCTCTTTTCATTGTTCCTGAATTTCCATCTTATAGTCATTTATTTCGATCCATTAATATGTTTCTTGCGGTTCAGATGATACTGAAAATTCCTGGGTTCACAAATAATGTTTTTACTCATCTTTTGGCTGGTCTGGGGGCTGGCTTTTTTGCTGTATGTATCGGTTCCCCTGTTGATGTGGTAAGCTTTCTTCCTCATCAGTTCCCTAACTAATTTATCAGGTATGTTTGGGTGAAAGATGTTGAATCTAATGAACAATTGTGGAAAAAAGGTGGTCTTCTCGGTGGCTCTTATATTTTCAGTCTGGAAACTTAGAAAATAAGTAACAAAAATGCTGATTTAATAAGATGATCAAAGTTGTTTTTGGCATTGCTTAACTCTGATTTACAAGACAATTCTGTGCCTTCTTTTGACAGTACTAATGTATTCATGCTCATGTATAAGAGGGCAGTCACTATACTATGAAGCACATCACTAACTTCTCCCTTCTTTCATGCCTATATTGTTTGCTGCAACCCATTTTTTGATCTCCCTTCTTTTATGCCAAGTTTGCTCGTATATTAATATTTTATATATTTTGAATGTGCTTCCTGGCAACATTTCATATTAGATTGGCTAACCTATAAAATTTATTTTTTGTGCTTTCAAGGATACAACTGCACAACCATAAACCACTTTGTATGACTAAGTAGGGATCACTTCATATTAGTAGGATAGAACAGGAACTGTTTCATGTATAGGTACCATGTACTGGCTCGATTTGAGACCTCTTGTGCAGATATAACTTTAGTCAAATACTTGCTTATAGCTCGATGTGTGTTGTTTCTTTGATATAATCAGATATACAATTCGTACACTATACACTATAAAGAAATATGATTTTTCATATGGATTTATCTAGATGTAGACGTATATTCTGTATATGACCACCTCGGATCAAGAGGGAATCGGTAGAGAGGGAAGATTTAACATTGAAAAGGTCTCATGTTGAAATTGTAATGTGTTTCCTTCCTTGCATGTTCTTTCAATATTTCAAGATTTCATAATTTTAAAATCTTTAACCATTATCCTTAGTTTTTTGTCACGAAGATTTGATGGTTTCCTCTTTTAGGCAACCTAGGAGTCGGGACATTGTAACTAGTTATATATTTAAAATTAATTAACAGTGCAAAAAAACTTTTCTTTTTTGTTTTAGCCACAATTCAGTCTTTTATGTGATTTTTGGTCTAGCATCTGGGAGGGAATGTTCACATGTAACACATTAGGTTTTATCAGAATAATAATACTTATGATTATTGTATATTACATTGATTTGGATCAATAGTGATTATATTGTCCTATTATAGCAACTTTTAATTAATTATTGTTATGAAAATTTAGGGCATTGTCCAAAGTCTAACTATGTGCTTCACGTGTCCTAGCTGAACAAAGTTGAAATGTCTTGTCCGCAGGTAAAGTCCAGAATGATGGGGGACTCTACCTACAAAAACACATTTGATTGTTTCATCAAAACACTAAAAAATGACGTAAGTTCTTTTTTCTTGTAGCAGTAAATTGGATGCCTTTTGTTCCTTTTACTTGTATCAGGAAATTGGCTGCCCATTGTTTACTATTCTATGCTCTTTTTTATTAGCTCTCAAGTGTCTTCTGTTGGTAACTTTTTTCATTATGATTTTTAATTATCTTATAGTTGTTTTTTTGTTACAAAAAATGTAAAACAACTATAATATAATTGAATATGCCTGTTTACTGCAATTGGTTCCTTGAAATCTTCTGTTTCTCATCTTTCCCACTTCTTAAATATGGTCAGTGTTGTCTTTTGAGAGTCCATTTTTGTTCACCCACCAAAACTAGGGTGAATGGCCACCCTCCACTCATAGGTTGCCACGTGTCAAACTAAGGATCAAAACCACTTTGGATGTTCACAAAACCACACCCAAAGTGGTTTTAGGTTAAAATGACACGTGGCAACCCATGAGTGGAGGGTGACCATTCACCCTAGTTTTGGTGGGTGAACAAAAATGGACTCGTTGTCCCTTGGTGGAATCTTTTACTACATAACCGGCTATCAGTCTTTTGCATATTCAATGTGGATTGAAGGCGTGCTATATGTTTGATACTCTTGCACACATTGAGTGCCCTTTTTTACTAGTTACTATTCATTTAGCTGACACGAGTGATTGTATCATAACATTCAAAGGTATTTCTTCCCACTTCTATCACCATTCTCAATCTATCAGATGTATAAATTTCTCAGGTGCTTATTCTGTTCATTTTCTTAGTTATGTATTCTGGAAACGGGACTTAATTATATCACATCATACAGTGTGTTGCTTCTGTGTGCTCTGTGAATCTTCGGATATTGCTTATGCAGCCTATTGGCTATTATGAGAATTACACATCTGTTATTTTCAGGGACCTTTTGCCTTCTATAAGGGGTTCATTCCAAATTTTGGTCGGCTAGGATCATGGAATGTGATAATGTTTTTGACTTTGGAGCAGGTAACGTGAGATCTGTCTCTTGGACTTATATCAGATAGTTATCTATGCTGTACTGTTTTTAATATATCTTCTATTTATAATTTCTTCATGGTAATTCTTGATACAATTACTACAAGTGGTGTGCTTGTAGGAGAATGCTATAGAATTGCTCCTAATATGGCAGCTCTTTATGGCTACATAGGATTCATTCCCATTATCATCAATGTCCTATGCATCTTTGAAAAAATTGCTGCGTTGCTTGAGCCAGTAAAGCTTTAGATTTCTGTTTCTATAACATACAAAGAATGATCGTGTATATTTATTTAGAATATATACAACATGATATTTGTCGAATGGTATTCTCACCCAAAATGTCCTTGGGCATTCTTGGCCGGTTTTGAATGACAGGTCAAGAAATTCTTTGCAAGAGAAGTGCCCGCTTGATACACAAATTGGATATGATGGCTGCCGAGTTGAATAAAGCTTCCCTAAGGCAACTTAATTAGAGCTGAAGATTTTGGTACTTACCCAAAGGGGTGCGCCATTGAAATTCATTGCTCATTATGATCTAGCAGGACTCTTGTTGTAAAAAATTGTAAGATTTAGGCGATGTATCATTGAAGTCACGAGCAGATTCTAGTAATACAAACATCAAACGGAAAAAAGATTTTGTTACTTGAGCGGTTGAGAACATAAAATTTTCTGGTCTCTTTTTTGTTGGATCATCTTTACATACATATTTAGTTGAAAGCTGAAAATGGATAGAAGAATGTATTCATTTTACAAGTGAATTTCCTTATTCTTTTTTGTCATAGCGAGGATATGGAGCAAAAATGGAAAAGATAAGGTAAGTCTGCTTTACCAACACCGAAAGCTCACAGTCCTCTGTCAAAAAAATCCTAATGAAGAGCTGACACTTAGGGGTGAGCATTATTCGGTTTTGGACCGAAAATCGAACCGAACCGAACCGAATAAGGAATTCGGTTCGGTTTTAAATAAATTCGGTTCGGTTTCGGTTTTGAAAATACTAAATTTTGTTTTGGGATTCGGTTTCGGTCCAAAACCGAAAACCGAATAAGAAATTTTAGTTTATATATATGTGTGTGTGTGTGTGTGTGTGTGTGTGTTAATTATAGGTATACACTAAATATATATAGGTATATGTTATATGTATATACTTAATATATCTAGGTATATTTAGTTATTATATATATTAACAAAAAAACACAAAAATCGAATAAACCGAAAACCGAACCGATTTAATTCGGTTCGGTTCGGTTATTGACCAATTCGGTTCGGTTTCGATTTTGTTTATTCGGTTTTGGTCCAATTCGGTTTTTGCTTATTCGGTTCGGTTGGAACCGAATAAACCGAATGCTCACCCCTACTGTCACTTGTTTGAATCTCCATGTCTTTTTTTTCTTCTCTATATATGATTATAAAAAAGAATAATATATTATTATGTACTATTATATTATTGGACGGACTCATCGTTCACTAGGCCACGTGGTGTTTGACGTTTGTCCCATTAAATTATTTCTCATCAAACCCAATCTCTTTAAGTCACTACGTAAAACTTGCCATAAGTTCGAGTTTTGGCCGCTACAAATTTGCAAGCATTCCTCATATATTATCCCAAAATATATTTGCATAGGGGACACCCAACAATAAATAAAGATGGATTTAGTTAATCCACTCACATTTATAGTAATATAATTGTAATCATAATATAATTGAGTTTATAATGGAATAAAATTACAATTAAATTACCATATCTGGTTGGAACATACAATCAAACTATGTAATATGATATCAATTGTATTCAAATTTTTAGTTTACTATGTAAAGTAATTGAGTTCATAATATAATTAAAATTTGAAATAAAAAAATAAAAGTAAATCAATAAAGTAAAATAATAAAACAATTTTTTAAATAAAAAAATAGAAGAAAATAGACAAGTAGAAAAATAATAAGAAAAATATATTTTCTCGCAAAAAAAACTTAAAAACTCGTTTTACATTCAAATCTTACCCACGTATAAGTCTATGTGCTCTGTACAGAGACTATACCCTACTTTGTTCAATACCTGTATTGATCTATAGAGAGATTATACCCTAATTTTCATTTTTACTGGACAAGGTTACTTTTTTGAGAACCAGATGTTACCCGTCCGAAGTCGGATATGGGTGCGAATTCGGGTCGGTGTCCAATTCAAAGTTTCAAACGAGCATCTAGACTCTTGTAGCAATTCAGCAAAATAAAAAAAATTTGAGACGACAAAAGTACGAATATAAATCAGCACAGTATAAATAAAATACATTAAATAATTCGATCAAATGAAGGTTAGAAACTTTACATGCCTAAATAGGTTGTCAAATTTGGTTAATTAAACAAGTTTCTGCCACTTTTTTTAATAATTCATACAAAATATGTTTAAATATTTACATGCTTAAAATTTACATACTTATTTAATTTTTTAAAAGTATGCTAGTATTATACATTTTTGAAAAATAAGAAAAAAATTGTATAAAGTTTTATTCGGGTGATTGCTAATAAAGGTGTAGACGGAGGAGGAGGGCCGACAGTCCACCCAATACAACATCAAAGTCATCGTTCCGCATCAGAAACTCAACGAATCTCTAGCTGCACCCGGAACTAAACCCAACCAAAATTGCGCCACGTCACGTCGTCACCCGGTCACAACCCATCCGCTCGATCTGTCGGTCCCACGAGAGCATAACAACTATCGAACCTCTCGTTTTCTACGAATCTCACCGAAACCCCATCGATCATTCCAACACTCCCCACTCCCCATTTCTAGGGTTTCCCAAACCCCAAATCCTCCCGATCCCGACCGAAACCCCACCAATGACGACGATCAGGCTCTCCGTCTCCCCGGCGTCCGACCTCCTCCGGAGCTCGAGCAGCGGCGTCCCACTGAGGTCCCTGGCTAGATCCCGGCTCCCGCCGCCGGCGGCGGCGGCGGCGGCGGCGGCGACGACGAGGAGGAGGAGGGGGATCCCGGCCGTTGTGATGGCGAAGTTCGTGAGGAAGGGGCAGACAAAGCAGGACTACCCGTGGCCGGACGAGCTCGACCTCGACCCGAACGTCAAGGGTGGGGTTCTCAGCTACCTGTCGCATTTCAAGCCGCTCAAGCAGAAGCCGAAGCCCGTCACACTTCCGTTCGAGAAGCCTCTGCTGGATCTCGAGAAGAAGATCATGGATGTGAGTATCGATGATTTTTGCCAGCGAACCGTGTTTATTTTAGCATATGATCATGATAACTAAGGATATATCATTGCACATTAATATAATTTGAATTGTTAGACTCAACAGACGTGCGCCACTCCCCTACTTAAAATAAACACATGTCGCAATTTCGAAGCCTTCGGAAGGCGGAGTCTAAAATTTCCACCGGCAGTGTATGGGCAAATTAGGAAAACTTAGGATGGGAATTGAGGCTTATAACAGAGATTGGAAATTATGCTATATGTATGTACCTACACTTTTTTTTTTTGGAATACTTTATGTTCCGTAAGAGATTTGAACTTGGGTGGCTCTAACACCCTGTCATTGCACCAAACATTGGATATGTTATATATTTATATTACTCCAATATGTTCCCTCAAGTCGAATGCCCATTTTATGGTCCACTACAAACTTACGTAAGTGCTAGTTCCGTTGGTGATTGTGTATGAGGGCATCTGGGTGTATATCCCAAAGACTTTCATTGCTATTCAAGAACTCCCTAGTGAATCCACATAGAAAGAATTTTTTGAGGTATGATTTTGCGGGTGAGATAAAAGATCTAGATTGAACATTAGGTTCATCATTCATGCAATTTGCTTGTCAGATGTGCCTCTTAGAATACATGTAATTTTTCATATAGTGGTAGACATGGGAGATGAAAATGGGATGGTGTCTCTTGCTTGTGGATGACAAAAGTGATCTAACTTAATCGTCTGTCAGTAGCCACTCATTAGCTATTATTACGAATACAAAAGTGATCTAACTTAGAGTGTCTATACGCACCAACCCCCTTTATAAGAGTATGGGGGATAGTGTGTCTCTTGCTTGTCATCTCTGGACATATATATGTTTTAAGAAGAAAAGAGATTAACAATTCTCTTGGGGGCGTTTGGTATGCGGATACTAAATAGCCGGGAATTCTATATTCCCATAAATTTTATTCCAAGGCATCATTTTTCCGAATATTCTTTATTACCACGTTTGGTACATAATATAATATTCCCAGGTATATATAATTTATTAACGGGTATATATAATACATGCGTTTGGTACCATAAATAAATTCCTAGGAATATATTTACATTTGATAGTAGTGCCAATTTCTCTTCGTCTCTATCAAGAAAAAAACAAGAGTATTGCAGGTGAACAAGCAATATATCAAATAAAATGACAATTCTCAGTATGATTATGGTTGTCAAAGTCTGATTATTAAAAAAGTCAAATAAATTAGTTGCAAATATATATCAAAATACAACAATGTAAAAATTATATCAAAATATAACAATGTAAACGTATGGTTGTCAAATGAACAAGAAAAAAAATTACAATATATTAAGATAATGCAACTTTGAAATTCCACATCAAGCATATGTAATATCAATGAAAAGTTAACCATATTACACATGGAGTCAAATAATGTTTCTGTAAAACTATATAATCCATTCGCAGTCTGATTTTTAAACCAAAACATTGATCCGTAGAACAACAAACCAAAATAACATGAGACAATTCATACAATGACAACAAATAAGTAGCATAGAGATCCATACATAGCTAACCAAGAGTAGTAAATAAACCGATGTGTGGAACCAAAATCAAAGGAACTACTCTCAATTGTTACTACTAAGTAAACCCTGGAGGTAGAGCTTCCTCAATCCATCAGGCAATGTGAAGAAGTAATTGGTCCTAGCTGCATCTCTGCTCAATATGTCCCCTGCCCTTAGCATGTCGCCATCGCTAAACCCTTCTACCTTGGATACTTCCTCAAAGACATCGAGTCTCCTTGAACCCCATTCCGCTTCTACCTCAAAATATTTTGCAATTTTTGCCACATTTGCAGATGATTCTTCATACAACTTACCCATGTTCTTAATTACGCCGACAAGACTTTCAAGGGTACTACTTTCAATTGTCTTAGTCCTTTTCCTCGTCCTCCTACCACTACTAGAAGCATCTCCACTAGGTGCATGTGAATGACTCATATTTTTATCGACATCCGCATTTTCCTGTATGTCATCCAAACCATGAACTTCACCTCCTTTGTTGCCTCCTCCTCTATTGCGTCAACAACATCATGCCGTCCTTTGTTGCCTCCTCCTTTATTGCGTCAACAGCATCAGGCGGTCCCTCAGCTGCATCATCCCTTGTCCTGTCCTTACCAAGTATAGCACCCAAATCATCTAGTATGGAAATGGCTTGTTCCTCAAACCCTTCGCAGTAGGATGGCTCTGCAAAACATTAAAAAAAACTGTTTTGAGTAAAGGCTCTGTAGTCTGTACAGTCAACCATGATATTTATCACTTTAACATTGTATGATAAGCATGCCAAGAATAACTACAATCTAAATTGCAAGACTAGGTGTCTACTAATCAAGCAAACCTGCAATATATATATGTGCAGAGTAAGCAATATGCATTGCACAACAAAAAAGATTTTTCATTAGCGAGCGACGCTAAGCAAATTTATGGGGTTAACCACAACACTAATACCTATATTACTGAATGTCACAGCAGTAGAACACAAAAAAACCAAAATTGATGGCAGCCTTCATATGGATGGTTACTAGCATTCAAAATGAAGATCCAAACGAACATAACTCATCTACAGGAAAAGGTTAAACTTTGATTAGAGGCTTCAAATAGAGCTTCCTAGTTGCAATCAGATTAATCTCATTTACAGGAAAAGGTTTTTGTGCTTCCTGCTAGCTAACTGGCATAAGCTATTGTATGCAGCAGCTTCTGCCCAAGAGAAAGAAAGCAGTTAGCCACAGTTGAGTTATTAGGAGGAAAAGGCAGTACAAAATATACTTAAAAACAATGTATCCATTTTTAGTTTACACTCAGAAATTGATTCATGTACAGAGCTTCCTTTCAAATAGATTTACACATTGTTCTCATCGAAAAACCTCTTCCATTGTAGGCATGTTTCTTCCTTGTAAGTTACTTGAGAGATTTGCATATTAATCTTTGGCAAGTGAGCATTGGGTTTGTGCAGAGAGGAAGCTCTGTACATGAATAAAGGTTTCCAAGGAACAATACTTGAAACTACATTCACAAGCTTACTGGTAAGACCCTTCACCAACACAAAGATGTTAGCCACTGGCTCAATCATCTGTCTGACCCAATCACTCCTTGACATTCATTGCTTGCTTCATATTCCAATTAAGGATTTTGAGATGAAAATCATCTTACAATCGTATCGAACCCAAGAAAAACCTATTACCAGGTATAACCACAACAATCCCATATTGGCTCATTACACAGAACAAATACCTTTTTCATCTGCTTAATCATTATTAACTGCTAATATAGGCATACAACTTTCAGCTGTCTCATTTGTTCTCTCTCAAATATCAAACATATATCATTCAATAGTACTGATCTAGAATCTCAGTATACATGAAGATTTTGTTTCAAAGATGAAACATCATTGACAAATGCAGTGCTGAATCTGGCTTTGCACATTGATGAAGAAACTACAGAGTATATCTAATGCTGTGCCGCATAATTTTGATGCATTTAGCCATAGTTGCCTTAGCATATGTGACTGACATGCATCTTTGTTCCCAGTGGCATAAATCGTGTTTACCTTCATGCAGCTTTACATAAAATAAGTTTACATAAACAAAAAAGGCATAAGACGTGTTTACCTTCACCCAATCTTGGAAAGTATCTGTCACACATCACACATTTTAGCTCGTCATTCCATCCAAATCCACTGGCATTGGGTCCCAACATCTCCAATAGCACAATATTGTTTTTTCATATGCTTCACTCTTAATTCTATGTGAGGTGAAGCTTATAGTGAACAACCAAGCAATTTTTCATGCAGCTAGACTTGCAACTGCTTAGCATATCCAGCCCTAAAAGTGCCATTGTCAGCTTTCCACTTTCCATCACTTGCTAAGTCTATGAGACACTCAACAAGTTTAGCATCCTCAATCATGGTCCAATGATGCTTAGAACTGGCCATATTCGCAAAAATATAATATCAGCTTTAGTACTAGATAAAATGGAAAAATGAGACCATATCACTTCTACCTATTGACAGATATGTAAATTTGTAAGACTGATGGCAGGAGTAATACAAATCCAGAGCTAGAATTTGTAAGGCTGATGACAGATATGTAAATTTGTAAGACCATAACACTTATTCCTTTGGCTGCAATTCAACTATTCAAAAGGAAAAAAAAACAAAGCACTCTCTATCAAAACAAGCCAAGAGAACAAGCACTTAACAATCCAGAGTTGCAGAACGTCAAATTTTCAATTTTCAAGCCAAGAAATTTTCTAGTTCTTGGATTTTATGACACAATAGTATCAGTAAATTTCAATTTTCAACCCACGAAGTGAAAATCTATGCCTGGATGTAATAAGAATAAATATTGATAGATTATATATTAAATTGAAGATAGACAAACACATACACACACAAGTTGCTGTTAAGCCCCCAATTAATGTTCAAAATCAAAACAAAATGTGACAGTACAGGATTATAACACAGTTGTTTCTGTTACAATTCCAGTAACAACAAACATTCAGGCATTTGATGTTAGCACGTTACACAAACTTCTCCTGAGCAAATGAATTAAAATTGCTAATGCATGCACTCCTCTAATCACTTGTTACACCCCAATTCCAGCACACAGTTCAAGTTGATTAGAGCACAAAAGATGCAGTGTCAAGTAAAATTCAGCTCTGAAAGTTCATATCCAAATTGATAGTTGATTCAAATTAAAGTTCATATCCAAAATGATAATTGATTCAAAATTGCAAATTTCCACATTTGCATTTCAAAAAGAAAGAAGAAAAAAACAACAAAAGTATCAATTTTCATTCCAATTGTTAAAAAGCTCTTGCGCTAGGTTATCCCTCCATGCACTCCAAGCATTTGAGCTCTCAACAAATCTAATCCTCTCCCCTTCCAACCGTTCTGGTACATCAACTTCCTCTTCATATGGGTCAACGGCCTATGTGTTGTCGTATATGGTTACGTAGAAGACAACAGGCAACGATCATCCTACATTGAGTCTTGACAGGATAATATGATTTGCTCCTAAGGATCGTCCATCTTTCTTTCAACATACCAAATGCTCTCTCTATCACATTCCTAGCATGGAGTATCTCATGTTGAAATATTCTCTAGGTGTTTTAGGCAAATGATCTGTCCTCCATGACTTCAAGTGATACCTCTCACCTCTGTAAGGTGTCAAAGATCCTTCATTGTTGCTATACCCAGCATCACATAAATAGTAATAACCTACGATTAAATTTTAAAAAAGTAAGTGAATGCTAAAACTTTGAAGGTTCATCATCAACCAACCTATTTCAATAAGAGAATTTACCTCGAGGGACCACCAACCTGTTTCTTCTAGAAATAGCATCTCTGAGAACCCTAGAATTAGTTGTAAAACCCTCCCAACCAGGTATTACGTAAATAAATTGCATGTATGGAAGGCAAACTCCCAAGACATTTTTGGCAATTTTATTTTTTCTTGTACGGTACCTAGGTATATCGCCCTCTTGCACATTGACCTTGATATAAGTCCCATCAAGGACACCAAGACAATTCTTAACCATCCAAACAACTAGCCAGTTACTTACAACATCTATAAGAAAGTCAAAATGAAAAAAAATTATAAGTGTACAATTGCATTACCTTAAAATATTTTCAATGATCATCCGTGCTATTTTCAGGGATTGGCTCTGGCCGCATTAACAAAAGTGCTTGACATCGTAACAAAGAGAGCAACACTTTGTTAACAACTCTGCTAACAGTCTCTCCCGATCTCATAAATTGTCTTTGGATTATTCTATTCTTAATGTCATGTGCCAATATATGTAAGAAGATAACTAATTGTTCTTCTACTGTCATATTCTTAGTTGGTTCTACCGTTCTAGTCTACCGGTCTCCTTAAGCATATGGTATAAATTGTGGAAAGTCCTTCGATCCATACGAATGTTCTTAATGCACAATCGATCATTTTCAAACACTATTGTATTTAAGTTGACATGTCTCACTATATGCCTCTTGTAAGCATCCTCCTATTTTCTCTTTCTTGTAGCTTTTAGCTCTAAAATTATCATAATAAATATCATAGTCATCAATAACAACAATCGATCCAGCATATCCAGTTGAATTATCAAATAGATGAGTCCCTCCTATCTTTTGTCAAAGAAAGTATTTCCATTTTCTGATATTGAAAATAAACAACAAATTATTTAACCTAAACAAACAAATATATATAATAATCTTCAAAATGATTGGTAAATTCACAATCCAAATGCAAGACCTTATAAGGTGCTAAGTCAATTTCAAATGAATGATTGCAGTTACAAGTAAGCCAGAGAAAGGGACCGAATTATACCTACAAACAAGTGATTTCATTATATATTCTTATAGAAAAATATATATCACATCATTTTTTGTTACCTAAACTTGTTAGATTTACTCCAGCACTACATATAATAGTTGAGATCATGTTCAAAGAGAGATGATCTACAACACTTGTTTCACTACCAAAATTATATATAGTAATTCACAAAAAAAATTAAATCAAACAAAATTATATATAATAATTTAGATTTACTTGGGCACTTGTTCATTATCAAAATTATATATAATAATTCCCAAAAAATTTAAACCAGACACAAAATTATATATAATAATTTAGATTTACTTGAGCACTTGCGTTTGTTTCGTTATCAAAACTATATATGATTTCTATAATTAGTTCTCCAAAATCCCTCTTTCGAATTCATAAAAAAATTGCCAAAATCTCAAATCAAATCCTAATCACCAAACCCTAAAATAATTTTGAAAATTTAAACACAATATATGATTTAGCAAGCAGCCAAAACAACATCATGAATAAATAAATAAATAAATGACAAAAAAAATAAAATAAAATCGAATAAATAGAAATCCATACCTACCAGAGATGAGAGCGTGAGAGAGAGAGAGATCCGAGCTTGAGCTCGAGAGAGAGATCCGAGCGAGAGAGAGAGAGAACAAAGAAGAAGAGAGAGATGAGAGTCTCCCATGAGAAGAAGAAGAGAGAGTATCAGAATTTAACAAAAAAGTTCAGTGGCAAAATGGTAAATAAGTTAATTTTTTGGTTGATTTTAAGTAAAAAAAATATAACCACATTTGCTAGGGAATAGTTTTCCATATTTCATGGATAAACAATTTATCCGGACATCCTTAATTCCTAGGAATAAATTTGAATAAGACAAACCAAATATGGAAATTGTTTTCCCATCCCAAATTTTTTCAGGCATAATTTTTTTTCCGTATACCAAACGCACCCTGAAAGAAAACTTGTTATTACTTGTGAACAAAAAAATTCCTATTACAATACTTTATAATTACAACAATAATTCTAGACACAAAGAAAAGAGATCCGGAGAGTGTAGCGGTGGAAAGCTCGATCAATACTTGATCGCTTTGCTCCGTTGATTATCCGGTACGAAGATAAGAAAGTTGCTAAGTGCTCCGACGCTTACAAAAACGTTGTTGGGGGTAGAGTGTTGTAGCAAAATGGGCTCTGGATGCTCAGGTGTGATGATTTGGTTGCACAAAAACCGAGGCTATTTATAGCCAAATCAATAAAACGAATGACTTTTGAATTTTGTGCATAAATTAGCTATTTTGTATTGTTTTGCTTATTTCCGTGCAGGCTGCATTGGCACGAAAACAACAAATTCTGTGGTACTCCATCTTCTCGCATGTAATTGACGCGAATGTCCCACGTGGATCACTGTCAGCAGGACACATGTCTGACGGTTACACTGAGCTAAGTAAATCACAATGATTACTTTGACAAAATCATGACCGTCCTTTTTGAATTATGTAACAAATCTCATTAAAAACTGTGTCGCCTTGGGATCTGTAACAACTGTCATTACTCCATGTATTAATTGTAGAATATAAAGAGTATTTATGCGCGAGAGCATCCCTCGTGAAAAATTAGATTTTTGCGTGGGAGCGTCCCACGCGTAAAACTGAATTATTGCGTGGAGGCCTCCCGCATGTAAAACGGATTTTCGCATGGAGGCCTACCACTCGAAAATTGTTCTTCAGATAGAGAATTGCATTCTTTTTTGCATGGGGAGCGGCTTTCTTTTTGACTTTTTTTCTATGCTTCTATAATATATATGGCCTCAAGGAGTCTCCTTGGGCATAGTTTATAAGTTCAATCAGGTTCTTCAAAAGATTAGTTTACTCGTAGTGCTTCCAACCCTTCTCCTTTTATTCTCCACCGGTCTCGGGACATGGTGGTTCTCCTCTTCTATGTTGCCGATATTATCAGTACTAGATGTAACTATATTGATATTTTCAAGGTCAAGGCACATTTATATTATTACTTCCATACCAAAAACTTTGATCCATTGCGCTTATTCTTGGGCATTGAGGTTACTCGCAAGGGTGATTATCCTTGTATGACTCAGTAAAAATGTTGTTTGGACAGAAATTGATGCGGAAGATCTGAATTTGGGTCCTCATTTCCAGCAACATGGAAAGAGAAAATACTGCATCTCATTCTTAATGCAAAAGTTCGTAAGAATTGTAAAGTTCTGAGCATTTAATTGGTGGAAATTTCCAAATCCGCATTTCTATGGATTTTAAAGATTTGGATTTCCAGCATACACATGTTAACAACAATATCATAGCATTTACCTTTGTAAAAAAAAAAAAAATATCACAAAATACTATAATTTACATTAACTTCCAAACACAACGACACAACACCGATGGTTCTGTTGGTAATGTGATGTATGTATGAGGCATTGATGTTTGAGAGCTTGTTAAGAAAGAATATGATCTCCTATATTTTTGTGTAGAATATAGGGCTGCTACATTCTTAGATCTCATCATTAGGAGTTACCTTCAGACCGTGATAAATTTAAGAAATTAGATGAGATTTTTCAGCAGGAGAACCAAATGATTTCTTAAAGGATTAAACCATAACAATGAGCATGAATCCCCATGAATCCTTCGTTGGTAGTCGTTCTTATGGGGTGTGACATCCTGTGGCATCCTAAGATAGCTTTGTTAATCACATGAACCATGAAATTACCTATTTGTTTTGTATCTCTTTTTTTTTCAGTAAGAGTTTGATGGGAAATTTGAGAAAATAGATTTTTTTTTCCCAATAAGAGAGGCTGAATAATTTCTTGAAATGTCCATACCATGAGTAGTAAGCCCCATGAGTCATTCTATGCAAATTGTTGTTATGGAGCATAATATCCAGCAAAATCTCTTAGGCTGTGTTTAATTGGGTTTTTTATCCATAGAAAATATTTCCATCACAAATTTTCCACCAATTGTAGTGTTTGATAGCTTATATTTTCCATGAAATTATTTTCCAAAAAAACTTTTATTTTTCATATTTTCTTCTAAAATGGTGGAAAATAAAACTTGTCCAGCCCATAGGAAAATAATGACAATCAAACACCCAAATTAAGTTTTCCGTAGAATTTTTTTAAAATTCCATGGAATATTTTTCCTAGGAAATTAATTCCATGGGATTAATTTCTTTTCCACATATTTTCCACCTTGCAATCAAACACACCCTTACAATTTCCCCCTGGTTTTGGAATAACTATTACTTGATCAAAATGTAAGGTACTATATATGACTGTTATGAAAAAAACGAATGGTTATCTTTAGGTTACTTAAAACATTACATTAAACAGTAGGGTCCGTGGATCTTTATAGTTTATACGCCCGATCCTTCTTATGAATACTCAAGGCACTTATTACTATTGTAGTATTCTTTTAAGACATAGTAGTTGTACTTAGTTGGAAGTCATGCTTTCCGACTCATGTTGAATAGATTGTGATGCCTTGTGCATTACTAGATCATGACTTTCTGTTTTTATTATTTAAGAGCTAAGCTTTGCTCTCCTTGGTTGCTTGCAGGTACAAAAGATGGCGGCTGAAACTGGTCTCGACTTCACTGATCAGATCATATCTTTGGAGTCTAAGTATGAGCAAGTAATTTTCTGCACTTTGATCTCTGCTTTAGCCACATCAAGAGATGCCCACTTTGTCATTAACATTTTATACTTCCAGGAATTGCAAGTGACATCCATGTACTAAAATGTTGCTCCTTTAAATGATATAATCCAATTTACTCCTAATTTCTCTCAATTCTTGATTATGCAGGCTTTAAAAGATCTATACACTCATCTCACTCCTATACAACGTGTGAGCATTGCTCGCCATCCTAATAGGCCAACATTTCTTGACCACGTGTTCAACATAACTGAAAAGGTTTGCTATTTCCAAAGATGGTCGCTTTTTATATCATATCCCCCTTGTTTTCTCTTTTCTGCTGCCTTATCTCAATATTATGGTCGTTAACATATTAAAGAATTTGGTTTTGAGTATCTTACTCTTTAACCTAACTAGTTTGTAGAGCTTCATGGTGATCGTGCTGGTTATGATGATCCGGCCATTGTAACTGGCATTGGAAGCATAGAGGGAAGAAGCTATATGTTTATTGGTCATCAGAAAGGCAGAAATACAAAGGAGAACATCCAACGGAATTTTGGGATGCCTACTCCCCATGGGTATGTACTGGTCTATTTACTGAAACAAAACTATGGAATTATCTGTTTGACTAATTTTTGTACTTGTAAGAAGGTATTTATTCACATGGTAATGATGTATTAAATTGGTTGATTCAGTAATTGATCACTTTAACCGAACTCAGTTGTTTTTGTTGAGCTTTATAGTTATGTTGACCAAATTATTTAATTTTGTATTGTTGAGGATTCTATTCTAAAGGTTTATATGGTGCTCAAATGGAAACAGTTACCGGAAAGCTTTGCGAATGATGTATTACGCTGACCATCACGGATTGCCTATCATCTCATTTATTGATACTCCTGGAGCTTATGCGGACCTCAAGTCTGAGGAGTTAGGTCAAGTATGTTTTTGACTCCTGTTAGTATGTAATGCACAGAAACATAGTGCACATTGTCCTGACCACAATTTGTATCTATCAGGGTGAAGCCATAGCCTTCAACTTGCGGACCATGTTCGGTCTAAAAGTTCCAATCGTGACAGTTGTTATTGGAGAAGGTGGCTCTGGTGGTGCACTTGCCATTGGATGTGCCAATAAATTATTAATGTTGGAAAATGCAGTCTTTTATGTTGCCAGGTAATTTACCCCACCCATTCTCAATTGTTCTTCACTAACTATTTTTTATGAATACTATATTATTTTAACTGTTTGGTCTATATTACTCTATGATGTTGTTGTATAAGATTAAAAGATTATTTTAACTGTTTGGACTATGCAAGTAAAATTTATACTTGTATGATATAGTACCATTCCAGATGCTTGTTTCATAGTAAGTAATAAAGTCTACAGGACCAACATCTTCCATGTTTTCACTTTGAAGAGTAGAACTAGATCATGCTACATGCAATAATCTACAGGAAATGTCACAGACTTATTTGCTATATGGTTTGCGCCTCCCCAAACCCCAACTATCTGGTCATATCTGAATTTTGGTATCCCCTCATGTCTGAAGTCTGAACACAAACTTTGATAGAACCAATTCAAAATTCAGAACTTGGGATTGTCTTAATAGAATGGCTTCATTCAGCCAGCTGAATTTCCTTAACAGTGCTGACGGGTACCAATTGCTAATGATTTAATTTTTGCCTACAACATGCTTTGGATTTTGTCATCACTGACTTTAGGTCCAATTCCCTAAGGGCCATAGTTTTCCCATTATAATTGTTTCTTCAATTGATGTCTTGCTACTGTTTTGAGTGCTTTAGGCTGCGTTTGGTCTTGAGAGAAAATGGGCAAAAGAAAAAGATTTTCTTTTTTGATTGTTTGGCTGATAAGAAAACTTGAAGAAAGAAAATGAAAGAGAGAAAGAGAGAGGCTGGCAGGGAGAGAGTGAATGAGAGGGGACGAGAATGGGAATCACACCTATTTAGGGAGAAAATGTAGGGAAAGTATATATTGGTTAAGATTCTTCCATTTTCTTCCCCTTCCCCTTTCTCTTTCTCTTTCTTTTCTCTTTCTCTTTCTCTTTCCTTACTAATCAAACATTGCATATCAATTTTCTTTCCATTTGCTCCATTTCTCCGAAACCAAATCAACTGCAAATCAATGTTCTTATTATGGTGCAACTTACATATTTAATGGTATTATTTTTACTCTTTGACCTTCTTGATTTTGATCAGAATCTACTAAAAATGTACATGATTTAGACTCTAAGGTAACTCATTTACATATAACTTCATGTTATTTCTCCAAACATCTTCAAAGGTTCTTTGTTTCGTGGTACTTGGACATACATTGGCAAGTCATTTTTCTCTAAGGAATTCTAGCCATTTCAATCTTCACTTCCTTCTTCATGAGTCTACCTCTTTCCTCAATTGTGAAAATAAAAAGTATTATGGCTAAGAGGATTGAACTTGAGACTTCTTGGTTAAAAGCATATGCACTTACCAACTGCACAAGCATTCAATTGTTATTTTTCCCCATAAACGTTAAGTATATAGCATGATAACCTATCTGTATAGTAGGATACCAAAAATTAGGGGGAGGGGGGCTGGGGGGGGGGGGGGGGGGGGGGGGGGGACGCCCCTGCCTGGTATGTATTCATGCATAAGTTGTGTTTCCTGATTTTATTTCCTCTTGATTTGTTGCACTCATGTTGGTTTAATCATTTGCAACCTCACTTGCCTCTTCAACCTTATAATACGGGAATGTTGTTATGCAAACAGCCCAGAAGCCTGTGCTGCGATCTTATGGAAAAGTGCAAAAGCTTCACCAAAGGTACCAAATCCGGAAATGCCTAGTCTGTCAGTGAGATTCCCACAAATCTAGAACAATGATTTATTTACAACTTTCTAACCGTGCAGGCAGCTGAAAAGTTGAAGATTACTGCTACAGAGTTATGCAAGTTGAAAATTGCAGACGGAATTATTCCTGTAATATTCTTTACCTTGCACTCTTCTTTTAGTTGAATATTTATTGTTTCCGCAGGTTGATATTCAAAACACTGTTTTCCTTAATTTACACCCAAAGGCAGGTGTTAACATAACAAGCCATCTAAACAGGCTTCATTAGCCATTTATGTGCCCTGATAACTCTGCAAATCTGTATTTAAATCTGACAGAGTGATTATCCATGCCTTGTAGAGCTGATCATTAGACTCAAACATAATTAGCCATTTGTAAGGTTCGCGTTGTCAGATTAGGGCACATTACTTGGGTAGCATGGTTGTAGATTTGATTACTGGCCTGTCCTATTGTGGAATTAACTGTTAATATGATAATGCATTCATCAAGCATGTTTGCTCTTGGTCCACAGGTATCAGTAGAGTACTGTGGCAATAAAATTTCAATGGATAAATGTTGCCAAATGTTGATGTGTTCCTGTATGAAATTTGTAGATTGAATATAGAATGAGGAAATACATTTTGATGAGTATAGTAAAAGTTCCATTACTGTCCGTGCCAGGCGAAGGCCTTCCTAGACCGTGTAAGTGGGAGACTCGTTGCACTGGGTGTCTGGGACTCCCTGGGATAGTAAAAGTTCCATTACATTATGGACTTGTAGTCTGGCACATACTATACGACTCATACCACAAACAACTTTAAATCTGAACTTTTGCCTTTTTTTGCTAGTCTTATCTTTCTATTCCTAACTATTGATACAGTTTAAGATATTTGTTCTTTTAATAGGAACCTCTGGGCGGTGCACATGCTGATTCATCTTGGACATCGCAACAGATTAAACACGCAGTGGTTGGAGCAATGAATGTATGAACTAGCTGCAATATTCTATGGAAAACAAGTTGATTAATTAATATTTACAAATATCTTATTTTTATCAGGAGCTTCTGGAGATGGACACTCCCCAGCTATTACACCACCGGATGCTCAAATTCCGTCATATCGGAGGGTTTATAGAAGGGGAACCCGTCGACCCAGAAAAGAAAATCAACATGAAGAAGAAAGAGGAGCCTATTGAACTAGAAAACCTTGGAATTACTTCGAACCTTGACCTAGAGAATGAGGTTGAGAAACTGAAGCAGAAAATATTAAAATCAAAGGAAGGAACATCACCTGAACCAATAGATACGGGCGTAAATGAATTGGCTGAGAAAGTGAAGAAGGACGTTGACCAAGAGATTACTATGGTCGCTGAATCCATGGGTTTAAGGGACAAGCTTGATATGCTGAGGAGCGAGATTGAAAAGGCAAGGACTTATCCAGACCAACCGTTGGATGCCAGCCTGAAGGACAAGATTAATAAACTGAAGAAGGAGCTTGAGGAGGGTCTTTCACGGTATCCCAATTCTGGAATCTTAAATGATAAGCTTAATATGTTAAAGGAACTATCCAGGATCCAGAAAATAATGCCATTGAAGCAGGAAATCAACAAGGGATTGAAAGAAATCATGAATCGCCCTGATTTAAAGGAGAAGGTAAAGATGCTGAAGGAAGAAATCTTAAATGCAGGAGCATCAAAGGCTTCGGATCTGGATGATGACCAGAAGGAGAAAATTCTGAGGGTTAAGAAGGAGATATCATCTGAACTGGAAAAAACATTGAAGTCCATGAATCTAGATGTTGAAACCCTTGGCTCTAAACCAATCTTCTCAGAAATAAAAGAAAAAGTCAAGGAACTTGATCTTGAAATAAAAGAAGGAATACGGGATGCTATTAACAACTCAACTGATCTGAAAAATAAAATAGAGATTCTGAAACTGGAAGGGGAAAAGGCAGGAGAATCACCTGATGCTGAAACAAAAAGTAAGATTCTGGACTTGAAGCAGCAGATCGAAAAAAGCCTCAAAGAGGCCATGAATTCTCCTGCCTTGATAGAGAAGTATGAGACATTGAAACAGGAGATTGCCAAGGTTTTGCCAGCAAATGTTGTGGAAGAGCGCTTCTCAGGATTATCAAATGGAGGTTTGAAGCAGGATGTTCTCGAAAACAAGCCGACAGTCGGGATTAATGTGGGTTCAACAGGCAGCCATAGCTAAGTGTGAGTAATATAATCCAGCACCTACCTTTTACTATTCATTAGGTAACTTCTGTTAACATTAATAAGTTTGTATTTTTTAACCTCAATGGTTTAATAAAATTGTTTGATATTGGAAGATTCAGACCTTTTTTCCTTTTTAAATAAAGTACAGCTTGCTGATGCGAGCTGGAGAAGTTTTAACCTCAAGATTTCTTGCATGGTTGCAATAGCACTGAATAATTAGCTTGTTTTATTTTTGGAAGTTAATCCTGTACACTGTTTTCAAGCTCAAAATTTATTGACGCTGGCAATCATTCGTTGACAGTATTTTTTTTGTTCATTGACAGTATATGATTATCATTTGATAACACATTAGTACTTCCTTCAAGCAAATACATCTGCGACAAAAAATAGAAAAATAATAGTTATATGGTCGTTCTTTATGAAGCCTTAGAGTTATCTATGTTTCCCTGTTCTTCTTGCCCATGTGAGATTTTTCGTTGGACCGTCTATTGAAGACACTTGTATCATACTTGGCATTAGCGGACCCATCCTTTTTTTTGGGTTTATGCTAAATATATTTATTTGATGTTCTATCAGAAATTCACAATTGAATGGTTTTTGTCTTGGGTAGGATTTTAGCCAAGAGGTCTTCAGTTCAATTTTCTCTAGTAGATACAATCAAAATAGGGCTTTAGCATGAAACCTGGGGGTCTAGTTGGTTAATATGTTGACTTACCTTCTTGATGATGCAGTTCAAGTGCATACAAACCTAGGATCTACTTTCCAAGCCTCCTTTGAAAAGT
Organism: Iris pallida; assembly: GCA_029216955.1. NCBI lineage: Eukaryota > Viridiplantae > Streptophyta > Magnoliopsida > Asparagales > Iridaceae > Iris > Iris pallida. The sequence continues at coordinate 7,692,029 of JANAVB010015800.1, forward strand.
CTATACTGGAAAAGTATGGTATAAAAGTGAAAAATCTACTACGAGGAGTCATATATGACAACTAAACTCTACAACTGGAAAAGTAAGGTATAAAAGGAAAAATCTACTATGAGGAGTCATATATGATAAATGAACCCTTACAAATATAGACTACATTAGGGCTCTAGGACAAGCATATATAGGAGATACAAACATGCTAAAGGCAAAATAGGCAATTAGATAATAGCTAGCCTATGTGACATCACTAGAACCATCTATAAAAGTATGGCACTAAAACTAAATAGACCCCCACACTCAAACACTCCTCCACTGGAAGTTATTTTTGATGTCAACATGTCATTTCACTGATTTGGTGCCAATACCATGGCCAACATGACGTCGATCCACTAAATTGGTGCCAATTCTACGGTCAACCTGATGTTCCTCCAAACTGTGCCAATTAACTAGGAATGTACCATTTTAGGGGATTGCATTTGTCCAGGGCAAACTAAGTTGTACATGCATCAAGCTTGAAAAGAAATAGGTGGGATTGGCTAATGTGGTGGAAATAGAATTATGCATTCCTAAGATTCTTGGATGCCTGGAAACTTTTTGTTATATAAAATCATGCTTTTCAAGTCACATTTTGCTTGTGTTCATGACATTCAGCAGGTTCATTATCCCTTGTTTCAGGGCCTCCAAGAGCAGAAGGTTCGTCATTTTTGTTGGCATTACAGCTTAACAAAGCTGAATGGAAGAAGAGAATTCAAACAGCCGACCCCATAAATTTGGGATAGGGCTTTGTTGTTGTTGCTGCACAATAGATAGAAATTTATTTCTGTTCCTGATTTATATTTATATGGTCAAAGCACCACTACACCAGGTAGCATGACATGACAAATTAATCTCATTGATTTCTATAACTTATTGCTGAATTTTTGTTTATTACTGGGATGCTTCCTCATATTACACTCAACTTTTATGAGGGCTTGATGTCTTGTAAATGTGCAAGCTTGGATGATCATCCTTCGGTTATAGTTTGTTTCGCTGAAAAGCACTGACCTAATTTATTTGATGCAGGTGGAGGATGATAACAAGAAGTCCAACCGTTGAGAAATATGATAATGAAACATCTCACATGTCAATTACCCGAATTGCAAATCGCTTTACTGTTGAATATGCAAAGAACCATGAATGCCGAGGATGAGGAGTGTAGACCTCTGCTTGCTTCGGGTTTTGTTTGAGGTGATTCTCATTAATTATATTATTTGCAGTAAGTTTGTCTAGTGAGATTTCATTCAAGAGGTCTTTATGCCAGAAGATTTTGTTAGCAGTGTTTTCCAATAATCTTTCTTGATTTTGAGTTTTTAGGAATAGGGACTCAATTTCTTCTGGAAGCTCCAGCCATTCAATTAATAAGTTGTTCTTTAGTTCGCACTTTTGTGTATGTAGAAAACTATACAGGAAAGTTCAATTGTAATATGTGCATGAGATTTCACAACTCTTGAAATAAATGTGATGGTGAGCAGCAGCTACATGGTTGGAAAATGCATGACATTAGTTTAGAGGCCGAAATAAAACTGCTGACAGGAAATTGATTTTGAATGTTCATCTCATTTCTGAAGCTCGGATCAACCAGCTTGATCCTGTATGAGTGCTGCATACAAGAACAATATGCCTACGTATTTCAATCATTCCATGTAAGATCTCTCGAACATTGGTGCTTGCTGTCCTGAGCTCTCTCCGAACAATCCATTCTCGAGGACCCAGTCCTCAATCATTACCTGGGTACTCGCCCCCTGATCAGCTGGCGCGAGATGTCCGGCCCCGGAGACCACGACATGTGCCAACGGCCCCCACCTCTGCACGTAGCCGGCCACCTTCCCCTCGACCTCCCACACTCTCCTCTCTGCCTCGAGAAATCTCCCTATCCCCTCCCACTCCATTTCCTCCATCCATGCCTCGGAAGACGCCACCCCGTCCCTCAAATCGAAAATCCCCTGGTAGAGGAGCACTCTGATCTCCCTCACCAGTTCCTCCATCATGAACTTGACACTCTTCATCACATCCTCCTGCATTGCTCCCATGACGGCATCGCTACATTCCTCCCAAACCAACTCCTTCGCTGCCCCAAGTGCCTCCTTCACCTCCTCTTTGTTCAGGAACACACTGACCATCTCGCTCTCGTAAGGCTTCTTCTTCGTCAGGTCGCTGAGCGTCGCTATGCGCGTCGCGTTCTGCAGCCAATCCAATACCTTATTCCTGGCAACGGTCGCCTCCATCCACTTCTCCTCCCTGGTCAGCCTGACCGCAACGTTCTGCAGTTCAACCAGGCGATCCCTCTGCCGCGAATTGACAAGGCCGGCAAAGTAGGCCATGTCTGCGTTGGTCGCCACCTGCGTCACTGGGTGAATCAGCCCATTGCCTATCGCTACGCCTTGCAAGTTGATCCTCCCGTCCGAAGAAACCGCCCGATACTTCTGCTGCCTGAGAATATGGCACGCGAGCGCAGGCACGTACTTTCCTGCGTAGCTCTCCCCGGCAATGTAGACCGGTCGAGACTTGAAAGAAGGGTTGGAGGAGAGGAATGACTGGAGGGCGACGTAGAGGTGGTCGGAGATGGTCTCCTGATCACGAGGGATGTCGGAGGGGGAGGAGGCGACGGAGAAGCCGGTGCCGATGGGGTTGTCGAGGAAGAGGAGGCCGAAGAGGCGGTTCCACGAGTACGGGTTGGGGTGGAGAGTTGGCTGGCGGCGGGAGACAAAGAAAGGGCCGATCACGAAGAAGTTCCCGAGCATCGAGGAGCATCCGGGGCCTCCGTCGAGCCATACAATGAGTGGGGTGAGGGAGGGTGAGGCGAGGGAGCACTGTGCTTCGTAGAAGGTGAAGAAGATGGAAGAGTTGGAGGAAGAAGGGGAAGTAGTAATGGGAAGATAACCGGATCGAGTGGGGAGAGCTTCTTTGGGGAAGAGAGGAGTGGTGGAAGTTGGCGATGGGAAGGAGAAGATGATCATGGAGAAGAGTAGGATGGACATTGCCATGGTTGTTTACTTGTTTGGTTAAGTGTTGGATGCACACTAAGAGAAGAGAAGGGGAAGAGATTCTGTAATCTGCAGGGTGAGGTGTGGATTTGTCTTTGGAACTCTTTTTTATCATCCTCATAAATGTCACTGTTCTTGCAATCTTGTTGGCACTATCTAAATTATTGATGCTTTGGAACAGATGCAAATATTTGCTACTTTAAAGTAAATTCGAATTTGTTTTCTTCCATGACTGAATGATTGGCACTATCTAAGTATTGTCTGCTCTGATTCTTCGCTGTTAAAATCTATAACCTTTGGAATACGTAATTCTTGCTTCGATTACTATTTATAATCAGCAGTCCCTGCTTGGAAGCTGAGATAGCAGCAGTCCTCAAATCCTTCGATGCTGCAACTTTCTCTTGTTAACCTATATCCAGCAATGTGGAGACCTCTTCCCCAAACATTTAGAGATGCTATTCTAAATCCAGAAAGACTTCCTGTTTGTAACTAATAAGTTTATCCAACCTAGGATTTCTTTTGAGTTTTGAATCAAATTCATGCCAACTCCTCTAAAGTTAACATAAAATAAAAGATGAGAATAAATTTTAATTTCACTGCTGTCTCTTAGAGTTGGTTAGCCCTCAATTTCTCTCTCTTCCAATCCAAACAGTATTAAGAAGGTTCATTGATTAAATTTAGGGTATGGTTTAATGGATTTTCAAGCAAGTTTCTTTTTAGATGTTAAGTATGCTGCACGGACACTACAAAATAATGTCCATATCCGTTACCGTGTCGTAACATTCACATCCAAAATGGTGTCATATGTCGACATCCACGGATATGGATTCAACACGACACGTTTCATACATGGTGACACTGATTCAACACCTATTTTGGTGTCTCATAAGGGTTTTAGATTGTCCATGGCACGTATGCTACATGTGTCCGATACGAAACTACATGCATCTTACCTAATTACCTATCCTGCTATAAAATTCCATGTCCTAATCCCGTATCCATCTGTTTCCTCTTGTTTGTCATGGCTCTGTCACCATGTTTTTATATGTCGGCAGAAATAGGAGATCAAGGGGAAGAAAAAGAGATGGTGGCTACTCCTAAATTTGAAGAGAATTTCTTTGGAGAAAATTAGCATACTCTCAATACCAGAGTTTCTTCTTATTTATAATCAGGGATATTTAGTATTATAAGAGTACAATATAGAAGTCTATATAGAAAGAGAGTCTGATAAGTAAGGATATAGAATAAATAAATGCTATTGACTCACTCTACCAAGTTAGAGTAATTTTTTTTATTAAACATCGAAGAGTGACTCAAATAAGCTAGAAACCCTATATATTAATCCTAAAACACACCAAAATTGGTCTGGATCAAGTTTATGACGACTGGTCCAATCCCCTACTTCCAACACTTCCTATGGAAGACTAGTCGAACCAAATTATTTCACTTTACTAAATAAGTTACTTCAGATCCCATGGTCAACAAATGTTTGTCGCCAGTACTGCAAGATTTCAGAAGACATCCGTTTATTTCCTTTTTTTTATAACCTTCTTGCATGCTAGTGTGCAAAGTTTCTCACTAGTTCAGATATACACTATATCAAACAATTTTTGTAATTATGTACACTGGAGGATTTGAACATCTTAATAAAAGTTAAATACCTCAACCAAAAACTATAACTTTCTATCATATACCTTGGAGGAATATATTGTTGCAAGAGGCATTCTATCATCTTATTGCTCTAGCTTGTAGTGAATTAAATTGGCAAGCTTGAAATTCTGCTTGCCTAAACATGGTCCTCTGAATGCATCCATCTGGCTGCTAATTACACTTGCGATCCGGAATCCTTCACTGTGCAACTGAACTCTTCTGCCAGAGAGGTACTCCCAGCTCTCCATCTGAACCTTGTCCTTGGATCTGAACAATAAAACATGATCAGTCATGGAAATCAACTATTTTCACAAAATAAGGTAAGAAGCTGAAGAATATAAACACTATAAAGAGGAAAAAGAGTTTTCTTCTATCTATTAGCACAATTTCAGTCTCATGTTCCACATTTTCCCTTTGGTTTATCTTCTACAGTTAAAGAGACGCACTTTCAATAATCCAAATGCCATTTTGCTCTCTTAGAGGACACTTTTTCCGAAATGCTCCCCTTGAAGTTCGCAAACAGGAACTTGGCTTCTCTAATGTATGTAGAGATAGTAAAGAGTTTCCTTCACCTCATCCTCTGTTTAATCTTTCAGAGATAACTGTAGAACATATTTATTATCAAGCAATAGCTGATTGCCCTAGATTCAAGCTTTATACTGTAAAGTGGCCAGTTTACCTACCAACGAAACATCAACAAAAGATGACTTTTTCTACGGACACACAGAACTTATATGATATCATTTGCTTTCTTGTATCAGATTTAAATCCATGAGGTTGTGAGGGCTCTGTGAATTTGGGCCAGATTGTTTTAGGTTTACAGTAGCCAGACAGGAAATGGACAGCAAAGCAGCAAGAATAAAGATAAAAAAAATGGTTCCAACGAGGACCAAAATGTGAAATTAGAGAGAGTTGATGTATAAAATGAAATATTCAAGAAAAGAAAGATCTCATAAGTATTAATAGTAGAAGACGAGTATAATACATCAAAGAAATCTATACAAGGAGAAAAACAGAGCCCATTGTAGTTTATATTTTATATAACATAAAGTCTGTACAGAAACTTCAAACGCACTGAGAAGAAAAGACGGGATCAAGGAACAGAAATATGAAAGATTGAGATCATAAACACTAAACCAAACAATAATATATAAGTATTAAATAGAAGTATTGCTTGGAAAGAATAAGATGTTGATCTAAGTACTGCAAAATATCCATCAGCCTAATGACATTGGACAAAAGGCTTGAGAAACACATTAAAATTGAATAAAATGGGATGAAACAGAAAAGATCTCAAAATGTGGGTACAACAAATAACAAAGACTTCACTCAAACTTTTGGATTGCCTACAAGAATATTTTTTTCCCATTCATCTCCATTTACGGTTGTTTACTCTGTATCTTTACCAATTGCTATGGTCGTTCTTCACAATCAAAATCTACATTTTTGGGCTTTGCCCAGAGATCTAGCAGCACATTCACCTAAGACCATATCACTTCTATATATCATGCATCTATCTGTCTTGGACAAGTCCATATCATAGACAGTTTACCTCATCATATCAACAACTAAAGCCACTCTAACTTCCAAAAATGCATTCATTTCCTAGATTTGTTGTAACTTGTCTATCCAAACATTCTCATGTTCTTTGTTGCTACTTTGGACATCTTTCTTGCGACCAACTTTATGACAAAGCATACTCTCCAGGACTTATCTATTTAACAATCTTGCTGAATTATATGAACAACATCCTCTATCTCGCCATCTTGTTAATTACAGATCCTACATAACAAAAAAGGTCACTCTTAAATATCTCTTGGCCATCAATGTGAACTACTGCCTTACTTTCTTGTACTTTTAAGAAGTTACACTTCATATAACTACATTTATCTAGCTAATTTCTTGATCCTGAAACTTCTTTGCATATTTCTGTTTTAGAAACTAACACTTTCTATTCCTATCGAATAACATCATTGGAACATATACCATAGATCTAAAGTTGACTTAATAATAAAAACAAATAAGAGGTAATAGGAGAGGAGCTTGAATGGAGAGAATCCTAGTTCAACAGCATATCCTCACAATATCCCAAGCAATGATTGCATATGACAGCTGAAAATGGGCAATTCAGTGTTATACCACATAGTTCCTCAGGCCTGATTGTAGTTTAATCTCTGCGAGACATGAGTGAACTCAGTGGTACCTCTAGAATTTTCATAAATCCAGTATGAAGAGGATAATCCTTCTACTATGTCTTGGGAAAATTGAAGTAATATAACCTAAACCATGTCAAGGGTCATTAGATCTTAATATCATTTCATCTATTCTTTAGCAGGTATGTTACTGCTCTTCACAAATCTCCAGAAGGTGTTAGCATCATTTCATTGTTTACTTTAGCATACATGTTTTCTTCAAGAGGTTTTGAACTGCAGCATAAGTGATCAGGCCTAGTTTTTTGAAAATCTAATTAAAGAATAATTCTAGCCTGTCACTCCCTTCTATGATATCCTATCATAAGGGTTATTCTCAACTGAATTTATATGGGGCCTCTCACACATCATCTTCATGATAGAATAATAACCTGTGGAACTTCTTATCTTCTAAAACTAATGACTGTGTGTAGGGCAAAACAGAAACCATCAAAGGCTTAGATAAAGCTACATTTACATTTTATCTTGAATTGTATATAAATAGCTATAAGATTTCACTTAGAGGACCGGAGAGAGGTAAAATCATAATCTACGAGTGATGAACTAGGAAGCACATACACTCAAGAAATAGGTGCAGTGTACGTCTTGTGTTGTGTTGGACACATGGCATACGACATAGAAACTCCATAAGACGCTCACACATCATCTTCATGATAGAATAATAACCTGTGGAACTTTTTATCTTCTAAAACTAGTGACTGTGTAGGGGCAAAACAGAAACTATCAAAGGCTTACATAAAGCTAAATTTACATTTTATCTTGAATTGTATAAAAAGAGCTATAAGATTTCACTGAGGATTGGTGAGAGGTAGAATCATAATCTACGAGTGATGAACTAGGAAGCACGTACACTCAAGAAACAGGTGCAGTGTACAGCTTGTGTCGTGTTGGACACATATGGCATACGAAATAGAAACTCCACAAGACACTTAACACACTAAAAATAGGTCTCGTGTTTGTGTCTTGCTTCCATACCCGCACAATGTCATGTCATATTTGTGTTCGTGCCACAGATGAAACCAAGGATAAGGATTTGTTTTTAATGCCAATCTAAAACTTGATACACATATTTTACTGCCTAGCTGTTCGGATGGAACTCTATTTAATTGTCTGCTAACCATCAGCAGTGACTTGCCCGCAAATGACATCAAAGTCCTACCTCCTTTAATGTGCACCCTACCTCCCAAAAATTCGTGATTTTATAAAATTCCCAAAGATGAAGTTCTACTATTGTTGGGAGAACTAATAAAAACCTTAGTCAGTGATGATATCTTCCTTGTTTCAGATTACAAGTAACATGGATATGAGAAAAGTACCGCATAATACACGATGTCTGACCATCAAAGCCTGTAGAAATGAGGCTCTCTATGGTGGCATTCCTATTACTTGTATGCTGTCTTGTAAAGAAAACCAAAGACCAACCACTAGCTTGAAGCTTCATGCAGAGTCTTGAGACCATTGAGCTGGCGAGATATTTTGCATCTCCAACGTGCTTTATACTGACAAAATTCCAAGTATTATAAATGACCACAAGAAACCAATACAATAAGCAGAAGAATGGCTACAGTTCATTTAGGTTTATGCTCATGTACCTAAGTTCAGAAGAAATGTTACTGTCGGTAATATCCAATAAGGATAAATCATCTGCATCCATCAATATTACATCCAAATGATCATCATCTGGTTTTAGATTGCTGAAGTAGTTCTCTACAATCTGTGTTGTTAGATTAACATCTCGTAAAAACTGGCCTTCTTTAGTGTAATCCAGAGCATATTGCTTGCAGATTGTCGGAAACTCATCTACTCCCAAGTTGTTAAGCTCAGCATGAAAAGCATAAATTTTACAGTAATCGTAATGAACATTTGTTTTAGACCTCTTAATAACTCCACTTTGCCTACTTTGGCAGGAATCTAACATCATAGTCAGAGAAACCAGCAGAGTAAGCATCAAGATTCCAATAGTCACAAGTGCAGTGACAAAGACGGTTGCAGTAAATGCTGACATGTATACACCATTTTCAATCACATATTGGCTTCCCATTTCTGCACAGATACTTCACAATTAGAAGAGGAAAGGCAATGTTAGCTGGTGCTTTATTAACAATAGTTTTTGAAACATGTTGAGTACAATGTTTTAATTGTAACTTCGTATAAAGATGATCGACTATAAGAAATCTCTTGTTTTAAAATCAGGATTGTAACATAAGCATCATGCCACCAAACCTTGTAGAAATGAAGATAATATAAATGTGATTGGTTAATTGATTAAACCATCACATCTGCAACCTAATGCCACATTTGGTAAAGTTCATTGCTACCTAATATTGGCACTAAAGTGTTTAAAGTCCCTGCCACTGTACCAATACACTGGAATGTTAGTGAGGGTTCTATATTTATATTATTCTAACAGGCGAACACAGGCCTAAGGCCCAGTTAGGTAGATGGATTCTTTTCTTTTCTTTTTTGAAAGAGATGAGATCACGTAGACAGATGGATCATACACGCGGTGCTATAGTTTCCTTTCTATAAAATCCTCTTAAAATGGACTCTAGATAATTGAACCTGGTTGCTCTGATACATGCAAGATTGTGAAAAGCGTTAGGCACTAGTCGGACGGGCACCCGCCACCTAGCGCCTAGCCCGCCTAGGCGGCCATCTAGGTAGACGCCTAGTTCCAGGCGGTTCAAAAAAAAAAAAAAAATCCAAAAAACCTACTGAAAATTACAGAAAAAATTTATAAAACCCCAAAACATGCATAGTCGGGAGAGTGTGTGTGTGTTGGGGGGGGGGGGGGGGCTAGGTGGGCGGCTAGGCGGGCAACGGGTGCGCACCAGCCGCCTAGACGCCGCCTAGGCCGCCTTTTAGAACAATAGATACATGTTAAAGTCCCTTCCACTGCACTAACATTAGAGAGTCTTAGTGAGGATTGCGGGTTATATTATTTATATTATTGTGACGTAAAGCATCAAAAGAAAGAGCTAAAATTTGAATGTCTGTATACTCGGTTAGTTCTATCATGTTACTTGTACCTTTTTGTTAGGTTGAGATGGATAGGGAACGACCTTTAAAATCTGTGTATCAGAAGTTCCCATACCAATAATTTTTCTTTCTATTTAAGATACGACACGGATATTCAGCTTACATGCATCATCATACTAATTGGAGCCTTTCTCCAAGAGGATGCGCTTCTCAAGTTCTTCCATCGTGCTGATGTACTAAAAAAACATTCAGAAATTACACTTCTATGTAGGTACCTAGCTAGCGTTACTATCTACAGTTCTTCACATACTCTCATCTCAAGAAAAAGGCTACCTGGCATTCCTGTCAAATCTAACCCAATTTCTGATTCATATTCAGAATCCTACTGTAGAAGCTAACAGGATTGCAGCGGGCGTGCTGCCAAACTCTATCATGTAACATGTTAGCTTAAAGGCCTATACGAATGTAAAAACTAAAAAGATGATACATGCATATCTAAATTCGCAAAGATACGTACATGGCCATGTTGCATGGACACGAATATGACACGACAAAGAATGGACTCAGCAACAATGACATTGGAGCAATTTCGCCGTGTCCTAGTTTATTTGGAGCGTCTCTATCATGTTTGAACGAGTCCGTATGGCAATGATGCGACACAGACACAACACCGATTTTTTTTTAAGTGCATATGCTTCCTAGAAAACATTGACAACAACAGTAAACTATCACTTGACAGTTTATGTGTGTGTTTTGGGTACACCTAGTGTGTTTGAGAAAGTCTTAGAAGAGAGATCTTTTTTACGAATCTGTGCGACAAAGGCCTAGGGACGGATCTCAGTGGATCATGGAAGCAAGGCCACTCTGCCATCCCCGTCGCCTATTTTAGAAGAGACATGCTTAAAAGAAATGTTACCCTTGTAGTATCTCATCGTGTTGCACGATCACGATTCACGACCATGCCAAATCACTTCCAACCATGTTTTGGGCCCCTCTGAAAAAAACCCAGACATGTATTCAACACGAGTGTCGAGGGAGTATCGTGTGTCGGACATTTGTTAGACACGGATACGCTCCTCTGCCTTGCAAACTAAGTCCAGATGGGATTAACTTGCCGGTTCAAGGCCTCTACCAGCAAGATATGCACTCAACAAATGCGTAACTAATTTGCTCACATCGTTAGTAATATAAGATTCATCATACCTGATCCCCTTCTGCTCAGAAGGCTGTGGCTAGAGTTTCCGGAGTCGGCGTGGTGGTCGGAGAATGAAGACATGGAAGAGAAACCAATCCAAATCAATGTGTTGATGTATTAATAGTAGAGACGCCCATACATTCCTCCTCTAATCCAAAGAATTAAAGAAAAGGAAAAAAAAACTGAGAAACTAACGAACAATAATAGTAACAGTATTTCTTGAACATCAGAAATATTAAGATTGAGCTGACCTGAGAGCGAGATTGGAGAGGCTGGGATCTGCCATCCGCCATAGAAACGAATTAATAGGAAGCTCCAGTATCATCACTAACATACTTAACATATTTAACATACTAATACTATTATTAGGTACTCAGTACAAAGTATTTATTAAACCATTCATTTATTCCACGAGGACAGAGAAGAGGAACATGAAAGAGTGGTTATGTGTGTTGGTGACTTGTGAGCATCAACAATATAGTATTAATGGTGGAAGTGAGAAGAAACTGATCAAGAAGATATTCTTCAAGGAGGGTGGTGGACAGGTTGGCAGGAAGGAGATACACGTAGTACGTACATAGCATCTCGACATCTGAATAGCGATCACGGAGAGGAAATGAAACGCTTGCTTGGTCGTCTCGACTACTTTTCTTCCAGTCTTTGCTTAGATCATGACAAACAGGTTGGTTGGTCTCGGTCCTGGTCCACATCCATATCCACAAGCAAAGTTTGATTGCTTTAGATTTTTATTGACAATGTTATTTTATGGAAAATGCTAAGTTTACTACCAAAAGTTTACAACCTTCTTACAATCCATACTCATCTCCTGCTAACATGGTCCCACCCGGTCTCCCCTTTCCTCCAATCAAAGGATGCTACGTAGGCAGTTGTAAAGCTTACAACCAAAATTGGTTGTAAGCATAGCATTTTCCTGTTTTTATCGTTTGTTTGTAGAGGTTTTTGAGTTGGTCATTTATGAGTGTCTAACAAAAATTGTTTGGTAACTTTTTTGAGTCACCGCTTTTGGTAAATTTTGGTAAACTCAAAAACCTCCTAAAATCAGTAGAATATAATTTTGGACGTCTTTATAAACACCTCAAATCAAAATATTTTGAGAATTTCTATTTTTTTTCTCCATTTATATTCTTATTAAAAAAGGCTTTTTCTAAGGGCACTACCACTTTTACTTGGGGCTAGCCCAAAAATGTTTCAAAATATTACAAGTTTGCCATCATTTTTTTTACTTGGGGCTAGCCCAAGCAAAGGTATAAATATCAACTTTTCTTTTCTTTTTCTCTCTCCCTTTACTCTTTTCTTCTCTCCCTCAACTCTTTTCTTCTCTTCCTCAACCAACATTTCTAGGTCAAAGAATTTAACCCCAAATTTTTTTCCAACCTACATTTTGTGAAGATTGTTGGTGAAATTTCTAGTAATAGTGTCATTGACTTCTCCCATTTATTGGTAAGTCATCGAATTAATATATGTTTAAAGTTTTTAACATAAATTTTACATATAAAAGTTGAATTATATGTGTTTAATGTAGAAAAAATGAACATGGAAGAACCCGAGTCATCAAATGTAGTAGACTCTCTTCCCGCTACGTCCGAAGAACACATTGACGCTTCAGAAGCCCTCTTGGTAACTAAATTTTAACTTTTTATCGGGTGAAAGTCGGGTCTGTGACACAGAGGACTGCCACCCCTCTGACAGTCCACATCTTAGGACAAGATTGTCAGAGAGGTGGCAGTCCTTCATATTGTAAGGACTGCCAGGCTTGTGGCAGTCCTAAATATTGTAAGGACTGCCTCACTCCCTGCAGTCCTATTTATTTGCAGAAATTTTCACATTTGATTTGTGTAGTTGTTTAGTTTTATTAACTTTAAGTTCTATTATAGGTCTTATCATCTTCCTATATTGCGGTACCTGCTCTAATTGCAGTCGATGTAGGCCATTTATTCTGGACCGACTTTTGGTTTGAATCAAGCGACGGTGTGGTACATTGGTGCCGAGAAGTTGGACGAAAAAACAACATAGTTCTTGTGATAACCAGATCGGCCCGAAATCGCCCGGGACGACAAACTATGACTGTTGGATGTGAAAGAGGTGGTGTGTTCAGAAGCCATAAGAAAGATACAGATATCCAGAGTAAAGTTTTCCAAAAAAATGTTGGAACGAGGAAATATGGTTGTTCATTCACGATCCATATTAGAAACGAAGAAGAAAGGAAGTGGACAGTCGAAGTCAAGAATGGAATCCACAACCATGAGATTGCTGAAACACTATTGGGTCATCCGTATGTCGGACGGTTGAACAATACGGATAAGAAGATAGTCGAAGACTTGTCCACTTCCGGAGTTGCACCAAGACAAATATATTCCGTCATACGACATGAAGATGAGAAGAATAAGTCTACAATGAAGTCAATATACAATGCCCTATCTACTTCGAACGCTATTCGGACGAAATCAAGAATGGAGATGCAAGAAGTGCTTAAGTTGCTTGCAGATAATCATTATGTTGAGTTCCATAGAAGACATCACCAGAGTAATGAAGTCATTTCACTCTTTTGGGCTTATCCCGATTGCACCAATCTGGCCAGGTCTTTTGCCGACGTGTTAGTCCTTGATTGCACGTACAAGACCAATAAGTTCAAGATGCCTTTCTTTCATGTTGTCGGATTCACCTCTACTTGGAAAATATTTCCAGTTGCTTTTTGCTTCAAGAAGAGTGAGAAACTTGAAGACTACACAAGGGCGTTGGAGAAACTGAAAGCACTTTACACCGGTCGTAGAGAGCCGTCTGTTCTTGTTACCGACAGAGAGTATGCCCTAATTAATGCTATTAGCATTGTCTTTCCTCAAGCGGATACATTGCTATGCACTTGGCATGTCAATCGTAATATTCAATCCCAATGTAAGTTAAAGTTTCGGAAGGTGGATGGTAAACTTGACATGCAAATTTTTTGACAAATTCTATAATGACTGGAATTGTGTATGGCGAGCCTCTACGATTGCCAGTAACGACGCCGCATGGTTCTTGTTCAATCAAAAGTGGGAGACGAGGGAGCCGACATGCATTTCTTACATCAAAGATACATGGCTTGAACCACACAAAGAACAATTCATCTTAGCATGAACGAATGTGGTGAAGCATTATGGTACGACAACTACCAACCGTGTCGAAGGAGCACACTCGGTATTGAAGAGACACCTAAGATCATCTCTCGGCAACTTTGTCTCGGTTTGGCAAGCTATACATCTATCGGTAGACTGGACGGTGAACGAAATTAAGGCATCATTTGAGATGAGCTTAAATATAGTCAAGCATGAGCATAGAAAGGAAATACTCTTGGATGCTTTAATGCGTGTGGTATCTCACAAGGCGTTGGCATTAATATTTGATGAGATTGATAGGTCAGAGTTTGTCGGGTTTGATCCCGAAGTTTGCGGGTGTGTACATAGACATACACTGGGCCTCCCTTGTGTACATCAGATTAATAAATATCGTCGTGAATCCATTCCTATTCCAGTAGATGCTGTCGATGAACGTTGGAGGCAGTTGTCTATAATGTTCGTGGTGAAGAGGATGCTGATTTCTTCTCTTTGCCACAAGTGAAACTTCTCCACGCAAGGTGGTGTACCTCAGTAGGAGCGGAGCGGGAGTCCATTGAGCTTAAAATCCAAGAAATTGCATGCCCGGTGACTACTAGAATGAGCCGTCCGTTGTTTCCAATCCTAAAGGCAGGCCTCAAACCAGATTGACTAATTCACAGAAGAGAAGGCTGGAGTCAACTAAGAGAGATCCATCGTCCTTTGAGCATGTTGAACGAAGCTTACAGCAACCTCCGCCTGCACGGAAGGACAAGCTTGTCATTCGTCGGAAAATAAAGAAAATGGACCTCCCAAGAGAAGATACTGTTACAAGCCAAACACTGAGTTTGTATATTGACAAATTTTAACCTGAGATTCGCAGTTACATTTGGTCTATTGTCGATGTCTCGGGTGATGGCCATTGCGGATTCCATGTGTTTGCAAGACATCTTGGTTATTCTGACAAAGACGGATGGAGACAGGAGAGGCAGGAACTATACGAGGAGTTAGAGACTCGTCTTTCATTCTACTCCCGCATCCTAAGCGAAAAAATAGTTGTAAGTTTGTTGTTAAGTATCCCTTGCACCGACAGTATGATCGGGGAAGACCACTACATGTCCGTCCTGTCTGCCGGTTATTTATTTGCTAATAGGTACAGGATACCTGTTGTACTTATCTCGTTGGGTATTAGCAATACATTCTTTCCGATGTGTGCTCCTCCGACGAAGCACAGACATTCTGACCTATGTACTATAGGTCAAATTGGAAAACACTTCGTCATACTAAAGATGATCGGTAGACCTGTCAATTGGGCCGGCCCGGCCCAGCCCAGCACGAGCCCGGCCCAAAAAATTAGCCCATGTGTCGACCCGGCCCGACCCGAAGCCCAAGCCCAAGCCCGATCCGGCCCGGCCTGCAACATCCCTGCACAATCTCTTTGATTTGTAAATCCTACCAACTAACAGCAGTGTTGTCACTTTCACAAGGAAAAGAAAAGAAAAACATGTACACAACAAACACTCTGCCCTCCAAACAAATAACTTGTACTTTGCTGGCCAAGATAAGACACAGCCAATAGAAACAAGTACAAATGTGGCCTCTGTTATCATTAAGATTATATAGAGTATAGTAGTGAATTGAATTGAAGGCAATGAATGTCTGAACTGAAATTCAATTCAATTCATTTCAATATATATTAGTTGCAAGTTAACTCAACAACAACATACATGCATGCATCCATACATCAGCTTAGATTTTCCAATCAGCCCAAGCCCGGTCCGGCCCGGCACGGCCCGACCCGAAGCCCACCGTGCCGTGGGTCATATGCCGGGCTGGGCTTAGATTTTCCACCCATAGCCCGGCCCGCTACATTTTGTGGGCCCAAGAGGCCCGGCCCGAGCCCGGCCTGGCCCACTCAATTTCGTGCCGGGCCGGGCCGGCCCGGCCCACTTGACAGCTCTAATGATCGGTCATTCTCCGATTCCTCCACTTCAACAGTTTGGTACAAAAAAGCATCGGTCGAAGCCATCGCCTGGACCACACCTTTCATTGATCAAATCAACCATTGTAAGAAGTTGTTGAAGATTGAGGAGCCAAGAGACTTACCTGTTGGCCACTATGACGTCGAAATCGACTGAGTATGGATATATTTACAGATTGGCATTTTGTATATGGATGACCACTTTTGTATACAGTAAATTATGAAATATGAAGTGCAGTATATGTTTTTCACTTTTACCCGTGTGCTATCTGTGTTATATGTGTTTACCTGTGTGCTATCTGTGTTATATGTGTTTACCTGTGTGCAAGATTTATGAAAGTATCTGTGTTAAAATGTATCAATTTATTAAAGTATCAAAGTTGTATCAGGACTACCAGCCCCCTACCAGTCCTACACTAATGTAGGACTGCCAGGGTGCTGACAGTCCTAAATGAAACTCTCTGTGAAGAGAGTTTGACATAAAAACTCTCTTCACAGAGAGTTTGTATCAGGACTACCAGGGTGCTGGCAGTCCTAAATGAAACTCTCTGTGAAGAGAGTTTGACATACAAACTCTCTTCACAGAGAGTTTATATCAGGACTGCCAGGTGCTGGCAGTCCTACATTAGTGTAGGACTGCCAGAGGGCTGGCAGTCCTGATACAAACTCTCTCTGAATCTCTTCACAGAGAGTTTGTATCAGGACTGTCAGCCCCCTGGCTGTCCTACATTAGTGTAGGACTGTCAGCCCCCTGGCAGTCCTACATTAGTATAGGACTGCCAGGGTGCTGGCAGTTCTAAATGAAACTCTCTGTGAAGAGAGTTTGACATACAAACTCTCTTCACAGAGAGTTTGTATCAGGACTGCCAGCCCCCTGGCAGTCCTATACTAATGTAGGACAATCCTAAATGAAACTCTCTATGAAGAGAGTTTGACATACAAACTCTCTTCACAGAGAGTTTGTATCAGGACTGCCAGTCCCTGGCAGTCCTATACTAATGTAGGACTGCCAGGGGCTGGCAGTCCTATACTAATGTGTATGAACGAAATAGTAAAGCGTAATACTCTAGAGGGGGGGGGTGAATAGAGTTGGCAGCGGAATAATGCTAATAAAAAAATGTTAGCAGCACAATCACAGAATATTAATCACAACTAAAATAATATAAAGGCAAAGTTAAGAGAGCAAACGCAAAGACAGCGATGTATACTGGTATCCCTTTGTTGAGGACTAATCCAGTCGGTAGAACTCTTGCTACCAGTTGAATCCACTATTGGAAAAACTGCAAGTTTTCTTACGAAGTCCTTGCAACTTCTACAACGCGAGCTTTGATACGAAGAACTCGTCCAACTTCAAATGTGAAGAGGTATTCTTCAATCAAGCCTTCTGATTACAATCTCTCAGAAACTTCTAGACCGTACCGTACTGGCAAATCGACTAGAGGATTGTAACTGGCTTGGGATCTAAAATTGAAAGCTCTAGAAAACTCTTTGGAAGACAGAAAGCTTTAGATAGAGAGAAGATTGAAAGTGAATGAGTGAGTTGAAATGATCGAAATCCTTCTCTATTTATAGGAATTCTAAAGACAGACTTCTGACAGATTTCGGACAGAATTCGGGCAGAACTCTATGAGCAAATCTCGGTCAAATCCGCAACTGCAGGAGGACCAAGTAACAAGGATTCAAAATCACAACGGCCACCAACCGAACTCTGGCCGAACTCGGTCCGAGTTCTGTCAGGGTTTAGTTAGGATTTTAAAAAGCTTTTTGGTGATTTTTGAAAACCTTTTTGAAAACCTTTTTGTAAACCTTTTTGAGAGGTCATTTTAAAAACATTTTGAACTCATTTAAGGGTAGCCTATTTGCCAGTACGACTCGGTGTACAACATATTCCTAGACTCAAATAAAATAAAAAATACATTGCATAAGGAATTACAGACTCGAACAGGCAAACAGATCTCCGGTCTTGAATTCAGTGGATAGCCATTCTTGATCATGTCCAAGAGTCCGAGATGTCCCGACTAGCTTCGTATATCCAGACAGAGTTTGATCAATTATTAAAATCAGGTTGACCATATGACCAATGGGCCAACAATCTCCCCCATTTTGATAATTGACAAACTATGAATGATATAACATTAAGCTTGTTCAAAATAACAAAAAGTAGAATTGTTCATATCCTGTATTATCTCAAAAAAAAATGTTAGATCTTTAATTTTCTCCCCCTTTGTCACTTAGCAAAATAATTGCAAAAGAGAAGGCTCCCCCGCAATCAATGCATAAGTAACAAATAGTGAGAAAACACATAAAAGAAATAAGGCATAAAACTAGAGAAATATCACAGGCATGTATTGTCGTAGAACAGAAAAGCATAGTATCATAGACAAGTTATTTCACAGGCAGTTTTAATGAAAGAAGCAATATAAAGAGATAGTGCTATCATAAACTAAAACTGAAATATAGTGCTAAAAATAAACTGGAATACCATAAACTACGCATAATCATATCCATGAAAAAAATAACAGAGTACTGAAGCAAACTAAAAAAGTGCTGATAATAATCAAAAAGTACTGATAATAACTTGGAATGTCGGAGCATTTCCAAGTGTACAATAAAATATCACTCAAAATCATATAGTCACATCTCCTCATCATCATCCTCATCATCATCATCAGCTCGACCAGCATGTCCTGAAGGACCAGCTCCAGAGATACCAGCGCCAGAAGGATGAGGAGGGGTGCCAGCATAGAGCTCACCAACAAAGTCACGAGGTGGAGCACGGTCAGGACGGTACCAATCATAGGCGTTACCGGGCTGGAAGTAGGCATGAACAGCCTCATCCTCACAACGGTAACCAGAGAAAGCTGGATCTCGAGGGATGGAATCGGCTGAATGTCCAGTCTGGGCGAAACGAAGATCAGCTAAAGAGTTTGCTATCGCCTGATAACGGGTGACGTCGCGGAACTCACGCTCGCGAGCCATGTCCGTCATCGAGACGTGCAAAGCAGATAAATGCTGATGTATGCCCTCAAATGTCATGGCATACTGATGAGGTGGTGGAGGAGGTGCAGTAGGAGGAGCAGGAGGTGGAGCTGAAGCAGTCATACTACGACGAGATAACTGAAAAAACTTGGGCTCAGGGTCCTGAGTACAAGTCGACAGATCGATATCGAAGTGCTGAAAGATGTGTGGGAGAATCATCGCGTAACAGAGATTTCTATCTCTTGTACGACAACGACCTATCATCTGAATCATGGTCGTAGGGGCAGAAAATGGAATCCCCTTAAGAATGTGGTACATGGCGGACAGTTCAAGAGAAGTCACATCATCCTTGGAAGTGGATTTTGGAAGGATAGTGGAATAGATGATGCGATGCAATTCATAGTTAAACAAGTTCAAGTTATTAGCCTTGAACTTTCCAGAGCGTACTCTATCAGATGCACAGAGTTCCGCTTTAAAACTTGCGAGTGTCGTGCCTTCGGGGAAATCAAATTTAGTGATGTCGACTAGCGGTTCACCTTCGTTAGGGATACCAAGGATCTCCGCTAAGAGGTCATCATCGAAATTGATATCAATACCTCCAACACGAGTGTTCACATCAAAAGTGTTTAATATGAGATTACAATAAAATAATCTAATGGCATTAGTTGCTATAGGGAAACAGAGTTTAATAAAAAGATGTAACCCTAATGCCTCAAAGAAATGGCGGTGGTCAGGAAATACAGTCCATTTGACTGGAGCGCCTGTGCATATGGATCTCATGGAGAAGTCTCCATACCACAGTAGGGCTTGGTCTAGGGTTTGGAAGAAAAACCCGTCGAACACGTCGTCGCTCGTTTGGACCGACAAGAAGAGGGAATCCGTATGCGGATGCGAAGATGACCCTTCCTCATTGGGGGTCGTCTTCTTCCTCTTTGAAGGATTGAATTTTGGTGCCATTTGTGCAAATTGAAGTAAAAATGCACTAATTGAAAAGTGGAGAAGGATGTGGTTATACCTCCCGAAATCAAAGTATGTCGAAGAGAACGACGAACACCGCACGAATCCAAATTTTGGAATGATTTCACCACATGGATTGGAAGATAGAAGATGGTGAAGAACTAGGGTTCGGGGCTCCTTCGCGGCTGCTGCTGCTGTTATGATGTAGTTTGGAAGCAATGAAGAAGAAAGGCTCTCGGGCTCTGGCTATATAACCTGAAACCCTCAACCGAACTCAGGCCGAATTCGGTCAGAGCTCTGGCCGAATTCGCCTATGGTTCTTTATAGTTGATTTTTGCCATCTTTTTTATTGTCTCATTTCAAATATTTAATTCAAAGATTAGTTATTTTAGCCTTCAATTAACATAATTAATTTATTTTATGAATTAAATATCGTTACACAGCGACTGTCTCAAATTAGCTGTAGGAGTACTGTCCCAGCTGGCGGAGGTTCACCGGAGAACTCTTAAGTACCGCTTCGCTTCAACTGTAGTTGTGATGACAGACAGACTCTTTATTGGCTTGTCTCTAACACAGTTTTTGCGTATTGAGATATAATCATAAAACAAAATTAATTAATATTATTGACGTCCAAAATTCCTAATTCTCGACGTAAATAATTGAAACGATCTTCCGCTAGAGGTTTAGTAAAGATGTCAGCTAGTTGATTTTCAGTATCTATGTACACAAGGTCTATATCTCCATTTTGATGATGATCTATAAGAAAATGATGTCGAATCTCGATATGTTTAGTACGAGAGTGACATACTGGATTCTTAGTCAAATTAATAGTGCTCGTGTTATCACAGAAAATGGGAATATGTGTGTATAATAAATCATAGTCTTCCAAGGTTTGTTTCATCCACAAAATCTGAGCACAACAACGTCCTGCGGCGATATACTCAGCCTCTGTTGTTGATAGGGCTACATAATTTTGCTTTTTACTAAACCATGAGACTAAAGCCTTGCCTAAGAAATGACAAGTGCCGCTGGTACTTTTTCTATCAACTTTGCATCCAGCAAAATCTACATCCGAATAACCAATAAGGTCAAAGGACTTAGTTTTGGGATACCACAAGCCAACAGAAGAAGTGCCCTTAAGGTATCGAAAGATACGCTTAACTGCGCACAAATGTGATTCTTTTGGGTTAGCTTGAAAACGTGCACACAGGCAAACACTAAACATTATATCTGGACGACTAGCAGTTAAATAAAGTAAACTACCAATTATACCTCGATACTTACGTGTGTCGACTGGCTTGCCTTGTTCATCTGAATCAAGCTTTGTTGAAGTTGTCATTGGAGTGCCAATAGGTTTGACATTGTCCAGATCGAACTTCTTTAGCAAATCTTTTGTGTACTTGGCTTGATTTATGAATGTCCCATTGTTAGTTTGTTTGATTTGCAATCCGAGAAAGAATTTCAGCTCTCCCATCATGCTCATCTCAAACTCATTCTGCATACACTTAGAAAATTCTTGACAGAGAGATTCATCAGTGGATCCAAATATAATATCATCAACATAGATTTGTATTAAAAGAAGTTTGCCATTAAAAGACTTAATAAACAGTGTAGTGTCAACCTTGCCTTTTGAAAAGCCGTTGTCAAGTAGAAAAGAGCTTAGACGATCATACCAAGCACGAGGGGCTTGTTTTAAACCGTATAAGGCTTTCTTCAACTTGAAAACATGATCAGGATTTTTAAAATCCGTGAAACCTGGAGGTTGTGCTACAAAAACTTCTTCTTTTATAAAACCATTTAAAAAGGCGCTCTTGACATCCATTTGTAATAGTTTGAAATCATGAAAACATGCAAATGCACATAACATGCGAATGGATTCTAATCTCACAACTGGGGCATAAGTCTCATCGTAGTCGATACCTTCTTCTTGATTGTATCCTTGAGCTACGAATCGAGCCTTATTACGAGTCACTAAACCATTCTTATTTAGTTTATTTCGGAATACCCAACGGGTGCCAATGACCGGACGATCAATAGGCTTGGGAACAAGTTCCCAAACTTGATTCCGTTCAAATTGGTTTAATTCCTCTTGCATAGCATCTATCCAAAAACTATCACTACATGCTTCATCAATAGTTTTGGGTTCTAGCTGTGAAATAAATGCAACACTAGAAACAATATCTCTACTGGATGTACGAGTACTTACACCTTTGGTAATGTCACCAATTACCAAATCTTTTGGATGATCAGCTGTAAATTTTAATCTTTTCGGCAGGCTCTGAAGGTAGTTGGTTCCTGGATTTTCTCTAGGAGGATCAGCTAGTACCGAGCTTGGTTGAGAATCAGCTGTTGTTGAGCTTGGTACAGTTGGATCTTCATCATTGTCATCAATAGTCATTTGATTCAGTTCATCAAAGGTGACGTTGATTGACTCTTCGATGATCATGGTTCGTTTATTGAAGACTCTGTATCCTTTGCTCTTGGCCGCATAACCTAAAAATATACCTTCATCGGCCTTTTCGTCAAACTTTCCCAAATTGTCTTTTGTATTAAGAATAAAACATTTACAACCAAATATTCTAAAGTAAGAAACTGAAGGAATTCTATCAAACCATAACTCAAATGGAGTCTTCTTCGATTTGGGTCGAATTAGAACTCTATTGAGAACAAAGCAAGCTGTATTGACAGCTTCAGCCCAGAAATATTTGGGTAGACTAAACTGGTTTAACATCACTCTGGCCATTTCGGATAGAGTTCTGTTCTTACGTTCCACAACTCCATTTTGTTGTGGAGTCCTAGGGCAGGAGAACTCGTGTACAAAACCGTGTGTGTCACAAAAATGCTCAAACTCTGCATTCTCGAATTCGCCACCATGATCGCTTCTAATACGAGTGATCATGTAACCTTTTTCATTCTGTACTTTCTTGTAAAAGGTGACAAATTTGGATAATGCATCATTCTTGCGTGTCAAGAAGTATATCCACGTGTATCTAGAGAAATCATCTACAATTACAAAAGCGTAAAGTTTACCTCCGAGGCTAGCAACTCTGCTAGGACCAAATAAGTCCATATGTAGCAATTATAGAGGTCTAGTAGTACATACTGCGTTTACTGACTTGAATGTGGATCGGATAGCTTTGTTCTTTTCATATTGGCTGCATACCGAATCCTTTTTGAATGTTATGTCCGGTAAACCGCGTACTAGCTTCTTTGTGGATAATCTTGATATTGTGTCCATATTTGCGTGATCGAGTCTCATATGCCACAGATGACTCTCATCGCTTTTAGCCATTAAGCATCTACCTGAAATGTTAGTTTCTTCCAACAAATAGAAAACATATATGTTGTCTTCCCTGATACCTTCAAAGATAGTATTACCAGTTGAGCTATCAACTATAATACATTTGTCTTTGCCAAAGTTGATGCCATAACCATGATCAGCCAAATGACTTATGCTGAGTAGATTATGTTTCAACTCGATAACCAGACAGACATCTTTAATAACAGGATAGGGAGACTTACCAACATCACCGATACCAATAATATACCCTTTCAAGTTATTACCGAAGGAAACATAGCCTTCCTTCTTTTTCTTCGACAGTATTGCAAATAATATAGCGTCGCCGGTCATATGCCGTAAACAACCGCTGTCGAGGATCCATTTGCTTTTAGCATGTGAAGGGTGTTCCACCTATAAAACAGTTTGCAGATGAAACTTTTGGTACCCATTTCTTGTAGAATCCTGAATTGTTAGCTTTTGGTATCCATGCATAAATGTTTAAATCAACAAGCTTTCTCATTCTACATGAAGATAAAATATGACCAATGAGGCCACAATAATGACATTGTGCATGTCGAGTGTTGAAAGCTGAGTGGTGTGCATGATTGGTAGGTTTAGGTTTTCTAGTATAGAAGAAAGCATGCCTATAATCCTGTTTGGGCTTAACCTTTTGGGGTAAAGGTTTGATAGGGTTAGGTCTGATAGTGTTTGGCTTGGAAATGTTCCAATTTTTCGGTAAGTGACACGTGTTAGGGTAGGAAGCAGCAGGCTCAGGCTGTTTTCCTAACCTAATTTCCAATCTTTTGGAAGTGTCATACAACTTAGTATAATCAGAAGTGAGTGATTCCATTCTGATTTGTGCACATCGAAGACTTTTCTTCTCTATAGAAAGTTCGTCCTTGAGTTGGTCAATAATTTTGTCTTTCTCTTCAGATGACTTGGTAGTCTCGTGTAATAAGAGCTTTATAGAAGAAAGCTCACCAGACTCACTAACATTATTTCTAACCTCAGCTAGTAGGTCGATAAGTCTACCTATTTCACCTTTGTACTCTTTGAGTACCATCTTAGAGGTTTGATACTTGCTACGCAGTTTCCTGTAATCAGTCATCAGGTCACTGAAGGCATCTCCTAATTGCTCAAAGGTGAAGTCATTATAAGTATCAACTACAGGTTCAGTAGGTACCTGATCGGATGCCATAAAGCATACGTTTGCAGCGTCTTCTGATTGTTCGTCTTCTGAGTCGCTGGCTTCACTTTCATGCCATATGCTGGTGTTGGCATACTTCTGTGATGTTGATCTTTTCAGGTTTCCTTTTTCATACATGTTGCTCTTCTTGCTTGATGATGAGTTTATAGGACAATCTTTCTTTATGTGTCCCTTGTTCTTGCAGCCGTAGCAAACAGCGTCATCTTGATACCAGTTGTTGCTGCTGTTGTTTTCTTTGGCTCTCTTCTCATATCTCATGAATCTTTTGAATTTCATTGCTAGGAGTGCTTGATCTTCAGCATCAGATTCACTGCTGTCTGAGTCACATTCAGCAGCTTTTCTGTGCTGAGCCTTGAAAGCGATCGTCTTCTCCTTTGGTGCAGGCTCTTCAAAATCTTGTAGCTCCAGTTCATGAGTGAGTAGCTTACCCATGAGTACTTTGAGGGACATAGTTGTGAGATCGTTCCCTTCAATGATTGCACTAGCCTTTGGAATCCAGTTCTTGGTGAGAGCTCGCAGTAGTTTGCGAATCTTTTTATGGTTACTGTAATCTTTGCCTAGGGAGGACAAAGGATTTACAATATCCAAGAACCTCTCAAACATCTGAGTAACTGTTTCGTTGGGCTTCATCTTGAACACCTCATACTCTTGAGTAAGTCTGCTGACCTTTGATTCTTTGACTTGAGTCGTGCCTTCATGTGTGACTTCAAGTAGCTTTCACACTTCATTAGCCGTTGTGCAGATAGACACCCTGTTAAATTCAGTTCTGTCTAAAGCACAAAAAAGAGCATTAATGGCACGTGCGTCAAGACTGGCCCTTTTCTTTTCTTCCTCTGTATATCTGCTATGGGGTTTTTCAACTAAAACTCCATCAACATTTATACGAGGTGGCTTTTGATAGCCATCAAGAACAATGGACCATAAATCAAAGTCAAGTGATTTCAAGAAGAAACTCATCCGTGTTTTCCAATAGGTATAGTTTGTACCACCAAACAGTAGGGGTCTGTTTGTGGCCTGGCCTTCACTTGTGAATTTCACAGTTGCCATGTGTTGTGTTGTGATCTATATAACAGTTAATTAAAAATAAATAAATAATTGTACTGTTACATTGCTTTACCTGTAACACCCGCTCTGATACCAATTGTAGGAACGAAATAGTAAAGCATAATACTCTAGAGGGGGGATGAATAGAGTTGGCAGCGGAATAATGCTAATAAAAAAACGTTAGCAGCACAATCACAGAATATTAATCACAACTAAAATAATGTAAAGGCAAAGTTAAGAGAGCAAACGCAAAGACAGCGATGTATACTGGTATCCCTCTGTTGAGGACTAATCCAGTCGATAGAACTCTTGCTACCAGTTGAATCCACTATTAGAAAAATTGCAAGTTTTCTTACGAAGTTCTTACAACTTCTACAACACGAGCTTTGATACGAAGAACTCGTCCAACTTCAAATGTGAAGAGGTATTCTTCAATCAAGCCTTCTGATTACAATCTCTCAGAAACTTCTAGACCGTACCGTACTGGCAAATCGACTAGAGGATTGTAACTGGCTTGGGATCTGAAATTGAAAGCTCTAGAAAACTCTTTGAAAGACAGAAAGCTTTAGATAGAGAGAAGATTGAAAGTGAATGAGTGAGTTGAAATGATCGAAATCCTTCTCTATTTATAGGAATTCCAAAGACAGACTTTTGACAGAATTCGGGCAGAACTCTATGAGCAAATCTCGGTCAAATCCGCAACTGCAGGAGGTCCAAGTAACAAGGATTCAAAATCACAACGGCCACCAACCGAACTTTGGCCGAACTCTGGCCGAACTCGGTCCGAGTTCTGTCAGGGTTTAGTTAGGGTTTTAAAAAGCTTTTTGGTGATTTTTGAAAACCTTTTTGAAAACCTTTTTGTAAACCTTTTTGAGAGGTCATTTTAAAAACATTTTGAACTTATTTAAGGGTAGCTTATTTGCCAGTACGACTCGGTGTACAACATATTCCTAGACTCAAATAAAATGAAAAATATATTACATAAGGAATTACAGACTCGAATAGGCAAACAGATCTTCGGTCTTGAATTCAGTGGATAGCCATTCTTGATCATGTCCAAGAGTCCGAGATGTCCCGACTAGCTTCGTATATCCAGACAGAGTTTGATCAATTATTAAAATCAGGTTGACCATATGACCATTGGGCCAACATAATGTAGGACTGTCAGGGTGCTGGCTGTAATGCCACGCTTCGTACGACGCATTACGCTGAGACGTTGACTCAAAGAGTCGCGTTGACCGAACGAAAAGTATCGATGTGAATCGATATGAGAGTTACGTTGTCCCGAACAATACATCGAACTAATTCGATACAAAGAGTTGTATTGTCCCAAAGAATGCATCGAGTTGAATCGATGCGAAGCGCTGCATTGCCCCGAAGGATAAGTGCGTTGAGATGGCTCGAAGATTCTAAGAAATCGAATTGACCAAGACGCAAGTCCAAATCGATGCAAGTATTTATTTTAGTTGGTTTCATGTGCAGGCTATCCGTTTATGCTGAAATATTAGAGGTCGACGTTTTGCCTCATTCGTAACGGGTCCGTAAAACCCAAATCCTCACCTCGCAACGGGCTGGGACTTGGGCACGGTAGGCCGAAATCGATCGAGTAGTTCAATAAAACAAGAAGTGTCCGAATGGATAAGTCAGGAAAGTTGGCCGTGTAGTGTCCCGCTCCTAGCAGTTCACTATGTAAGGCTTGTGGCTTGGCTAACTCGATCGAAACCGAGTATTGGGGAAACTTACCGTCGGCATCGAATCGATCACGGACAAGTGCATAAGGACCTTTCCAACTAATGGATTGGTTTCTGTTGAAATGCGTCCAAGAGTTTTCTCTGGATGTTTTGCTGCTGGTTTTGTTGCTTGGTTTTGATGGATAATTTTCTGAATGATTTTCGATGATTTGATTCTTGCCCATTTTTATCGATTTGCATAGCATTCATTCTTGAGAATTCTGAGAGAAGAGAACACAACAAGACAAAATATTAACCAAACTCTTGGTGCCAATGCAGACTGACGCGTGACGGAAGGCTAAGCGTACAAGTATTCCTCTCTCCCTCGGCGATTCTCTAAATTGGTGAGTGTGGATCTCTATGGTGGTATTGTCCCTCTCGCTATTCCTTTATGCCAATTAAATAATTGTCTTGCAACATTCGTTGATCGATATCAAGATGCTAATGCCACAAGTCAATACCACTAAGAAGCTGAACATTGAACATTAAATTGAAATGAATTGATGCCTATGATGATGAGATATGAAATGTTGAGAATAGACATGTTGCCTAGTACTTAATATTCTATGCACACAATGTTTGTCGAGTCGGACACACATTCGCATGACCATAGACGTACTTGTATACAAGGATTTCCTCGAACAGTACCTACGGCGGTGGGATCGAGTCGGCCTAGGAAGAATTAGTGCTTTGGTAGCACGGTATCGGAACCTTCATTCGAGCTCGCAACCTGGTGAATGGTCAACCGCATACCAATACGAAGTCCTATATGGCACGTCGACATGGTGCACAACCACCAGTGGTCATGTTGTAAGGATGTATGCTAGTCAATATCTTATGCAGGGGCGGTAAGTATATTATTATTATTATCCTGTATCTTATGCAGGAAAGCTGGATTCGGCCAATGGTAAAGTAAACATGGTTTCATGAAATACCATATCATTTGAATTATGATTTACTCTAAATGTTGTCTGTCCCTAATAAGTTCATATCTGTCACGATCCGCTACCCAAATTGTTGGGCCAGGCCGAGTCATGTCCAGCCTATGCTTGAGATAAGCGCAGTAAGCTGTTCTAGAGATAACAAGATAAGACTAAATGTCCTAATAGTTCTATAAGTAAAGAAGAGCCATAAATGCTCAAAACACAAAAGTCATCTCATATAATAGTAAGTCCAAGTACAAGTCCAAAATGTAAAACTGGATACAGGTCCAGTTACAAAATACGTAGTCTAATACATGACTACACTAAATATTCCGAGCAACTACACAAACTAGACGAGTTTTCCCGCAGGTACATCCTCGTAAGGCAAAGCCTGGTCCTCAGCAGTAACTCCATAATATGAGTCACAGAGCAACTCCTCCTCAGTAAGTATACCTACAACGTTATCCTGTCAGAACGGGAGCAAGTACTGATGCTAGCAAACTAAATATACGAAACATGGAATGAACAGGAATGTAATAAACTGGAATCATGGTACATCATCATCTATCATAGTAAGGACACATATGTTATAGAGACAGATGTATATGTAATGTTTAAAACTGTAGCAGGTACGTGATCGTCAATAGGTGTAAAATATACTGTGGCACAAGTATATAAAATATATTTCCGTACAAGTAAACAAGCGATAGATGTACATATGTACAAATACAGCTGGTGCGCCTACGACAAGGTATACATAAAATGTCAACCTTGCTCGGTACGTACGTACGGAGAAGGGGGCATGATCATGTACACTACTAACAGTTTTCCTATAACCCAGATTCTAATCATGTGAGAGATATATAAAGACTGTTCTAAGCATGTTAGTGACTGAAAGTATAACATGTGAAGATTTAACTTGCTACCCCAAGGATCAGCATTTAACATGGTTGGATTCGCAGTTCATTGTTGTAACAGTATGTAAAGTTTATAGAAGTACTTGCCTTTAGCAAAGCAAAGCAGCGATAAAAATACTATAGATGTCTGGTAACTCGTCACTGTAGAAATAAATACATAAACTTAGTTTTTACACTAAGTTAAACACTAAAACACTAGTAGTGCAACACGACTTTCTGACTGGACACCTAGCCAAATGGTGACTTTAGCATAGGAGACTAATGTGAGGTGACACAATACTCTAACTAACTTTCTATGGTCTTTACACTAGTGCGGGGTGAGGTCCAATATGACTATAACTCAAAACAACACAAAAAGTTGCAAGTCGTAATTATTCAATAAATAAATCAAACTGTACACTATGTTCCAACAATTTTTGAGATAGACAAAAAGCTCAATTTTACATAAAATAAAGTACCAAAGTAATTCTTGTTAATTATAGAAATTTATACTATTTTTTTTGGAATTTACAAACCCTCATAAATAATTATTAAAAATCAGCAAACATAAATATACTGAAAATGAGTTCTGTTTTCCTATTTTTATAAAATACCAAAAGCACTTATTAAATGCTGGAAAAATTATAATAAATTGTCTAAATTAACATAGTATTTAGATACATTTTTTCCCAGATTTTTACAGCACTTAAAATATATATAAAAATTCAAAAACAGCAAGCAACAGTTTCTGTAAATTAATTAATTAATTATTTACTATTTTGTCCATGTATTCGAAATTGAACCGAAGTCCAGATACAGGACCCAGAGCCATGAATCAAGTCCAATATGACTTGTACAGACTCTGAATGTATTAGACACAATTGGGCCCAAAAACTCATGTTAGGCTTGGACATCAATTGGTCATAATCAATAAAAAGCAGTAATTTATATACATAAATATATTCTTAAAGTGCTATAATATACAAGTCATAATTTAAATAATAAAATTGACTTGGGAATTTATGCACATTAATATTTTGTACAAAGTAGAATTTGAAATGCATATATAAAAATAATATATAAATATATATAAATATATATATATATATATATATATATTTATATATATATATATATATATATATATATATATATATATATATATATATATATATACTGTATACATATATACAACAGTATATATATAATAATATATATACACATAAACACATATACATATATACATATATATATATATATATATATATATATATATATATATATATATATATATATACACTTATATAATAAAATACTAAATATAATATATACAAATACTGTATATATACATATATAACAGTATATATATAATAATATATATACATAAATACATATATACATGTATAAAAAAATATATGAATACATATATACATATATACATAAATAATAAAATAAAAAAAAAACAAAAAAAGAAAACAAAACAAAGAAGAAGGGGGGCTCGAACTCGGCCCTGGGGGGTCGGGTTCTAGGTGCAGTCGGGCTGGCCAGGGGGTCAGCCCGAGTCATCTGTTAGGGGTTAGGTTCGGATTAGTTTTAGGTTAGATTTAGGTTAATGGGTTTAAACCCAATAGCACGAATCTAAATCCGCCAACCCTTAGTCTCTGTGTCCTGACAGTTAAGGACACACGAGTCTCGTGTCCGCGTTATGCACGACACGCACGGGTCGAGTTCTACGTGTCCAGACTCACCACTAGGTTGCTCGTGTCCAGGCGAACGCTACGCGTGAGTTCGAGACACGCACGACACGAACTCGGGTCTGTTACCTTCGTGTCCGACGTCGGGGGGGAGTCGAAGGCACTGAACGGCGGAGGAAACGTCGTCGGCGTGGCGCTTGGGTGGCGCTGCGCTCGTCTCGATAGGGCGAACTCGGTGGCGGTGGTGGTGATCGATGGTGGTGATGGTTGCTGTGGAGGTGGCGGTAGGGTGTGGCCGGAGTTAGGGTTATGGTGAAGAAGAAGAAGTGGGGGAGACGGTGGTCGTGGGGGTCGAAAACGAAGTAGGGTTAGGGTTTGGGGTCGGGGTGGTCTTATAGGGCTGTAGGTCGGTCGAATTAGGGTCAGATTAGGATTATGGTTAGGGTTTTCGCCGGAGTTTAGTCGGAGAAGGCGACAGCGCGCGGTCGTCGGGGGCAGTTAGGATTAGGATTTTGCAGAAAGCCCCTCGGAGTTTGGGGTATTACATAAAATCCCACCGCCTTGTTTAAATACAAATTCCAATTTGCAAAAACAACCCCGCTATTTCTCTGTGCAAAAACTAATTTGCACAGACAATTCGGATTTACAAACAGTGATTAAAACAATTGAAATAATTATAATTTGATATTAAAACAACTTAATAAATTATAAAATGATATATTTGTTTTAAAAATTAACTAAAAATCATTTAAAAAATTCTAGAAAAATTCCTAATAATTACTATAAATTATTTTAAAGCTAAATAGGTCATTAGCAACTAATTAACACTAATTAAATCAATTTTGAAAAAACAGGGGCTGACAATATCTTTAAAATGCTTGTCATTAATAAAATGTTGGTTTAGCTGAGTGGGCCAACGGGGCTCACGAGCGCATTGTTATAATGTGCTGACCCCTCCTCCACAGGTACTGGAGAAGGCGCGAGCGCACCTCGCAACTAAAGCTTTCTGAACTGTTGTTTCCTTTCAAGTTATTTTTCCTAAAGACGCACAAAGTATTGCGGAGTTTTCAAAGATAGCTGCTTATATTTCAAAGTACTAAAGGGGCATGATGTATGGAATGGAAAGTTATTTCATGGCAGCCTATCAGTTGTACTTATTTTCATGAATCAATGTACCCGAAATGGTATTTCAAATATTATCGAGAAAAGTTGTATTCTGACTACAATTATCAATAAAACGAGTATTTCTTCTTCCTATATTGTGTCCTCAATATTTCTGAAATGTGGCTGGATTTCAAATGTTTCTAAAAGACATAACAGTGCACGTTCTTGCCTTGTACAAGTACAACACCAGACTTGTACGGCATCACGCCTTAGCGAGGACGAACGATTCGGCGTGAATCGAAGCGAGGACGAAAGATTCCCCGAATCGGGGCATGACAAGTTGGCATCAGAGCACGGTTTCAAATTCTCGGATTTCAAAAATATTTTCAAAAATGAAGTCTTGATGCAAATTTTCTCGATTGATGGTATCGACTGCGCTGGCATGAAATAATGTTCCATACAATAAGCCCATAAATATTTTATGAGTGCTAATGGAATTATTTTTTTGTTGTAGAATGACCAAGGGTGATAGCGCAAAGACGAATTCATCGTCTGACCCAATTGAGAAACTGATTAAACAAATAGAGGCTCAGAGGAAGCAGAGCGAGGCTCAACATCGCGCGCTTCAAGAGCAGCTTCAGTATCAGTTTCAGGAGCAGCTAGATGCTCAACAAAAGCAAGTGGATAGTCTAACTCAGATTGTCACCAAGCTGACGGCCGATTCTAATGTTTCTGCAAAGGCCGCAGCAACCGAGACCGTAGAAGTGCCGGCAGAGAAACCTGAAACGCCGACACGGAAGAGAACGAGCTTCAAATTCTCTGAATTCAAGAGTTGCGACCCGCCTGAATCTAATGGGAGAGAGGAGCCAGATGAGGTGATGGGCTTCTTGAACACATTTGAGGGCTATTTTCGAATGTTGGATATACAGGGCAGCAAGAGAGTGGAGTGTACCGCTGTACAACTTCGTCTCAAGGCCCAGGAATGGTGGATTTCGCAGAGACGGACACTTTGCAAAAATAGTCAGGATACAAAGATATCTTGGGAGACCTTCAAACAGGCCTTCATCGCGCAATTCATTCCACCAGCTGTCCGTCAGCAGAAAGAGAATGAGTTCGTAGCACTCCGGCAGGGCAGTATGTCGGTGGATGACTACGAGACAGAATTTTTGAAAAGAGTCGCATTCGCTGGATACATGGTCCTAAATGATGACACAAAGCGAGGAAGATTCGTGCAAGGCTTGAATGAGGGCCTGCAGCACGATGTACTAAGTCGAAAGTGTACGTCTTACCGGAAGGCGTATGAGACAGCTCTCGAGATAGAGAGATTTCATCAGCCGGTTAGTCGTGGGACGACGCAGGACAACCAAGGCAACAATAATCAGAAACGACCTTGGTCTACGGGAAGAAATGACGCACCTAAGCGTCATAACACAGGGGACAACAGGGGACCTCAGCAGCAGTTGCCACGTTGCAATAAATGCAATAGATGGGGGCACAAAACTGAAAACTATCGTGCTGGGTGTTTCAAATGCGGAGGTATTGATCACAGGGCAGTTGACTATAGAGGCAGAGGAGAGAATCAATATCCTCGTAGAAATAACAACAATCAGTATCGTGGGCATATAAATAATCAGAACCGGGGCCAACATAATAACCAAAATCGTGGCCAAGCGCCACCAGCCTTACCATTCCCGAATGGGAATGCACCGAATCAACAACAAGGTGGACAAGCAAGGGTTTATGCCTTGACTCAGGCAGAGGCCCAGACCGCAGAGAATGTTATAACAGGTATGTTGCTGTACAAAGTCATACCTGCAAGAGTACTTTTTGATTCTGGTGCAACTCATTGCTTTATCTCTTCTGATTTTGCAACGGAAAATAAATTCTGTATGACTCAACTAAAGACAGCTTTGTGTGTTAGCACTCCTTCGGGAGTAGATATGCCTGCAACTTTGATTTGTAGGGACGGCTACATTAAAATTGGAGGCAAGACTTTATCTCTGGACGCAATTGTACTCGACATCAAAGAGTACGATATCATATTGGGAATGGACTGGCTCAACGCCTGTCATGCAACCATCGACTGTGCGGATAAGAGAGTTGTATTTCGCCTACCCGGTGAAACGGAGTTCTCTTACTCGTACGGCTCGGCGTTCCAAGGACCTATGGTAATATCGGCAGTTACAGCTAGGCACATGCTGTACTCAGGGTGTGAGGGATTTTTCGCTTCTATTCAAGACACTCGGATAAAGAGTGTAGGCTCGAATCAGACCAAAATTGTGGCAGAGTTCCCCGATGTGTTTTCGGACGAGATACCTGGAATGCCGTCGAATAAAGAAATTGAATTCACAATTGATACATTCCCGGATACTCGTCCGATATCAAAGGCGCCATACAGGATGGCTCCAGCAGAATTAAAAGAACTAAAGGTACAGCTACAAGAATTGCTAGACCGGGGATACATTCGCCCAAGTGTATCTCTATGGGAAGCTCCAGTGCTATTTGTAAAGAAGAAGGATGGGACGATGCTGCTGTGCATCGATTACAGAGAATTAAAAAAAGCAACCATCCGTAACAAATACCCTTTGCCAAGGATAGATGATCTGTTCGATCAGCTACAAGGAGCGACCGTGTTTTCTAAAATCGATCTTCGTTCAATATACCATCAGTTGAAGATCAGACCCAAGGATGTCCCTAAGTCAGCATTCTGTACGAGATATGGACACTATGAGTTTTTGGTCATGCCATTCGGCTTGACTAATGCTCCAGCAGCCTTTATGGATTTAATGAATAGAGTGTTTCGACCGTTCTTAGACAAGTTTATTGTTGTGTTCATCGATGACATCTTGATCTACTCAAAAGACAGGGAGACTCATGTCGAACACTTGAGAAAAGTACTTCAGACGCTGCGGGACAACCAGCTGTATGCAAAACTAAGTAAGTACGAATTTTGGATGAACAGCGTGTCGTTCCTAGGACATGTTGTTTCGGCAGAAGGTGTTGCCGTTGACCCAAAGAAAATTGAGGCAGTTGTAGACTGGAAGCAGCCTGCATCAGCTAGTGAGATACGGAGTTTTCTTGGTTTAGCCGGGTACTACCGTAGGTTTGTGAAAGTCTTTTCAAGAATCTCTTCGCCTTTGACTCGCCTCACTCAGAAGGGTGTCGTATTTAAATGGACTGACAACTGTGAGAGTAGTTTTTAAGAACTCAAGCAGCGGCTCGTCACAGCTCCAATTTTAGCACTTCCGGAAGGCTCTGAGGGATTTCAGATCTACAGTGACGCATCGGGACTTGATTTGGGATGTGTTCTCATGCAACATAGGAAGACGATATCTTATGCGTCGAGACAACTCAAACAGCATAAGAAGAATTACCCAACTCATAACTTAGAACTGGCGGCGATTGTGTTCGCGTTGAAATTGTGGCGACACTATCTCTATGGTGTGTCCTGCGAGATCTTTACGGATCACAAAAGCCTGAAATACATATTCATGCAGAAGGAATTGGATTTGAGACAGCGACGTTGGTTAGAATTGATCAAGGACTATGACTTGACAATCTCCTACACGTCGGGTAAAGGAAACGTGGTAGCTGATACCTTAAGTCAAAAATTTGTTGGATCACTAACAATAGCAAAGGAGGTACTACGAGATCTTGAAGAGATGGGCATCGAATTCAGGATTCGTCCACAGAATGTGCAGTTGGCTCAGCTGCAACTTGAGCCGAGTCTCCAGGGAAGGATTAAGATTGCTCAGAATGATGACCCGTTTTTACAGAAGATACGCGAGCTGATTCTTGCAGGAAAGGCGTCAGACTTTACCGTTGAAGATGACACTATTCGTGTCAAGGGGAGATTGTGCGTCCCTAAGGATGAGGATATCAGGAAGGAAATCCTGACCGAGGCTCATTTTACGAAGTATTCCTTGCATCCGGGAAGCACGAAAATGTATAAGGATCTGCGCACAACATTTTGGTGGCATGGCATGAAGAAGGATGTGGCGCTATTCGTGTCACAATGCTTAGATTGTCAGCGTATGAAGGCCGAACACCAACGGCCAGGCGGAGAACTACAAAATTTGGCTATTCTACTGTGGAAGTGGGATAATATCTGTATGGACTTTATAGTCGGCTTGCCAAGAACTCAGAAGGGAAATGATGCGATTTGGGTTATCGTGGATAGATTAACCAAGTCGGCACATTTCATTCCAATAAAAGTTACATGGGGAGTAGAACGGTTGGCTCAGATCTACATAAATGAAATTATCCAATTACATGGGGTGCTAGCTTCTATAGTATCGGATAGAGACGGGAGATTCTTGTCGCGATTTTGGATAAGTCTGCACTCAGCAATGGGCACAAAATTAAACTTCGGTACGGCATACCATCCGCAGACTGATGGTCAGACAGAGAGAGTAAATCAGATTCTTGAGGATATGTTGAGATTGTGCGTGCTCGACTCGAAGACAAATTGGGACGCACATCTCGCATTGGCAAAATTCGCCTGTAACAACAGTTATCAGGCAAGTATCCAGATGGCCCCGTACGAAGCCCTGTACGGACGGAAATGTCGATCACCGATATGCTGGGATGAAGTCGGTGAACGGCAAGTACTCGGACCAGAACTTGTGAAACAGGCCGTCGAGAGAGTCCGCTTAATTCGAGAAAGACTTAGAGTTGCTCAAAGTCGACAGAAGAGTTATACGGATGTACATCGACGACCTTTGGAATTTACAGCAGGCGATCATGTCTTCTTGAAGGTCACACCCATGCGAGGTGTTATGCAGTTTGGGATGAAAGGAAAGCTAAGCCCGAGATTCGTTGGACCTTTCGAGATTTTAGAGAAGGTAGCCTCAGTGGCTTATCGACTTGCACTACCTCCGGCTCTGGCTGATGTGCACGATGTCTTCTATATATCTCGACTACGAAAGTACGTGCATGATCCAAGTCACGTGGTGAACTTCGATCAGCTGCAGCTGAGCACTGACCTATCCTACACTGAAGAGCCTGTCCAAATTTTGGACAGGAATGAGAAAGTTTTGCAGAATCGGACAGTATCCTTGGTCAACGTGCTTTGGCGGAACCATGCGGTCGAAGAGTCGACGTGGGAACTAGAGGAAGAGATGCGGGTGAAATACCCCCCGCTGTTTGATAATTTTGAGGTAGGACTTTTGCTTTAAGTTTCGAGGATGAAACTTTTTCTTAGTGGTATATTATGTAGTGTCCCGCTCCTAGCGGTTCACTATGTAAGGCTTGTGGCTTGGCTAACTCGGTCGGAACCGAGTATTGGGGAAACTTACCGTCGGCATCGAATCGATCACGGACAAGTGCATAAGGACCTTTCCAACTAATGGATTGGTTTCTGTTGAAATGCGTCAAAGAGTTTTCTCTGGATGTTTTGCTGCTGGTTTTGTTGCTTGGTTTTGATGGATGCTTTTCTGAATGATTTTTGATGATTTGATTCTTGCCCGTTTTCATCGATTTGCATAGCATTCATTCTTGAGAATTCTGAGAGAAGAGAACACAAAAAGACGGAATATTAACCAAACTCTTGGTGCCAATGCAGACTGACGCATGACGGAAGGCTAAGCGTGCAAGTGTCCCTCTCTCTCTCGGCGATTCTCTAAATTGGTGAGTGTGGATCTCTATGGTGGTATTGTCCCTCTCGCTATTCCTTTATGCCAATTAAATAATTGTCTTGCAACATCCGTTGATCAATATCAAGATGCTAATGCCACAAGTCAATACCACTAAGAAGCTGAACATTGAACATTGAATTGAAATGAATTGATGCCTATGATGATGAGATATAAAATGTTGAGAATAAACATGTTGTCTAGTACTTAATATTCTATGTACACAATGTTTATCGAGTCGGACACACATTCGTATGACCATAGACGTACTTGTATACAAGGATTTCCTCGAACGATACCTACGGCGGTGGGATCGAGTCGGCCTAGAAGGAATTAGTGCTTTGGTAGCACGGTATCGGAACCTTCATTCGGGCTCGCAACCTGGTGAATGGTTAACCGCATACCAATACGAAGTCCTATATGGCACGTCGACATGGTGCACAACCACCAGTGGTCATGTTGTAAGGATGTATGCTAATCAATGTCTTATGCAGGGGCGGTAAGTATATTATTATTATCCTGTATCTTATGCAGGAAAGTTGGATTCGGCCAATGGTAAAGTAAACATGGTTTAATGAAATACCATGTCATTTGAATTGTAATTTACTCTAAATGTTGCCTATCCCTAATAAGTTCATATCTTTAAAATGCTTATCATTAATAAAATATTGGTTTAGCTGAGTGCGCCAACGGGGCTCACTAGCGTATTATTATAATGTGCTGACCCCTCCTCCACAGGTACTGGAGAAGGCTCGAGCGCACCTCGCAACTAAAGCTTTCTGAACTGCTATTTCCTTTCAAGTTATTTTCTCTAAAGACACGCAAAGTATTCCGGAGTTTTCAAAGATAGCTGCTTATATTTCAAAGTACTAAAGGGGCATGATGTATGGAACGGGAAGTTATTTCATGGCAGCTTATCAGTTGTACTTCTTTTTATGAATCAATGTAACCGAAATAGCATTTCAAATATTATCAAGAAAAGTTGTATTCTGACTACAATTATCAATAAAATGAGTATTTCTTCTTCCTATATTGTGTCCTCAATATTTCTAAAATGTGGCTGGGTTTCAAATGTTTCTAAAAGACATAACAGTGCACGTTCTTGCCTTGTACAAGTGCAACACCAGACTTGTACGGCATCACGCCTTAGCGAGGACAAACGATTCGGCACGAATCGAAGCGAGGACGAAAGATTCCCCGAATCGGGACGTGACAGGCCGTGCAACGAAGTTACGAAATCGAGCCGCATCGTCTCGGCAAAATGACAAGGCGTATCGGCTCAAGGTGGGAGGATTGACTTTTTTTTTTACTCCTTCATGTCTAAGTAAGAATGTGTCATTGTATGCTAAGTTAATCTATCGATGCCACGGACGTGGTCCAATTGGAAGATAAATCATAGTGTGTGTCGAACACTAGTTAGAACAATTGAAATGAAACATGCATCATATGTACGAGTCGCTATAGAATATTGGATATCGCAAAGGCGAGCGCCTCGGTGCGCAAACCGCAAGAACATGGGATAATTGTATTCGGCGAGTGTCTTCGTGCACGAGCCATTCCGTGCCCTCATGTACGAGTTAGAAAGGCTAGCACATTGAAAGAAAATATAGGCGAGGCGAGTGCCCTAGTGCACGAGCCATGTATATTGTACACTAAGGCATAGAACATGGAAATACGGCTTCGATATGTGCAGCAAGTGCACGATGCGAAGGAAAGATGATAAATGTGTCAAAACGTGCGTACGTGCACGAGATCATAAAAAATGGCTTCGTTGCGAAGAGAACAGTTGTGGCATGTAGGTGACAGATCTGTCAGATATGGCATAATGCCTCGAAAGGTGTTCGGGACCTTCGGGTCGTTCGGTTGATGAACATTGAGTTGAGGCATGATGCCATTGAACATTGAAATGAAGTATGAAATGTAAGAACATAGAAAGTAAATAGAAGAAATACGAGATGATAAAGTCTGAGTCTCGGACTCAAGACTATATTTGGTTGTTTGAATAATAGGGCATTGCATGGTCGAATGTACTTGAGATAATTGTGATAATCTTCCGTGCACGGAACGTTCCCTCCGAACGGGTGTGCTGGGGCACCGGGAACGTTCGGCCTAGGTGGGATATAATCTTTGATAGGCGCACATCCGTAAGACGATTAGCGACCGCTTAGCGAGATGTGAAAAGCCACAAATAATGGTATACATACGGTATGTCTTCGGTTGTTTGGGACAGCAACCCAACCCGTGAAGCGTCAGGCTACCCAATTTGAGAAAGAAAGGAAAGAGATAAAAGAAAGAAAGAAAAGAAAAAGAGAAAAAAAAAGAAAGAGAGAAATGCCTTTAGTCCATTTTGGCACGAATACGCCAACGACCTTTTCATATAGTTAAGAAAGAGAGAAATGCCTTTAGTCCATTTTGGCACGAGGACGAACGTACTGATCTCCCACCAGCTTTCGTGCAGGGTGCAACGAATGGATTGCTCGCGACGAAGCTTTACTTGATCGCGCAGAGGCATGAAATACCATAGCGTTTTAAGTATGCGATCGTATTGACGCTCGGACTTGCAACAGGATTGATGCGGCCGAGATATAGAAGGCATGATGCATGGAACGGTTAAATTCTTTGTGGACAAGAGAGAGTGTTATAGCCAACCTGGCAAATTCAGTTGGGCTATTGAAAGCCTTTGTAATCTCAGTTCGAATATCAATAAAGAGAATTATTTCGTATACTCTATTTTTCTTTCGTTGTTAATATCAACTCAAAGATAACTATTTGAGAACTTATCATCTTACCTTGTATGAGTGCAACTCCAGACTCATACGGCATCACACCCCAGCGATGACGATGATTCAGATAAATCGATGCGAGGACGAGCAATTTTTCGGGTCGGGGCGTGACAAATTGGTATCAGAGCTCTAGGCTCAATTTCCTCAGGACGTTTGCTTCGTTTCAATTCCAAAGAGTTGCCCACCACCAAATCGAATCACTCTTGACTCTACTCAATGTCGCACTGGATGTTCTATACAATAAGTCTAATACAAAGTCGGGTAACGTTACCGCAAGTTCTTTGAATTTACATGATGTTGCGGAGAAAGTCATGAAACGTTTCGTTGCATTGAATGCAACGAGCCGTGAAATATTAGTTGTTGCAAGTGCAACAAATTGTGAAATACGATTTGAGATGTTGTTGTTGCAATGTAACATGTTAAATGAGAAATAAAATGATACACGAAGTACAATGGGTTGTGAATATTGGTTGCACTAATGCGGAAACTTAAATATTGCGTTGCAGGAAGTGCAATGAGTTGATTGTGAATGTGCATTGCAATAAAAGTGATAAGTCAATATCGAATGTGTTGAACGGATTTGAGCATTGACTTTGAATGTCGAAAATAAATTATTGCACAAGGTACAACAAATGTTGAAAATAAATCGTTGCACGAGGTACAATGAATGTCAGAAATAAGTCATTGTAAGATATGCAATGCGTGTCGGAAGTAAATCGTTGCATGTGGTACGATACGTGTCGGAAGTAAATCGTTGCACGTGGTGCAATGCGTGTCAAAGTAAAATTGTTGCACGAGATACAACTGAAGGAACTAAAATCATAAATCGATAGAACGAATCGTTCGGTTGCACACCGAACTTATGTTGGCAAATGAAAACATTGGCCGAGTTGTGTCGGATTTTGATTTAATCAAAGTTACGGTTGTGATCAAGCACGATCATTACAGAAATCGTGAGTCAGAAGAGATTGTTGGTTCATACTGAATATAATGCGAGGAAAATGCTTGATTTCGGAGTGGTATATGCCATACCACGTATACGATGAAGGACTCGATTCTGAGTGGTATATGATATACCACTTGTGCGATGAATTGCATCGACGCGTTGTGAGAATTGCGAAAGGTTTGTCCGCAACGGACGGGAGAGTATCGAGACTCGATTGAAAAATTTATATGACGGTATCTTGATGCAAGTGTTCTTCGATAAACGGTTGGGACGATAAGGCAAGACTCGTATCAATGAATGATACGTCGGACGGAAATTATAAGTCGGTCGGACGAACAAGACTAGCGGAACGATTATGCCTTGAAGCAATAATCGGATCGACGGGAAAGGAAAACTTGAACTCACAAACGAGTCGCACGACATGCTATCTCGATAGAAATATTAGCCGAGACGAATTATAATCGGATCGCACGATGTGCGACTTCGGTGAAGAGTTAGTTGATGCGGGTAAATAGTACCTAAGAGATAGTTGGTTACATTACGGCAAAACTCATTTGAGTACGACTGAAACACGCAAAAACTTAGAGGATGTGATCGTATAACTCGAGGGTTCGATGTTAGATAATTGGTAACTCGGTTACGCAATCAAAGTATAAC
This sequence comes from Iris pallida, assembly GCA_029216955.1. Lineage (NCBI taxonomy): Eukaryota > Viridiplantae > Streptophyta > Magnoliopsida > Asparagales > Iridaceae > Iris > Iris pallida. The sequence continues at coordinate 7,733,986 of JANAVB010015800.1, forward strand.
GGAATGCAATGACTCGAAAAACGATTCGAGACGTACGAAAATGTTTGTGGAAAACTTGGACATATACAATGCAAGTTGTCGACGTTGAAACAGAATCAAATTTGACCCTTACGCTATCGAAATTGATACGACCTATCGAGATCGATACGTAAGGAAAACATAAGCACGATGTGAGAATACAAAATGGAGTGTGCCTCGCGCTATCAAAATTTTATAAATAAAAATACGAGAATGAACGAAATGGTTGATCATGAACTTGGTGTTTGCAAAAACAAAAAGTTTATTCCAAACTTAAAAAAGAATAGTACAAAAGTACAATAAATTCTAGGAAAGTACAACTGTATGAATCTGATCAGAAGACGATCACTTTATCCCTTGGACTATGTGAACTTGAAGACTGTAGCCTCTGGAGAATGCAGCAGCGATTTTATAAGAGTTCTTGATCTCTGTGCGTATGTATCTGATGATTTCACAATGATTAGAAACTCTATTTATAGAGTTCAAGAAATAACTGTTTTAACAGTTATTCTGATGTGCGCGAGGCGGATTGTGCCACATTGGATTACACCAACCTCCTGTTGCTCCAACTTTTATTCAGTTGTTAAGTCGTGTACTAACTATATTTAGACGCGTGTCATCATGTGATTGAGATGCGCGTGGTCGTGTACAAGATAGTAGACACGTCTTGAGAGATTAGTGGCATGTACGCCACATCATCCTGTTTTAGAATGTAAGTTGTCTCAACTTCATCAGGTTGCGCGAGCTTCGGTCAACTGCGTCTGATTGAGCCGCGCCTAGACACGTGGCAGCTTTTGAGCAAAAGTCATTCAGATTGCGCCTAGGCGCAACTAAAGATTTTGTCTGAATTGCGCCTAGGCGCAACTTACGAAGTGTACAGGACAGCTGTCAACCAACTTCCCTCGAGCAGCACAATTTACAGGATTCGAAGAGATTTTTCTCGTTCACTGTGGTGTCAGTTGTCAGTGTTGTCAGTTAATGATGGCTATTAAGTGTCAGATGCCACGTAGATTTTGGCGCAACAAGACTGGACGCAGTCTGATATGTGGCACAACCTGTTCAGCGGCTCAGTCTATTCTTTGAGCTTCATATCAGTGGCACAACTTGATTTTTGGGGCGCAACTTGATCACTGATTAGTATGTTCAGGGCGCAACTTGATTTTTAGGCCCTACAAGACCCCCTTTAAAGTTTTCAAAACTTAAAAACATTTTAAAGTTTTGAAATACTTTGAATTTATAAAAATTTTGACTGAGTCAAGTTGCGCTAGTCAACAACCGGTCATCACAATTAAATCTCTTTCTCGAAAACACAAAACCTCCTCTTCGTCTTCCCGAGTTTCATTGATGATTTTCGGTTTTCAATGAAGAATACGAAGAGTCAATTTGTTGATATATATGTAGTAGTTGATCTTTGTGATTTATTCTTCACTTCTATTCTTCAATGGCCCCTAAGAAGAGAGAGATGGAGACAAATGCTGACACTACAATCAAGTCCCCTGAAGTGGGACAGGATATTGCGCCTACAACTTATCTATTGGAGGCTGACCCGTCGCTGAGAGCGGCAAACTTTTTAGACTATTTTGGTATAGATTCGACAGTCTTCAATCACTTGAATGGTGGGCCATCCTCCGAAAGGCGTGGTGATGCGGAGGGGTTCCTTAATCTGATGCGTCGCTCGGAGATCCACAACATGCAAGAATTGGACGCCGCCCTTCGTCAGCCTGATGAAGGGAAGAACAAGAAATAATGTTTGGACGTGCCAAAAAAAAATCTATTCTCTTTTCTTGTGTCTTTGTCTGTAGGGGTCCACCCAACTTTATGCAAATGAAATCTAAAATTTCTGATATGTTGTGTGGCTGTGACTTCGAATGGCGCACATGGACGCATTCTTTTGGCTAATTCTTTGTTTACTATTTCTTCTGAGGGACACATGGCAGTCATCACACGATTTTAGATGCCTATTTTTAGTTCTTTCCAGAAATAGACTCCTAGAACGATGCACCCGTCTTCGTCTTTTCTTCTTTAAAAAAAGGACAACCAGAAACAAAAGCGTCATTCATACTTTCTCAAAACAAATGGCCTCTCACAAGGTCTTACTATTCATTAGTTCACTTGCGCCACTTCATCCCAATGTTATTCGTTTGCATGCTGTGCCTTCAAAAATTGGTAAGTCTCGAAAAAGAATCAATGGTATGAATATTCTTCTTTCGTACCACTTTTGAAGATAAGTATTGATCTGCATGTTGTAGACACTGTTGATATGTGCTAACCATTTCTGAGAATAGGTGCACACTGTGATCCAGTACTTAGTCTCGATCACAGGCACGTATTATTGACATACGCCAGTGTGATCAACTTACACTGTGGAGATATGCACCTATTGATCGGCTAGCGTTTTTTTTGATGTGCGCTTGTTGATCAGTACATATTGTATATTGTTGAGATGTGCCTGTGCTTCTGAGAATAGGCGCACATTGCTGATAGGCGTCTGTTGATCAGTGCACTGTCGATGTGCGCCTGTGCTTCTGAGAATAGGCGCACGTTGCTGATATGTGCCTGTTGATTTAATGCACGCGTACTGCTAAAAATGCGCCTATTGATAGGCGCACACTGTTGATAGATTCTACTAACTTTTCTTGTTTTGTTACTATTTGCAGGGATTCAGCTAGCAAGCTTCTTCAGGACTGGCATTGGTGATTTGGATGTTGCAGAGGGCATTCTTCTGACACTCACATCAGACAGTTCGTGTGGTTCTGACACTCAAATCAGACAGGTCAGGACTCTTCATGTTTAAGAAGGGTATTCCTCAGATGGTAGGAAGAGCCTTTATACATGAGAGTTGGATGGTGGAGACGCAAAACTAGGAATTGTATCACAAGGGTGATTACGTTCCTAGTTCCTCTGGCGGGTCGTCTTCTCTCCACCAGTTGTATTGACAGCAGCTCATCTTTGGGCTGCTGTACTCTGTGGTTCTCCTCTCGTTTTTCTGAGAGAGAAGACCAGAGTTGATTCCATTGTCTGGCTCGTTGCTTCAGGTCGAGACGACAAGGAATTGCCACCAATAAATAAGAAGGTCCAAAGATGTAATAGACCTTCATGTTATATTTAGAATGAAAATCTGAGATGTAATAGATTTCTATTAAGATGTATCTATGTTTTTAAAGAAAGAATAAAGAATGATCACTACTAGAATAAGTCATATTAGCGACGTTTTATTAAAATGTCGCTAACGTTTAAGGAATTAGCGACGTATTCTATAAACGTCGCAATACGTCACTATTACCGACGATCGGCAATGTTTTGCGACTTTTTTGTGTATAAGAAAATATATGTCACGGATAAGTCGGCGAACGTCACTAATATCACTAATATTAGCGACGTTTACCGACGTAACTACTGTAACATTGCTAATTTCACTAATATTAGCAACGTTTACCGACGTATAGGTGTGACGTCGCTAAATTGAAAATATAGGGCTTTCAGTTTTCTTTCCCCTCCCCATTATTTTTCGATCAAAATTTTCCCAAACGAAAGCGCGCTCCCCCTCGGCGACCCTCCCCCCTCGACCTCCGGCGACCCCCTCCCCCCTCGGCGACCCTCCCCCCCGGCCCTCGACCCTCCGCGACCCCGCTCGACGACCCTGCTCCCACCGGCGACCCCGCTCACCCTCATCTCCAGCTCCCCAACGGCGACCCCCTGCCCCCTCGACGACCCGCTCCTCCGGCCCCGACTAGGTAAACCCTAACCTAAATGTTAGTCCTGATCATGACTGATACGATTCTTACATTATTTCCGTATTGGTGATATTAAACATATATATGTATATGTATGTATTTATATAAATAGGCTATATAATTGAATGTTGTATGTTGTTTGGGAGTTTGGGTGAGTTCTGAGTTAGGGTTTGCTTTTGAGTTTGATTCCCAGGTTGAGTTTGTGAGTCTCTGAGTTAGCTTGGGTTGTAGTTCAGTTCAGTTTATGGGTTTACATACCAGTTTGGGATAAGTTTGGGTTTACAGTTTCATATATATAGTATATGTAGGTATTGTTTACTGTCATATATAGGATGATGTATATGTTGGTATTTCCTCTTGCGTGTGTTGTCTAAGTGCGGTGAGTTCAGATTTCATGTTATGTGTGGGTTAGCATATGCATTGATACATATGGATGTTTGCCTTGGTTTAGTTTTCTGAGATAGGTTCAGTTGAGTTATGTATATAAGTAGGCTTGCATATATGAGAGGGTATGCTGGGATATGAGTTATACTATATTTATGAGAGGATATATATATATATATATATATATATATATATATATATATATATATATATATATATATATATATATATATATATATATATATATATATATATATATATATATATATATATATATATATATACATATGTGCTTGACCTAGTGTTCCTTAGCCTATACCCTGAGATATCTATAGGATTACCTAGAAATGAACCTAATAGGCTAATTGAACTTGTGGACTAGAGTTTGACCAAAACCCTAGCTAGTAAGTCTACTACCGATATCGCCGATACCAATACTCATAGGAATTGTCCGATACCGATTCCTATACCTATATGTTGTTGCTTAAGCAGTTTATAGCTACAAATGCGTAAGTGCAACATGAAAATCTCATATGTTAAATATGTTACCTAAGAGCATCATTAGTAAGGGCAATTCATTACTACAGTGTATAGAGTATCCTAGAAGTGTAGGTATGATTGGTATATCGTATTACATAGAGTGTATAGAGTATCCTTTCGGTCTATAAGAGTTACTTCACTCATTTTGTCAAGACAAGTAAACTTTTTAAATGTTGACGGTATATATACCGTCAACATTTGATTTTGCCTTGTAGCTACAGGCAGTTGCCTGAATTTTGCCTTATAACTTGGCCTTTGGCCTGTGCTTGAGCAGTGTAGACTTCCAGGTTAGGATGTTAGTTCATGATTAGCATTGTTTAGATATTAGTTTCAATTAAAGGGTTAGTTTAGATTAGGATATTAGTTTATGTTAGAAGGAATATGAGAGTTAGTAGATGTTAAAGTAGGATATTAATTTATTAGTTAGGATAGATAGTTTGAGTTAGGATACTGCTCAAGCACAGGCCAAAGGGTCGATATTGGATATTAATTTAAAATTTTTTACCTTTCTTGAAAAACTGGGGGAAGTAACTCTTGTAGACCCAAAGGGTCGATATTGGACAGTTGGAATGAGTATCAGAATCGGTATCGGATTAGTATCGACCGTATCGGATTAGTATCGGCCGTATGTACTTAGTGTCGTGTACTCCTACAAGTACAATTATACCTCGATCGTATGTACTTAGTATCGACCGTATCGGATTAGTATCGGTCTATCGGATACGACACTTTGACACAAGATAGTTGTTTTAGTCCCAACACAGTTGTTTTTGTTTCTTTCTTCAAATTCTTTGTTTGTATTATGTGGAATGAATGAACAGTTTATGTTGCGCACCCATATCTAAACTACCTTAATATTCATTTACTGACTGCAATGTGCATGTATCTATCTTATATAATTATCCTCAATTGGATATGGATATGAATTACTACTTACAGAATCGTTTGTGGATGTACAACCGTCATCCTGATGACATGTGCGGTGTGCGGGATGAATTCATAGAGGATGTACAGCAGTTTCTGCAGTTTGCCAAGGCGTTCCCTCAGTGCATGGACGGTACCAAAATTAAGTGTCCGTGTGTGAGATGTCGCAACTTGAAATATCATCCAGAAGTGAAAGTCACGTATCAATTATACTCGAAGGGTTTCACGTCGAATTACTATCAGTGGAGCGCGCACGAAGAACTTGTGTCTTTAGCATCAGAGTATGAGCCTTATGTGGATGTCCACAACAACGCTGCTTACGACGATGGGTTGGTGAACATGATTTTTGACGCAGCGGGGCCTAGCTTCGATCCGGACGATCATGATGCACCTGAGGTGGCACCGAACGCCGATGCTGCACAGTTCATGGAGTTGCTGGAGAATGCAAGGACTCCATTATATCCTGGTTGTGAGGATCATTCACCGTTGGAGGTGGTTACAAGATTGTTGAGCATCAAGTCCGATTTTAACATGTCGCAAGATTGCTACAACCGTCTTATGGAGTTGCTTATAGAAATATTGCCTGAGGGTGCTAAGTTGTCTAAAGACTTCTACCGGTCTAAGAGGATGGTGAGATCACTCTGGATGGGATACGAAAAAATTGATGCATGTTACAACGGGTGCATGTTGTACTACAAAGAAAATAAGGATAAAGACGTCTGCAGATTTTGTGGTGCCGATCGCTACAAGGGCAGTGGTAGAGGAAAGTCTGTCGGTGCCAGGAAGCCTACCGATTCGATGCACTACTTGCCGTTGACGCTGCGGTTGCAGCGGTTGTTTATGGTGAAGGAAACTGCAAAAAACATGAGTTGGCATAAGCGGGAACAGACCGAAGGAGTGTTGGATCACCCATCTGATGGAGAAGCATGGAAGCACTTTGATCGAGAGTATCCAGATTTTGCTTCTGATCCGCGTAATGTCAGATTGGGTCTCTGCTCCGACGGTTTTACCCCATTCGGACTATCGGGATTCCAGTATTCGTGTTGGCCTGTGATCGTCACTCCGTACAATCTACCGCCTTGGATGTGCATAAAGACTCCGTATATGTTCCTCACCGTTATTATCCCAGGTCTGAACAATCCGAAAAAGAACATCGATGTGTATTTACAGCCATTGATTGATGAGTTGAATCAGCTGTGGGAAGTAGGTTCCAACACGTACGATGTATCTAGAAAACAAAATTTTCAGATGCGGGCAGCACTTATGTGGACCATCAACGACTTTTCGGCCTATGGTATGTTATCTGGATGGAGCACGCATGGTCGTCTTTCATGTCCGTATTGCATGGACCGTACTAAGGCTTTCCGTTTGAAACACGGAGGCAAACCGTGCTTCTTCGATTGTCATCGACAATTCCTGCCGAAGGATCATCCGTACCGGAGGAACAGGAATGTGTTTCGTGATGGTGTTGTGGAGAAGGCTAATCCCCCACCAAGGTGGCCCAAATATACGGTATGGAAAGAGGTAAAAGATTTACCAAGAGCTATTGAAGAGCCTGCTACGGGCTACAAGTGTGACGGATTTGGTCGCACTCATAACTGGACGAAGAGGAGTATATTCTGGGATCTGCCATATTGGAGCACCAATCTGATTAGACATAACCTTGATGTCATGCATATTGAGAAGAATGTGTTTGACAACATAATTAATACTGTAATGGACGTAAAGGGGAAGACGAAAGACAATCCAAAGGCTAGATTGGACTTGGAAGAAATATGTAGACGTCCTGCATTACATTTGATAGAGGACGGGAATGGAAAGTTGAAGCAGCCTAAGGCAATTTTCTCACTGGAGAAGGAGGATAAAGTGAGACTTTATAGGTGGATTCAAGGTCTGAAATTTCCAGACGGGTATGTTTCGAACTTGAGAAGATGCGTCGACCTCAAGGAGAACAAACTGACAGGTATGAAGAGCCATGATTGTCACGTATTCATGGAGAGGTTAATTCTGATTGCATTTCGGGAATTCTTACCCCCGGTTGTTTGGGATCCATTGACCGAGCTTAGCATATTCTTCAGAGATCTTTGTTCTAGTAAGTTGCTCGTCGATCATCTAGAAAAGCAGGCGAACGATATTGCGGTAACACTGTGCAAGCTCGAGAAGGTATTTCCTCCTGGATTCTTCGACTCCATGGAGCATTTGCCAATTCATCTTTCCTACGAGGCACGTGTTGGTGGGCCCGTTGGTTATCGGTGGATGTACCCGTTTGAGCGACATTTGAACCACCTAAAGAGAAAGGTGAAAAACAAGGCTCGGGTCGAGGGTTCTATTTGTGAAGCCTATATTCTCGAGGAGATTACAAACTTCTGCTCGACGTATTTCAAACCTTATGTTGCTACGATTAGAACGAGGGCTCCGAAAAACGATGACGATTATCAAGAATCTAATAATGGAATACTGAAAGTATTCAATGCGTCCGGAAAGCCTTCGGAGAAAATAAAGAAGAGATATTTGAATGACGAAGAGCTAAGGGCTGCTCAGTTGTATGTATTACTCAATTGCGACGAGGATGAAGTGGAGAAGCTAGAGGGATAAGTAATTAATGATGAGTTTACGTCATCTCAATATAATAGTATAAGCTAATATTATTGTACTAATCGGCGGTTGTTTTATTATTTTTCAGCACATATAATGCTGAGTTGAGGTCGATTAGACCCTACCTAACAGACGAAGCATTAGAACAAGAAATGAGACGTCATTTTCCTTCTTGGTTGAGCGAATATATAAGCACCCCGGTAATTACTGGCCTCTTTTAATGCAACTGCACAATAAATAACTTACTATCTCTTCTTTGGTATTCAGGTCGATCGTCTAATTTCACCCAAGATTGAATTAATTAGAACTCTTTCCAAGGGACCAATTACTTTTGTTAAAATATGGCCAAGTTACTGTGTTAATGGCTTTCGGTTCAAGTCGACAAATGCTCCGATCAGAGACAGCTTCCTGGATCTTGATTCCACAAAAAAATAGTTGTTTGTGTATTAAATCTTCAAACTACAAAGACGTCGATCCAGAAAATAATTTCTTTGGCATCTTGCGAGAGATTGTGGAGTTGACGTATAATTATGACAGAGAACCTGCAAAGATCGTGTTGTTCAAGTGTGAATGGTTCGATCCGACTAAAAATCAAGGTTAGAAAATTGACAAGCATGATCTTGCGGATATAAACTACAAGCGTAGATATCAAGGCTACGAACTATTTGTCCTAGCAACTCAAGCTCAGCTCGTGTACTTCACAGCTTATCCGAGACGGGGAGCAACGAAGTCTGACTGGTGGGCAGTATGCAAGAGTAAAGCTAGAAATACTTTTGATGTTGACGAAAAGCTTATCAGGAGGACGAGCTACCTTTTGTAACCAATATTGTTGATGTGGACTCTACGAAAGTTACGTATTACACGACACATAATGTAGAAGATGTAGAATTATCCGAAGAGGAAGACGAAGCCGACGAAGGCGAAGATGAAAGTGAAGATGAGGAGGAAGATGAGGTCGAGGAAGACGAACAAGATGATTATTCTGAAGATGATTGAGAGAGACGTACTTTTATTTTTTTATTATGTAGAGTTGGTTATTATCTGAATGTACTATCTGGACTTAGATGTTTCTTGTAAAATATACTATCTGGACTTAGATGTTTCTTGTAAAATATATCATCATATGTTGTCTTGGTTATTATCTTGTCTTTGTTGTACTTTCATATTTCTAGTCTCTATTATTTGTTGTCTTTGTTGTATCTCATCATATGTTGTTATCAGGCATGACAGGTCGTCGCGGGTCATTTCGCATTTTCCGACATGGGGCACGGGGTACTAATACTGGCAGAGGACAGGGTACTCCTTCGGTACCTATGGTGGTACTGCTAGAGGACGGGGTTCTTCTTTGGTACCTCCTACTGGTATCGGCTCTGGATTCTCGTCGCCCAGTACTCCTGTGTATCGGACAGTAGCTCCGCCCGCCACGATGCTACGTGGCATATCTCTTGGGACGAGTAGTTCCAGGCCTGAGACTGCTCCCGAGAGTAGCGTTCCTCCTGCTGATACGACGATAGAGGCAGATGAAGAGATAGAGGAGGCTGTGCCGGCGGCCGACCAGTATCAGACAGATGATGCCTGCGTACCTCCGGTGGAGACGAGGACGGAGATCTGGGCCGACGGTACAAAGTAAGTATTTTGGTTTATCATTTTTTTCTGTGTTTATCATAAATTAACTTTTCTCATTAATATAATATGTCTGTGTAGATATCGTCCCCTGTTGGTAAAGAGACGCCTAGGCCAGCTCCTGAGGCAAAATTATGGGGGTCCTTGGATAAACTACTCGGATGCTCCGGACGATAGGAAGGCCTACTGGTTTGCGTGCTTCAAGGTTAAAATAGATTTGCTTTTAACATGAATCATTTGATTTATGCATATTATATATTACTGAAAAATATTTAGTTTGCGTACTCTTCTAGGATATATTTTTCTATCCACCGCACCAGGCCGAGCTGATCGAGGGGATGTTTCCTGCTGTCGCTGCTAAGCTGATCCGCGACGCTATCAATGATCAGAAGGCTCATGATCGTGCCGGAAAGCTGATCCAAGGTTGGATCACCCCTGTTCAGTGGGATGCGATGAAGGCTCGATTCAACGAGCCAAGGTACAAGGAAAAGTCCGAAAAGGCCAAGGCGGCTAGACAGCATGCCTCGAAGTGGTACGGTGGGTCGATTCCGATGACGGAACATTTTCGTCGTCTGGTATGTATTTTTCTTTCAAAAATATTATTTTAATGCAAATCCGATAAATTATTACTAAAATAATATATTTAATTACAGGTAAGGAAGGTCGGTAATATCGACATGGTGACCGTCTTCCTGGCTATCCATCGGAAGGGCGAAGGCCTTATTGACGAGAGGGCCCAGCTTGCCTATGTAAGTATTACAATACTATTTGTTAATTATAATACTTCGTGTTAATTTTAATATAACTTAGTAAATATGCATGCAAATAAATATTTATGTAGTTAGTAATAATAAATAATTAATTAGAAATTAGAAATCATAGAGTACTATCCATATTTTCTAGGCCGAGTATCAGAGGCTTCGGGACCGGGCGACTGCTAGTGCACCTACTGCGGGAGAGGCCGGTACTTCCTCGTAGCCCACTCAAGCTCCGTCGACGGACGAGCTGTGGATGACCGCCGCTGGTGGCCTCCGTAGGGGTACGTACTACGGTACGGGATCCTATGGCGCCCTAGTTGTGAGCCAGTCCTCTAGGGCATCTTCCGCTAGTGTGCATGGTCCACAGCCGTCCCAGGAGTCTGCCCGAGTCCACCAGATGATGGAGTCTCTTCGGGATGAGCTGCTACGACAGATTCAGGACCAGTCTCAGAACCAGTCGAATAAGCCTGCGCTTATAGCACGATTGGATGCGCTCGACCGCAGCATTATGGAGCTCCGGCATGTGACTGAGCGGACAGAGCGGAGCGTCATCGATCTTAGAGCGTCGACGGAGCACAGCGTATTGGATCTGCAGGCATCACAGATGACCATGGGTTAGAGGCTGAGATTGGTGCAGGATTCGGTGGCTAATAGCAGTGATAGAATATTATCTACCATGGATTCATACCACCAGCGACTTGCAGCGTTGGAGCGTTATCGTCCTTCGGGTGCGCCTTCATCGTCGTCGACTCCGCCGGCGCCACTGCCTTCTTCATCGACACCGACTCCACCGACGTCACTACCTCCTTCATCGGTGTCGATTTCACAGGAGGACTATGAGCTTTTCTTAGCCCTTCGTCGCGGCGTGCCCCCTCCTGCTCCAGATCTTCAGTAGTCCGAGTTAGGACCGTTTGTATTGAGTGTTTGAGTACTTTTTTTTTTGTATTTGTTTGTGATACTTTTTGTTTGTGACACTTGTTTGTTGGTTGCATAGATACATTGGTAATTGATTGTGTAGACCCATGACAATTTGGATATTGGTTTATATATGTTGTGTGGACTTTGGTTATTTTATGTTGTTATTCGTTTCATTTGGATGTTAATTTACCGGTGTTGTTGTTCCACCGAAGGGGTCGACGAACCCAGGGATAAAATATGCTTGTGTATTGTGTTTCAGATTAAACTGCAGGAAGAAAATGATTCTGTGGAGAAAACTGCATACTGGAATTTATTATTTTTATTTTATTTTTCAAATTTAGCGACGTCTACCGACGTTTACCGACGCTTTCTGACGGCACATTGCGTCGGTAGACGTCGCTAAACTGGCATATATTGCCATGCTACTGACGTATAGCGACGTCTATTTCGTCGGTATGCATCGGTAAACGTCGCTATACGTCGGTAAATATCCCAGAATTTTTCTTCAATTTCCCAGGAGATACCGACGTATAGCGACATCACAGAACGTCGGTACTATATACCGACGCATAGCGACATCAAAAACGTCGGTAATTTTCCCAGGGAATACCGACGTATAGCGACATCATAAACGTCGCTATTTCATCGACGAAACGACGGTAAACGTCGGTATATTACCGACGTATCCTTGCATCGTTAAACGTCGGTGTTGGCGACGATCAGCGACGTCTTCCCAAACACCGACTATGGTTTCCGCGACAAGAGGAAGTCGTCGCTAAATACGTCGCTAAACTGGTTTAGCGACGTCTTTAGGCGTTTTAGCGACGTCTTTAGGCGTCGCTAAAATGACTTATTCTGGTAGTAGATTTTCTCTTCTTTATGATTTGATTTTGATGTGGTGATAATGAAAATAGAATTAAGGAGAAATATGGAGGTGACAAGTTGCTTGACGTGGCTATTTGAAATTCAGAGACATGGATTCTCATTATGATAAATGAATGAGTAATCAGTCACTTTGATTTTTAAGGGAGACATTGAATGAATGAATGGTCGTTCAAACTCTCGAAGAAGAGAATGAATCAATCAATCACGTCGGTTTCGAAGAAGGGATGATGAATGGTCAGTTATAAATGAATGAATCAGTTATAAATGAACGAACAGTTGTGCTTCTTTCCAAAAGTCGCATCAGTTCTTGAGGCCGATTATCTAGTTATTTTGCCTATAAATAAAACAAAACTTTTGTAGATATTGACAATCTCTTTTCCTTCTGTACGAAAATGTCTTCCAAAGATTTACTTGCTCCGAAGATCGAAGAAGAAACCGAGACGCCCCCTACTGAGCCTCCCGTGCCTTCTCGAAAAGAAAGGGGCGAAGGCTCAACTGTTCCTCCTGCACCAGGACAGGATTTGATCTCCAAGTTAGTGGAACCTGGGAAAACTGCCGAAGAAGAGGCATTAAGGATGGCTGTTTGTAAGTTTTTTGTGAGTTCAGACAAAGAGGCGTTTGAACAATTGGCAAATTATGTATTTAATCATGAAGGATCGGGGCCCCCTCCCCGTCCTTAATATCATGTAATTCCATTCTGCCTTCGAATAAAATGAACTTTTATATACATCATGTCTTTGGAATATTTTACTTTTATACATAATATTTTTTGAGAAATTTGCCATTGATAGGCATCATAGCAACTCTGCCCTCCATATCTGTTAATTGATAGGCTCCATTGGAGAAGACTTTATTTACCACATACGGTCCTTTCCATTTTGCCTCGAACTTGCCTTTGCTCATATGTGTCATAGTCATAGGACGTCTAACTGTAAGAACTAACTCGCCTTCTTGAAATGTCCGCACTCTGACTTTGCGATTGAAAGCTTTTGAGATCTGGGCTTGATAAAGTTCAATATGTTGTTGAGCCAGTAACCTTTTCTCGTCGAGCGCCTCCAACTCTTGAAGCCGAAGACGATCATTGTTTTATGTAGTAAGTTCGTTAGAAATAGCGATCCTCAATGATGGAATTTGAATTTCCAGGGGTAGGACAGCTTCACATCCACATATTAGAGAAAAAAAGTATGCAACCTGTAGGATTACGGACAGTAGTACGATATGCCTATAGACATTCTCCAAGTTTATCACTCCAATTACGTTTGTTAAAAGAGATAAACTTTTAAGGAGTTTGATAATGGTCTTGTTGAATGCTTCAGCCAACCCGTTAGCCGCAGGATTATAGGCCGTAGAGGTAACATTATTTATTCTGTTGTCATCACAGAACCTATTAAACTTCTGGCTGATGAATTGTGGCCCATTATTATGGATGATTCGACGAGGGACACCAAATCTATATATTATATGATATTTGATGAAGTTGATGACACTACTCGTTTTAACTTCAGCCAAAGGTATAGCTTCTGCCCACTTGGAGAAATAATCGGTTATAGCTAAGATGAACCGATGTCCTTTAGATGAAGGAGGATTGATAGGGCCAATTATATCCATGCCCCAAGCTTTAAAAGGCCATGAGGCAGCAGTCGGATGAAGAAATTCCGATGGTTGGTGAATCAAATCTGCATGAATCTGACATGCACGACATTTCTTTGCATAGTCAATAGCATCTGATACCATAGAGGGCCAGTAGTAACCCATACGTCGGATACGATCCTGTAATTTAGGACCTGGCTGATGTGCTCCACAAACGCCATCATGAACTTCACGTAATATCTGCTTTGCTTCGTCACCAGCGAGACATCTTAAAAGCAATCCATCAAAAGTTCTTCGATAGAGTGTTTTAGTAGTATGATTATAATAGAATCGAAGCGATCGACGACGGATGCTTGTAGCCTCTTTAGGATCTTCTGGCAAGATATCATGCACTACAAAATCAATGAAAGGTGCTCTCCAGTCCTTGCTAATATCATTGACCTCAGTTAGGTTGCTGAATTCAATGTTGTGGTTGTTTTCAACACAAAATAGTTCTCTATTAGAGATAACAACCATCTGTTGTCTTTTGACTGGAACTGTCAATACCGCAGCTAGGTTAGCTAAGGCATCAACTTCTGTATTGCATGCCCGTCGTGCATGTTCGATGAAAAACCCTTTGAATGAAGAAGCTATCTTGGTTGCTGCTTCATGGTATGGTACTAAATCTTGATGTCGGACTTCATATATGCCTAACCTGATTAACAATCAACTTAGAGTCGCCATATACTTCGAGATATTCAATACCCAGTTGTTTAGCCAATTGGAGTCCAATGAGCAAGGCATTGTATTCTGCCACATTGTTAGAGCATAATTCGTCTAAAGAATAAGCCCTTTGAATAGTTAATCCATCGGGTCCTACTACAGCCACAAGGGTACCTCCAGGTCCAATTTTAGAAGCTCCATCAAAGAACAACCTCCAGGTAGGAAATTCTTCTGAGATCATATTTGATTCCAATGCTTTGTCCGAAATCTCATCATAGAGTTTAGATGTCTCAGGGACAGGATGAGCTGCTAAGAAGTCGACAAGTGCTTGGCCTTTCACAGACTTTTGAGAA
Source organism: Iris pallida (assembly GCA_029216955.1). NCBI lineage: Eukaryota > Viridiplantae > Streptophyta > Magnoliopsida > Asparagales > Iridaceae > Iris > Iris pallida. Next base: position 7,749,010 of record JANAVB010015800.1, read on the forward strand.
ACATAAACCATATCATATTGTGCTAATAATATGGCCCATGTGGCAAGCCTAGAATTTAGTGTGCTTGGCTTCTTCATTAAGACTCGAAGAGGATTGACCCGGGATATGACATAAATAGTTTGGCCTATGATATAATGTCTTGTCTTCTGAATGGCAAACATTAAGGCTAAACATTCTTTCTCTACCGGACTATAACGATGTTCAGCTCCAATCATCGTTCGGCTAAGATAGTAGATGGCTTGCTCATGGCCTTCCTTGTTCTTCTGAGCCAGCAAAGCTCTCAATGAATGATCCATTGCCCGGACATACATTAAGAAGGGTATTCCTAAAATCGGTGGTACAAGAACCGATGGACTCATTAAATACCGCTTTATGTCGTCAAATGCTTGTTGACATTCTTCCGTCCAAACGAAAGATACACCTTTCTTCATTAATTGAATAAATGGTCTGCAACGTCCAGATAAATTCGAAATGAACCGCCTGATGTATACAAGTCGACCTTGGAATCCTCGTAGCTCTTTTAGGTTGTGTGGAGGACGCATCTCTTGACTGGCTTTGATCTTCTCGGGATCAACATGTATACCCTTAGAGGTAATGACGAAGCCGAGAAATTTGCCACTAGAGACACCTAAGAAAGACTTGGTGGGGTTTATTTTGAGTTGATGCTGGCGCATTAGATTGAAGATAGTTCTTAAATCTTGAATGTGATCTTCCTTGAGACGACTTTTAACAGCAATATCGTCAACATAACATTCGACAGTATTTTACAGATGATCTTAAAAGATGGTACTCATAGCCCGCTGGTAAGTTGCACCTGCGTTCTTAAGACCAAACGGCATAACCGTATAACAGTACACACCCCGAGGAGTACGAAATGAAGTATTTTTCTCATCTTCAGGATTCATCCGAATTTGATTATATCCAGAAAACCCATCCATGAAAGAAATTCGTTCGAATCTACATGTATTATCGATTATGACATCAGTAATTGGGAGAGGGAACTCGTCTTTAGGGCAAGCATCATTGAGATCCCAAAAGTCTATGCAAACTCGAACCTTTCCGGTCTTCTTCAGAACTGGTACAACGTTGGGTACCCAGTCAGGATGCTGTTATTCTCTGATAAAACCGCAAGCTATAAGCTTTTTGACTTCATCATCAATTGCATCCATCATTTCAGGCTTGAATCGTCGTTGTTGTTGTTTGACCGGCTTGGCATTCGGCAGAATATTAAGCTTGTGAGTTACAATTTGAGGATCTAATCCCGGCATATCTTCGTAACTCCAGGCGAAGACATCAATATATTCACGAATAAGATGAATTAATTCTTGTTTATCATCCTCTGGGATATTTTTTGCTAATAAAGATTGGTCGTGATACACCCTCTTCTCCAATATCGATTTGCACAAGTTGATCTTCAGTAGGTGGTTCTCGTTGTTCGAAACGAAGTTCCTACTGATTGTCCATCTTTTGTGTCCAAGGGTCCACTTTATGAGCTTCTTCAATGTCATCTTCATCTTCTTCCGAGAATTCGGTAGACACCATGTTAGAAGATACTGTTATCCGATGAACATGACCAATGCTGGTATCGGAATCTGTCACTCCCCGTTCCCGAAATACGTAAATTTTTGATTTTTCATGTATATGGTATCTGGCACCTGTATCTTTATTGTATGTATCCTGTATTTGTAACTAGCCATGGCATGGGACAGTATCTCGTTGCGGATTAGTACGCCACCCCTTGTCCTCGTTTGGTTGTAGGCATGGTTCACTATTTCGAAGATAGGATTTCTGAACCGTGTTGTGGTTAGGATTTTATTTAATTAATTTAATTAGTTGTATCATGTAGCAATTAACATGTCATTAGTCACATGGTTATAGCATGTTTAGGGCTTAGGGTTTTCTTAAGACAACCCCTATATATATATTCTCTTCCTCACTCTCTCTCCTCATTCACTCTTTTCATTTCTTTTCCTCCCAACCAATAGGCAAGTACATCTTGCACCAAATGGAGAGATTCTTGTATTTTTTATTTCTTGATTTTTCTTTGATATGATTTGTCTATATTGTTCTTCTCATCATCCTCTACAAGTTTAGTTCTTGGAGTTTTTGATTTTAATGGCTAGTTTTGTGTAGATCTAAGTTTGTGCCATTTTCAGTTTTCTTGGGTTTTGATCTATCAAACTTCTTTGTTTTCAAAATCTAGTTGTTCTATGTTGTAGTAAATTTTGTTCTACCCTATTTTGACCTATGGAAGTCCAAATTTGGACTTAGAGTGAAGGTTTTATGAAGCTTGGAAGCTGTGGGTTCTATGGCCATCCTTCTCAGATTTTCGGAGAAGATGGATACCCACTTACCCAGCTGCATGAGATTCACTTACCCAGCCGCATGAGATTTATTTACTCAGCCGCATAGATGGGTACCCACTTATCCAGCCGCATGAGATTCACTTACCCAGCCGCATGAGATTCATTTACTCAGCCGCATAGATGGGTACCCACTTACCCAGCCGCATGAGATTCATTTACCCAGCCACATAGATGGGTACCCACTTACCCAGCCGTATGAGATTTATTTACTCAGCCGCATAGATGGGTACCCACTTACTCAGTCGCATGAGATTCATTCACCCAGCCGCATAGATGGGTACCCACTTATCCAGCCGCATGAGATTTATTTACTCAGCCGCATAGATGGGTACCCACTTATCCAGCCGCATGAGATTCATTTACCCAGCCGCATAGATGGGTACCCACTTACCCAGCCGCATGAGATTTATTTACTCAGCCGCATGAGATTCATTTACCCAGCCGCATAGATGGGTACCCACTTATCCAGCCGCATGAGATTCATTTACCCAGCCGCATAGATGGGTACCCACTTACCCAGCCGCATGAGATTCATTTACCCAGCAGCATAGATGGGTACCCACTTACTCAGCCGCATAGATGAGTACCCATTTACTCAGCCGCATGAGATTTATTTACCCAGCCGCATAGATGGGTACCCACTTACCCAGCCGCATAAAATTTATTTACTCAGCCGCATAGATGGGTACCCACTTACCCAGCCGCATGAGATTCATTTACCCAGCCGCATAGATGGGTATCCACTTACCCAGCCGCATAGATGAGTACCCATCTACTGCCCCTCATAGTGTCTATTTTGGCTGTTTTTGTATGTTTTATGTCCTATTTGGCCAAAATTTCTTCCAACTCCCAACATAAAAGTTGTAGATCTTTGTCTTGGCTTCAAGGACCTTCATGTCTCACTTTAACCAGAATTCATATGTGACTTTTATGTCACGAGGGGTCCACGTGACTTCCTGACTTGACCGTGTTCCTGACCTGATTACCTGTATACGTACTGGTACCTATTCTAAGTGTGTATTGAGATGCAATATTAGTATGCACTGCGGTGCTATTTAATGAGTGCACTAAGGTGTGACTCTACGTACTAAGTGATCATTCGTGTTATATGTCAATACATGTGTACCTTCCAGCACAGTCATGGTAATTGGTCAGTAATAGTGTCGTGGTATGTTGATTGTTGTTTGAAGCATTACACTAAGCATGGATCTAGATTGAGCCGATGTGGATTCATACTTAGGGTACACGTACTATGGTACGACATATAGGAGGATGACCATGTGACCACGACATGTCATTCCAATATCAAGATAGGGTTAATCTAAGAAACTTAACTTGGTAGATGCATTGGGAGGGAACAGAATCTCGAGATCGTACGTCACCAGCCGCCCTGGGTCCCGTCCTGGCGCGTCGGGTTGGCCGCCTCGGATACTGTATAGTCATCCGCACTAGTGGGGTACAGTATCTGATTTGTGACTGCCGAGCCAGCTCTTCCTATAGGAGAGCTGGAACCGTTACTGCTTATTCTAGCGCGGTGGCCTTTTGAGGGACCGGTGCATTTCGTGCTTGCTTGTATATAATGGTTTGGCTAGCCCTGCTGGAATGCGATACGATCTGAGGATTCCTATATATATATTGCATTACTGGGATAATCCAGACAAATCATAGAAAGCCGTAGGATTGATTGGCCGCTTGTAAGCTGACTTGTTTGTGATATATTTTCTTCTGTTAGCTACCGAGGAACATGGACTATCGTGGTGCGTGGTCCAACCCATGTCCTTGTTTGGTTGTTGGGTTGGATTATTGTGCTGCGATAGGCTATGGACCGAAGTCGCGATCAGAAGCCCTTTTACCTGCCCATGGTTATAGGATATATCTTATCTCGGCACGATATTGGCACCGTTTGTCCTTGTTTGGTTGTAAGGGTGTCGTATTGTCTCGATGATATGGTATAAGCCTATAACTCATGAATCAGGTCTTATTTAACTCATTGGATTTATCTCACTCTTTTGTGCTCCCTTGTGGTACTTGCTATTCTGGGCCTGACCCCGCTGGTTTTGTTTGGCCAGATCTCGTAGCGGCTCCCAAGGATCCAGCTTTCTACCCGAACAATAGTGCACACCAGGAGTATGGGCGCCAGGGACCATGAGTGGGTTTCTTCTTCACCGCTCTGATATCTTCTATTTTGTACTTGGCGTTTAGCCACCGGCACTTGTTTAGCCGGCAGTTCTGGACACTAGTTTCTTTTGCATAATTATAATTAAATCAGACTGCAGCTGACTATAGTTATGTACTATTGACTCTCGGAACTAGCTCATCATTTTGTATAGCTAGACTCATGAATTATTTTGATAAAGCGTCGGGGACGCCTTACTGCTTTGTCTTATATGATCATTATTTACTGCTTCTTATTTTGATTGATTGAGACATAGATGCTTTGTGGGACCATAGGGGACCTGATTGTAGCATGTACCCCCTAGTCTCTTGACAGCCACGATCGTCGTATGACGTTTATATACCTCATACGGTGTAGCTGGCCTAGTCCGTCTCAGTATTCCGGTACTGGGGCGTGACAGAATCCCACGAGATAGAATCAGAAAAATTAGATCGTTCTTCTTCATCAGATTCAGAAGGTTCTGGAGTCGGAAGAGGTGAAGCATAACCTAAGCCCTGCTTCGATTTACTGTGGTATTGTTGTGATTTTTTTTGGAACAACAATACGAAGGGGAGTCCACCTTCCTTTACCATTGTTGAGGCCTGTTCTGAAATCATAGCCCATTTTACGGATGATGGCTTTGGATTGTGGACTATAGCGTCGTAATTGTAGCCTTCCTGTATCATCTCTATTATCATTATAGAGCACGATTTTTGGTTCCTCTCTTTTGTTGAAGAATATAGGCTTTTCATCTTTCTTTCGAGACGGTACTAAGAAGTATGACTCTTGTATTGAATCCAATGATACCACATTTCGCAGAGATGATACGAATTCTATTGTAAGTGGTTTAAAGTTTTCTAGCATATCCAAATAACACTGAGTATAGAAAAAGACATCAGTATACTGCAAAGGAGATGCTTTATTGATTTTTACACCATCATTTAGAACATAGACTTTAGCCTTAGCAGGCTTAGTGAGATTGATGACAATAGGGGGAGAAGAAGAACGAGAAGGAGGAGAGAGCTTCTTGCGACGAAGATCGATTGCAAGCGGCTCAGAAGAGGTGAGCTCTCTTTGTTCTTGACTATCACCCTTAGGCTGCTTCTCATGGAAAGGAAGATAGATAGTCAGTGGTTTCAAAGACTGAGGACATAAGGTGCGTCCTTTGACGGAAATCACCAGGGTATCATTTGGCACATTCTTCTGTTCTTCATCTGTGTCCATTGCTAGTACCACCTTCATGAATTCCTCCTTGTACATACGAAAATCGTTGCAATATGCTTCAACTCCTTTGAAAGGATTCAGATCTGCAACCTCTTTTTGGACTTCTCCATTGCCATCCACATATTTGAAACATTGGTGGAGCGTAGAGGGTACAATATTGTATTCATGGAGGAATGGCCTTCTCAACAAAGCGTTGTATGAGCCATGATTGTCAATAACATAGAAAGTTACCTTTGTACGAAGAATGCCAATTTGAAGTTTTAGGCGTATCTTCCCCAAAGGTTCACTTCTTCCTTGATTGAACCCCAGGATGGTAGTGATAGTTGTAGAAAGGTTATGCACTGGGATTTTCAAAGCATCCAGTAAAGACTTCGGCATAATGCTAAGTGCGGACCCTGGGTCAATCAGAATGCGATCGACTTTCATGGTGTCCACATACCCTGTGAAATAAAGAGGACGATCATGACGATTGTCTTCTAACAACATGTCACCTTGTGTAAAAGTGATATTGGGCATTAATTCAAATACACTATGACAATGTGCACAGCTGACTGGCTCCTTTTCAGGCTTTTTGAGAAGAGTAAGACAAGCGTCAGCCTGCATCAAGGCTTCACTTAACGTCTCTCGAGTCTCTTTTGAGAGACGTAAGAGTTCAAAGATTGACAATCTTGCTGGAGTATTGGCCAATTGAGCCAATATGTCAAAATTGTAAGGCTTTTCAAGTCCAAGAGATGAGGACTTCTTTAGTGCTTTGTCATTGTTCTTGACTATCACCCTTAGGCTGCTTCTCATGGAAAGGAAGATAGGTAGTCAGTGGTTTCGAAGACTGAGGACATAAGGTACGTCCTTTGACGGGAATCACCAGGGTATCATTTGGCACATTCTTATGTTCTTCATCTGTGTCCATTGCTAGTACCACCTTCATGAATTCCTCCTTGTACATACGAGAATCGTTGCAATATGCTTCAACTCCTTTGAAAGGATTCAGATCTGTAACCTTTTTTTGGACTTCTCTATTGCCATCCACATATTTGAAACATTGGTGGAGCGTAGAGGGTACAATATTGTGTTCATGGAGGAATGGCCTTCCCAACAAAGCGTTGTATGAGCCATGATTGTCAATAACATAGAAAGTTACCTTTGTACGAAGATTGCCAATTTGAAGTTTTAGGCGTATCTTCCCCAAAGGTTCACTTCTTCCTTGATTGAACCCCAGGATGGTAGTGATAGTTGTAGAAAGGTTATGCACTGGGATTTTCAAAGCATCCAGTAAAGACTTCGGCATAATGCTAAGTGCGGACCCTGGGTCAATCAGAATGCGATCGACTTTCATGGTGTCCACATACCCCGTGAAATAAAGAGGACAATCATGACGATTGTCTTCTAACAACATGTCACCTTGTGTAAAAGTGATATTGGGCATTAATTCAAATACACTATGACAATGTGCACAGCTGACTGGCTCCTTTTCAGGCTTTTTGAGAAGAGTAAGACAAGCGTCAGCCTGCATCAAGGCTTCACTTAACGTCTCTCGAGTCTCTTTTGAGAGACGTAAGAGTTCAAAGATTGACAATCTTGCTGGAGTATTGGCCAATTGAGCCAATATGTCAAAATTGTAAGGCTTTTCAAGTCCAAGAGATGAGGACTTCTTTAGTGCTTTGTCAAAGCGAACAGGTTGCTTCCCCTTGTCTGCTGATGTTGGTTTAGGAGGAGATGGTTCGACCACCGGCAAGGATGTGGATGGTGTATTCTCAACAGGAGAAGATGATGAAGGAGGAACATCAGGAGACAGAGCAGGGTTCTCTTGATTTTCAGAATACTCCCGAAGATAGGGTTTCCCTGATCTAGTGCCCATTAGAATTTCTTCTTCTATTACTGGTTCAAAGGATACCATATTGCAGTTCTTAGATTTAGATCTGGCATGCTTCTTTTGCTTAGAAGAGGAAGGCGTTTCAAATCTGCTACCAGATCTGGGTGAATCCACATAATCTTTCCTCTGTCAGTTGACAGCGGAACAAGACCTTCATTTTGAGGAGGTGGGAGATTCACAATTTCAAGAGTAGTCCTTGGAATGGGGACAACACCATCTTGCACAAGTTGTGGTAGAAAATCACCGAATTATAGAGAAACCACATTAGCAGTCACCGTTTTCTCGTCCTGTTGCAGAGTAATAGCTCCAGAGTTGACCAACTCTTGAATTTTACCCTTGAGCATATAACATGCTCTGGTTAGATGCCCTATAAATCTGTGATAAACACAGTATTTAGGGTGATCAGTTTTACCCACTTCTTCTGGCCGTTTTGCTTCTGGAAGCTGAAGCTTATTGCTTTTGATCAAGCAATCGAAGATGCTTAAAGTATCATCTTCATCAAAATAATACTCTTCTTTTGGACGAGTTGTCTTCTGTGGTGGTGCTGATGGAGTGGATGCCGTCTGAGTAACATTGACAGCCAGAGACTCCTTGCCTTTAAGATTGATGGCCAATGTTTCTTTACTCTTGTAGTTATTTTGGCGATTACTACCCCCGAGTATAGAATGTTCATCTTGGTTATGATGAGTCATTTGGACTCCTAACTGTTTGAACTTTTTGGCATTGACCTCGGCTGCTTTGGCATTGACAATGAAAGAAGGCCAATCCTGGAATTGTGTAGATCCTGTCCACATACTAATAATAGGCAACAAGTTTGATTTGCAAGTGTCTATTGTTACAGCAGATGGAGTTCCTAAAGGCATTTTGAGTGCCTCTCGGCAGAATCTTTCAATGAAACTCTCTATGAATTCATTATGCCTCTGTTTAATCTTAATGAGGGCAGACATCGTCATGTCGTTGACTCCTTCGTAGAATCGTTCCAAGAACATTTGCTTGAAACCAGCAAAAGAAGTGATGCAGCCATCAGGCAGGCTACGATACCAGTCGTATGCTGCGCCAGCTAAACAACCGACGAATACTCTGGTAAGGAGAGCATCATTTGGCTGTAATTGATCAGTCATCACTTCAAAATGATTGATGTACTGACTTGGAGAAGTGCTGCCATCAAACAGTATGATGGTTGGAAGCTTATATTTAGGAGGAAATGGAACCTCCTTCCACTCTGTAGGATATGGTTGCTTTATGCCCAATCTTTGTAGGCCATTCTTCTGTTTGAAGGCCTCAAACTGAGTGTGCAGAAGTTTCACAGCCTCATTTGCATCTCCTGATGTTTGAGAATTGGCGGGCTGATTAGATGTGTTGGGAGGCGGAACAGTGTGATAATTACCACCCCCAGCACCAGACTGACTGGGATCAGATTGAATTGGTACTGAAGCAACCTGAGGAGGCGGTACCCCCAGACTAATAGGTACGGAAGATGCTATAAGCTCTGGATTTGTAGCAGTGTTTATAACCGGTGGCACTGTATGTTGAGCCACGATTATAGTATGCATACTTGCCACCATCTCTCCCATGGTCTTTAATTTGTCTTCTAGTGCAGCAATTCGTTGTTCTTGATTGGCTGAACTAGAAGCATCTTGATCTTTCGTAACGGTATATGCCGTCACTTCTCTTGCTGCTATTGATGAGATAGTTTGTTCAGAACTTTCACTATCTGCATCAAACTCTGAGAAAGTGTCTTCTCCTACATGAGCGATGGGGATATCTTCTTGATTAAAGACACCTTGGTTCAAATGTCAATTCCTCGATCTAGTGTATTGAAAGACACCTTCACTGGATGCATGGATCCGATCTAAGTATTGCTGACTAGGATTAGGGGATGCATTACGTCTTGGACGTTTCTCACCCCCAGTGCCTTGAGAAGTCATGTTGACAGAAGCATATAATAGCTTATCTTCGTCTTCTATTATATGTTCAGGAGTTGAAGCATAGTTCAGACGATCGAAGACAGATCGTCGAGCCGATTGGCAACAACAGTTGATGATGACTTCGTGAAGGCAATGGCGATTTGAAGCGCGATTTGGAGGTGAGGAAGACATCCCTGTAATTTCCCGTCTTTGTGTAAGACGTTGCCGCAGGTCAGTTACAACTACAGGACAAAAAGAAGTCGAAGGAACATATTCCTTAATGATGTTAGGAACATGTCTCCTATTCTTCAGATGTTTAGTTCCCTGAGTGTACAAAGATGTACTCAACTCATTAGCATAGGTGGTTGGGTCTTTCTTTTCAAACTTTGGCTTTTGGTACAGATTGGCCTTTGGCATAGGGTTCTTACGTTTCGCCAAAGTTGATATTGGTTGATGCCTATTGAGATAAGCGCGTAAATCTGAAAATTCTGCTCCAGGTGTCTCTGTTTGTGATACCCTCAATTTTCCTTTCTTGGATCTTAAAATTTGCAAGGTTGGAAGATCTTGACCAGACCCCACAGGGGTAGGTAAGATACCTCTTTGGTCAGTATTCTTTCCAATATCAGAGATCCGAAAATCTCTGTTTAAAGGAATAGAATCTAACATATCTTTCTCTGAGTCATGGACCAGGAAAGTTTGAGAAAAGACCAAAGGGTGCTTTCCTTTATTTTGTAGAGGGTCAGCTAAGAAGCGTTTTCCTTTGTTCTGTTGTGAGACCATTTTAGGCACAGATTGTGCCAATTGAGGAAGTGTCAAAGGACTCTTCCCTTTGTTCTATCTAGTGTTGGCACTAGAATATTGATTCTCCAAGTTCAGAACTTGAGAATTAGAAGAGAAAATAGCCAAAAGACTAGTTCTCTTGAGTTGCACCAGAGTAGCAGACTGCACCTGAGGTGCTGATTGCTTAGGTTGTGCCATAGTCCTACGGGCTACTGATGGTACCTTGGCAACAACATGGGTAGACTGCACCTCAATAATGGCTTGAACAGGTTGCGCCTTGGCAGCAAAGAGAGTAGTAGGCTGCGCATGGGCAGCAGGATGAATAGGTTGCGCACGGGCAACAAAAGCAAGCTGTGCCTGAGCCGCCGAGACAGATTGTGTCTTGACCACTGAACACTCAGGTTGCGCCTGAGCAACAGTGACCATGGAAGATTTAGGAGCCCACACAGTCCTGTTCTTGGTAATAGCCGCTGTACGCTTGTTGCTCTTGGTGATAATCATATCTTCATAGGCTGTCTGGTTGACTTGAACAACCAGAGTCTTCTGCGTCTTGCCGATCGACGCAGTGTCACATTGAGTTGTCACCTTCTCGTCGGAGGAGAAAGTCGTCCCTAGCAGAGTCGCCATTTTGTTTGCAAAAACAAAAATTTTATTCCAAACTTGAAAAAGAATAGTACAAAATTATAATGAATTCTGGGAAAGTACAACTATAGGAATCTGATCAGAAGACGATCACTTTATCCCTTGAACTATGTGAACTTGAAGACTGTAGCCTCTGAAGAATGCAACAGCAATTTTGCAAGAGTTCTTGATCTCTGTGCGTATGTATCTGATGATTTCACAATGATTGGAAACTCTATTTATAGAGTTCAAGAAATAACTGTTTTAGCAGTTATTCTGATGTGCGCGAGGCTGGATTGCACCATATTGGGTTGTGCCAACCTCCTGTTGTGCCAACTTTTATTCAGTTGTTAAGTCGTGTACTAACTGTATTTAGACGCGTGGCATCATGTGATTGAGATGCGCATGGTCGTGTACAGGATAGTAGACACGTCTTGAGAGATTAGTGGCATGTACGCCACGTCATCCTGTTTTAGAATGTAAGTTATCTTAACTTCATCAGGTTGCACGAGCTTCGGTCAACTGTGCCTGATTGAGCCGCGCCTAGACACGTGGCAGCTTTTGAGCAGAAGTCATTCAGATTATGCCTAGGCGCAACTAAAGATTTTGTCTGGATTACGCCTAGCGCAACTTACGAAGCGTACAGGACAGCTGTCAACCAACTCCCCTCGAGCAGCACAATTCATGGGATTCGAAGAGATTTTTTTCGTTCACTGTGGTGTCAGTTGTCAGTGTTGTCAGGTAATAATGGCTATTAAGTGTCAGACGCCACGTTGATTTTGGCACAACAAGACTGGGTGCAGTCTGATATGTGGCGCAACCTGTTCAGCTGCACAGTCTGTTCTTTGAGCTTCATATCAGTGGCGCAACTTGATTTTTGGGGCACAACTTGATCACTGATTAGTATGTTCAGGACGCAACTTAATTTTTAGGCCCTACACTTGGTGATTGATTAAGATGCGACTATAAGTCATCGACGATTATTCGATGCGTATAGCATCTCGTGTGTCGACCGCAAATAAGATAGACTCGAACTCAATACGAGTAGATGCTTCGTGAATTATAGAATCATCGACGGTAGTGCATAACTTTACTCGGAGGATAGTTGCGCATCAGTTGCGCCGATAGAAATAGTTTTGTTCGAAATTGGATAGTCGTATAGAAATCGTCGAGACATGATTTGGTTCTGAAATAAAATATAGCATGGTTCATAGTAAACTGTCCTTCGTTAATGATCCACAATTATCGAGCGTAGCTTCGGGGCAGCTGACCCTAGAAGACTTGACCGCCAAATCAAATTGAATGTTGCAGACCGTAAGATGACCTATGCGTTGTCGAATACAAATTTGCATCGATAACAAATATTATGTGGTGTATGTTGACGATAAGTCTAGGCGATTGAAAATTGTTGGAACAGCTTTTGATTGAGAATGATGTAGCTAGACTTTGAGTATTCATCGGACGAGTGCGTGAATGGTTATGTTGGTCGACGATCGAACTAGAAATTTACTAACGAACTTAATGATTCAGATAGGCGATTGTGAGAATCGTGCTATGCACGAGAGAGAACGATAAGGGAATGACTTACGAGTTATGTCGTTAGATTTGGATTCACCTTACAATTGAGCTTGCGTGAATCGAACTGATATTCGACGTTGTAAGACGGACGAGTTTAGAATTTGGCTAGAAATTTTTTACTCGATAGGAATCGAACGTAAGACGCGTCGTAAAGACCTTCGTGTTAAGGCGATCGTTGCCTTGAGCACCGTCGCCTCGATGTAAACTGTTGTGTCAAATAGATTGTGGCCTTTGTGCAATGTCAATTTAAAGTTGCGTTAGGAGAAGTTAAGCACGATGTCTAGGTAAGTAACCTAGCGGGCGTAGCCCTGAATGTTGATGCATTTGTAAGTCAACAAAGGAAATCGTATCGAGATAAGTTGCATAGCCAGACTTCGAAAATAGTTGGGTGGCAAATTTGAACGCAAGGCGTTACAGAGGATCGTTGCGATCGGATGTGCGACGGCTCGACGCAACGTATAGGATTGATAGTCCATACGAAATATGAAATACGATTTTGAATCGCGTCGCGTGCAGTGACTTTATTGAATGAATCACGTATGTATCGAATATACGTATGCGATAAAATTTCAAGAACAGTTGCTAAAGATAAGTCCGATAAGGAGTATGAGATGGCAAGCATAGGATTGAAATTTCCTGTCAGCTTTGTTCCAATTTTGCTACCACTGGACTTGGTCAAAATACATATATCTTTGGGACGCCTTGAATATAGGTACGATCCAAATCGAGTTGTATACAAAAATTCAAATGGAGCTGTAGGAAAGACTTTGAAATGTTAATGAAAAGCTTGCAAGATAGTGTGAAACTGAACGACATTGATGGGACGAGATCGTTTATTGTGTGAAACTGAACGACATTGGTGGGACAAGATCGTGAAATGATCTATAAAACACTTAATCGGAGTGTTGGTTTTGGTTCGAGGATGAACCTTGTTTTGAGTGGTATATTCTGTAATGCCCCGCTCCGTACGGCACATTACGCTGAGACGTTGACTCAAAGAGTCGCGTTGACCGAATGAAAAGTATCGATGCGAATCGATACGAGAGTTACGTTGTCCCGAACAATGCATCGAACTAAGTCGATGCGAAGAGTTGTATTGTCCCAAAGAATGCATCGAGTTGAATCGATGCGAAGCGCTGCATTGCCCCGAAGGATAAGTGCGTTGAGACGGCTCAAAGATTCTAAAAAATCGAATCGACCAAGGCGCAAGTCCGAATCGATGCAAGTATTAATTTTAGTTGGTTTCATGTGCAGGCTATCCGTTTACGCTGAAATATTAGAGGTCGACGTTTTGCCTCATTCGCAACGGGTCCGCAAAACCCAAATCCCCGCCTCGCAACGGGCTGGGACTTGGGCACGGTAGGCCGGAATCGATCGAGTAGTTCAATAAAACAAGAAGTGTTCGAATGACTAAGTCAGCAGAGTTGGCCATGCAATAAAGTTACGAAATCGAGCCGCATCGGCTCGGAGAAATGACAAGGCGTATCGGCTCAAGGTGGGAGGATTGACTTTTCTTTTTTACTCCTTCATGTCTAATTAAGAATGTGTCATTGTATGCTAAGTTAACCTATCGACGCCACGGGCATGATCCAATCGAAAGATAAATCATAGTGTGTGTCGAACACTAGTTAGAACAATTGAAATAAAACGTGCATCATATGCACGAGTCGCTATAGAACATTGGATATCGCAAAGGCGAGCGTCTCGGTGCACAAGCCGCAAGAACATGGGATAACTGTATTCGGCGAGTGCCTTCATGCACGAGCCATTCTGTGCCCTCGCGCACGAGTTAGAAAGGCTAGCACATTGAAAGAAAATATAGGCGAGTGCCCTAGTGCACGAGCCATGTACATTGAACACTAAGGCATAGAACATTAAAATACGGCTTCGATGCGTGCAGCAAGTGCACGACACGAAGGAAAGATGATAAATGTATCAAAACGTACGTATGTGCACGAGATCATAAAAGATGGCTTCGTTGCGAATAGAACAGTTGTAGCATGTAGGTGACGGAACTGTCATATGTGGCATAATGCCTCGAAAGGTGTTCAGGACCTTTGGGTCGTTCGGTTGACGAACATTGAGTTGAGGCAAGATGCCATTGAACATTGAAACAAAGTATGAAATGTAAGAACATAGAAAGTAAATGGAAGAAATACGAGATGATAAAGTCTGAGTCTCGGACTCAAGACTATGTTTGGTTGTTTGAATAATAGGGTGTTGTATGGTCGAATGAACTTGAGATAATTATGATAATCTTTCGTGCACGGAACGTTCCCTCCGAACGGGTGCCCCTGTAACGCCCCAGTCCCAAAATTCGTAGGACTAGAAATGCGAGTACATGCTAGCTACGTATCAAGTAGACTCCAGCCTAGCTCGAATACGTATAAGCTGTATAGTAATGACCAACTATCTATATTAATTAATAATATCTAAGTCTCAATCCACAGTAAGATAGAATACAGGAATGAACAACATATAACATAGTGTGCACCCTATGCTACATTTTTCGAATAGACCGGAAAGAAACAACTTGAGTCTACAAATACTAGGCTGACAAGCAGAATGTAAATGAATAGAGATAAATATATAACCACCAGAGATACCTGAAACAGTAAATATCAACCATCAAGATCAGCTACCAACTCCGCTTAGTCGAATAGCTGGAGAGATCACCAGGTCCTCAGGGGACATAGCAAGGTACATACAACATGCCAATTAACAATAAATAAAAACATATGAACTAATAGGTACTACCCTAACCAGTCTAAGTGACATGCACGTGAGAACATATTCCAGATATCAGGCTTAGCCACTTAGGCTCACAAGCTCCTCAGCAGGCTATTGCCCTCAGGCACCGTGTCGTGGGACCAAAGGGCATACGAGTATATCAAGTAAATAACCACCCACGCTCTGCTACAGAGACTAAGGTATACTAGTAGAATACCATCCAAGTTCCTATATGGAAACGAGGCTAAACTAGTAGAATAACAGCCAAGTCCTATATATGAAAACGAGGATATTCGAGTAGAAATATATGTATATATATACAGCCTGATATAACGGTAATTTTCTTCCCACCCCATGTTCTATTCTATTAAGTCATGTCAGATAACACTAACAATATCAAGTAAATAATCATGTAACCTATCACAGGGTCCTAACCATGAATATGTCATGTCTAGGACTATCTCATGATCGTGTCAGTGTCCTAGGTCCATCGTGTCTCAAGTAACACGATAATCTTTGCAACGCTATATCTAAGGTTAATACCCAATATCCGCATACAGATATTGACACCCGAATCTGTTCGGACGTGAAGTATCAACTATTCCTATATCATGATATATATGAAGATAGAAACAATAGAACAAAAAAAATGTACTGAAAACTTGGCAAGGTACATTTGTCTGGAGGTTTGTCCGAAAATGCTGGTATCTGGTGTCCGAAGTCAGATCCAAGTCCTAAAATAACCAAGAATCTAATATATTAATTAATCATATATGTCCTTGATTGCCAACTATCTATAAAATTTAATACTTACATATTACAACCTAGGCTTATGTCTTCTCACTCTATAATAATTATACCATAGAATTAATACTTCTCAAAGTGTATTTTAGCCTTATATAAGATGTATTTATATATATGTCTAGTTTTACAAAAATAAAAAAAAAGAAATAGGATTATTGAAAATATCATACTTAAAGAAATAAAGAGAAATAAAAAGGGTTTGGTTGATAATTGATTAAAGGGAAAGGGTTTATTTATAAAATGCATATTATTAACTGATGTAGAATTCAGTGCATGTATTGCACACAATAGATAAGACTTTAATATTGAAGGAAGTATAAATTAACTACTTAATGAATGCTATAATTAAAATAAATTGATTTCTAATCACTAAGCTCGAATCCCAATGCTCTTTTATGTGATCAACAACATAACTATGCATGTTACTACTTTTCTTCATCTACTTCTTCTTTAAATCTAAAAGAAATTCCTATATGTGAAACGGTTGCTTCTTCATATTAGTAGACTTCTATTGTTCTCTTTCTCTAAATCTTCTTCCATATTGAGATAGATTACTGCTATCCATACCTCCCTTCAAACGATTGTTCTTAATAATCTTTGTAAAAAAATATTACTCAACTGCCATTCTCTATTATGAATATTAGAAAAATAATATATGGTGTGATATTATATATTATTTCCATCTTCTTCCAGTGAATTGCAAGCACAACTACTTAATCTTCCTATTAGAAATTTACATGAACAAAATATACAAGAAAAACAACAAAAGCTCACCTATGTGAAGATGTTATTTAAACTTGGACTCGAGTGAGAGAAAGTCATCGTCGACGATGTATGGTGCACAGGAGTGATATGTAGCGACAGTTCATCGAAGACGAGTTGTGGTTTGTAAGATCGGATCGGACGGTGTGCGACGAGGTTGACGACCTCGAGATACTACTGTGGCTTGGGAGTCGATGGCTTGGATGACTTAAGGAAGTTTGACATATATATATAAGTATAAATAGGGGTTACAAAGGTGAAAGGACATGGGAGTTACGAATATGAAAGGAGGGGTCATGGGGGTTATGAAGATGAAATGAGGAGTCATGGGGGTTATGAAGATGAAATGAGGAGTCATGGAGATTATGAAGATGAAATGAGGAGTCATGGGGGTTACGAAGATGAAAATAAATGGAGAAAGTTAATGCATGAAGCATGCACAAAATATGCACAAATTATTTTACCACTACACCCATAATGGCTTATGTGTTCCCACCATTTAGTTCACACAAAGATGGTGCTCATGTTAGAAAAGCTACAACCATGGGCTCACATAGCAAGAATTCATTCCTTAGGCTCATGATAGCATGGAATAAAATTCTTGGCCCAAGATAGCATGGATATTTATTTGTTGGGCTAAGCAAGTATTGGACTATTTAACTAAACAATTAACTATTAATCGTTTAAAATATAACCTAATATATATAATGCAAGCTCAAATTTCTAACGTGAAATAAAAACAAATAAATATAAAAATTATTTAAAAAATGGGGGGGGGGGGGGGTTACATTCTATCCACCTTAAAAAAATTTCGTCCTCGAAATTAAGATTCTAACTAGAAGTAGAACTTATAAAGTTATGGCACTAAAGTTTAATTTAGAATCTTATCGGATTTTTCGAATTAAATGCGGATAACATTCTCGTATGGAATCTTTACGCCCCCAAGTAGATTTTCCTATGGGGTTATGCTTCCATGCTACCGGACTAATCTGATAGTCTTCCTGTCATGACCCGCTACCCAAATTGTTGGGCCGGGCCGAGTCATGTCCAGCCTGCGCTTGAGATAAAGCGCAGTAAGCTGTTCTAGAGATAACAAGATAAGACTAAATGTGCTAACAGTTCTATAAGTGAATAAAAGTCATAAATGCTCCAAACACAAAAGTCGTCTCATATAGTAATAAGTCCAAGTACAAGTCTGAAATGTAAAACTGGATACATGTCCAGTTACAAAATACGTAGTCTAATATATGACTACTCTCAAAAGTCTAAAACAAAAAGACAACTAGACGAGGTTTCCCGCAGGTACATCCTCGTAAGGCAAAGCCTGGTCCTCGGCAGTAACTCCATAATACGAATCACAGAGCAACTCTTCCTCAGTAAGGATACCTACAACGTTATCCTGTCAGGACGGGAGCAAGTACTGATTCTAACAAACTAGCATATGAAACATGGAAATGAACATAAGAGGAATAACTGGAAACATGGCATCACATAATCTATCATGGCAAGGACACATATGTCATAGAGACAGATGTATATGTAATGTTTAAAACTGTAGCAGGTACGTGATCGTCAATAGGTGTAAAATGTACTGTGGTACAAGTATATAAAATGTACTTCCGTACAAGTAAAACAAGCGATAGATGTACATACGTACAAATACAGCTGGTGCGCCTACGACAAGGTATACATAAATGTCAACCTTGCTCGGTACGTACGTATGAGTAAGGGGGCACGATCACGTACGCTACTAACAGTTTCCCCATAACCCAAGTTCTAATCATGTGAGAGATACATAAAGACTGTTCTAAGCATGGTAGTAACTGAAAGTATAACATGTGAATATTTAACTTGCTATCCCAAGGATCAGCATTTAACATGGTTGGATTTGCAGTTCATTGATGTAACAGTATGTAAAGTTTGTAGAAAGTACTTGCCTCTAGCAAAGCAAAGCAAAGCAAACTACGATAAAAATGCTATAGATGCCTGGTAACTCGTTACTGTAGAAATAAATACATAAACTTAGTTTTTACACTAAGCTAAAACACTAAGACACTAATTGGTGCAACAGGACTTGTGACTGGGCACCTAGCCAAAATGATAACTTTAGCATAGGAGACCAATGTGGGGTGACACACTACTATAACTAACTTTCTAGGATCTTTACACTAGTGAGGGGTGAGGTTCAAAATGACTATAACTCAAAATAACACAAAAAGTTGCAAGTCGTAATTATTCAATAAATAAATCAAATGTACATTATGTTCCAACAATTTTTGAGATAGGAAAAAAGCTCAATTTTACATAAAATAAAGTAGCAAAATGATCCTTGTTAATTATAGGAATTTATTATATTTTTTTGGAATTTACTAACCAGTATAAGTATTTTATAAAAATCAGTTTTCATAAGTACACAGAAAATGAGTTCTGGTTTCATATGCCAAAACAGTGGCAAAACTATAAATTAAATTCTGTAAAAATTATACTAAATTAGCTAAATTAACATAGTATCTAAATACTATTTTTCAGAATTTTAACAGCAATTAAAGTATTTTTAGAAATTCAAAAACAGCATGGTACACAATTAAAATTAAATAATTAATTATCTGCATATTTTGTCCATGTACATAATTTGAACCAGAGTTCAAATACAGGACCCAAGGCCATGAATCAAGTCCAATATGACTTGTACAGGTCTTGAATGTGTGAAAACACATTTGAGCCCAAAACCCATGCTAGGCTTGGACACCAAATGGTTGCAGCAATTAAAATACACAAAAATACAAAGACGTCAAAATATATAATAAATATTAATATTTTAACAAGGTAAAATTATACATAGTAGTCATATAAATATGACAAGTATATTTATATATATTAAAGTATAATATTTGTACAATATTACGTAAATTATAGAGGCTAAATAGTTATATATATATATATATATATATATATATATATATATATATATATATATATATATATATATATATATATATATATATATATATATATATATATATTCTTACTATTACCATATATATATATATATATTCTTACTATTACCATATATATATTCTTACTATTACCATATATATATATATATATATATATATATATATATATATATATATATATATATATATATATATATATATATATATATATATATATGGTAATAGTAAGAATATATATATATATATATATATATATATATATATATATATATATATATATATATATATATATATATATATATATATATATATGGTAATAGTAAGAATATATATATATATATATATATATGGTAATAGTAAGAATATATATATATATATATATATATATATATATATATATATATATATATATATATATATATATATATATACACTTATACATTAAAATGCTAATTATAGAATATATATTTATATATATAAATACTGTACATATACGTATATATAACAGTATATATATACAATAAAATATATATACAGAAATACATATATATATATATATATATATATATATATATATATATATATATATATATATACAATAACATAAAAACAAAAACATAAAAACAAAAACAAAAAGGAAAAGAAAAGGAAAACAAACCGATCACGGGGGGGGATCGAACTCGGCCCACTGGGTCGAGTTCTCAGACTCGGTCGGGCTAGCCAGGAGGTCAGCCCGGGCTTGTGTTAGGGTTAGGATTCTGGTTTCATTTATTTAGGTTTTAAGTTAATTAATTAAAAACCCGATAAATCGAACCCTGTGTCCTGACAGTTAGGGACACAAGTATCGCGTGTCCGTGCTAAGCACGACACGTACGGGTCCCGCCCTTCGTGTCTAACCTTACCCTCATGCTCGTCAGGACACGGCGAGTCGTATCCACGTGCACGAGACACGAACGACACAGATTAGGGTCTGTTACCTGTGTGTCCGACTCGGGGGGGTTCGAGTGAGCTATCGGCGGCCAGGAGCGTCGGGGTGGTGGCGCTCAGGTGGCGACGTGTTCGCCTCGGCGTGGCGCGTCGGTTGATGGTGGTTGGGGACGGTGAGTGTCGTTGTGGGGGCTGGACGAGGGTTCGTCGGAGTTAGGGTTCCGGCTAGGTTTAATTGGGGAAGACGGGGGCTATGATGGTCGAAGATAGGTCGGGGTGGTGGTGGTTGGGTCGGAGGGAGTGTGGGGGTTTTTATAGGGGGTTTGAGGCGGTCGGGCTGGCCTAGGTCGACCGAGAAACGCGGGGGCAGGTCGGCGTCGGTCGTCGGGCAGTCGTCGGGGGTGGGTAGATTTAGGTTTTGTCACGACCCGCTCCCGAATAATCGGACACGAGTCGGACACGCCCAGCCTTCGTCGTTAGACACGACGAAGTAAGCTGTACCAAGCTAAGGAAAACTAACCGGATAAACATGAAAGTATAGAATCACAGCATCTAAAAACGTATCCCAGAATGATCACCATAATCCACAAATCCAGATATCATAATGTACCAGAATCAACAGGAATGAAAGTGCTATGAACTCTAAAGTCAATATCTCAAAGTAAAGCTAAGTAATCTAAACCTGAAGCCTCAAGCTAAGCCTCATCCTGCTCAGCTAAAATCCTGGGCTCTGGCCCATAGAGTAGATCAATGTCCTGCAAGCATACCTGCAACATATCATATTCAGGAGCGGAGCAAAGTACAGTTCTAGGTAATGAAACATGAACATGATAGGAACAGGGTACAAGAGTACAGGAAAATGAAATACAGGAATGAACATGAAAGTACAAGAAAGTAGTACAGGAAAATAAGTACAGGAACTATAGTACATGAATGTAAAGTACAGGAACATGTAAAGTACAGGAACATGTAAAGTACAGGAATGAAACTATAATCCTGAAGTACCAGACATGACAAGTGCACAATATCGAAATACATCTAGTCCATGTGACCGGCTGGGGTAAGTACAGGAGCATGCACAGGAGTACATGAATATGGTACGACTTAGGACCCGCGTGCACAGTGCGAGGCCTAAGCTAGGTACAAGAATATATAGTAACCGGGATTGGTCACATGGCTAGTGTATTTTCCTACCCGACACTAATAAGTACAGGAATACAGGAGTACAGGAGTACATGATATCGTGCCATGACGTGTCACAAGAAAGCGTACAAGAATGTAAATGCACAAAACCGTAGAAAAGTACTTGCCTGGCTCCGGAAAGTACTGGTAATCAGGAACTGGATGTTTTCCTGAATTTATAATTTGTACAAGTTGGTTATGAACTAAACATAATCTCTAAATTGGTTTTCTATTTTATAAAATTATTAACTCAAAAATTCTAGAAAACCAAGTTCTTGTTTAACCACACCCATGTTAGTAAATTAAACTTAGTAATAGGGTGATAATTCTAACTAACACTATAGTTAAATATGCTCGATCAAAATGTTCCATATAAACCCATAGCTCAATTGTATCTAATCCATATGATTTCTATTTAATAACATACTATAACCTGTATATTTGCATCAACATAAATAAATGAATAAACAACTTAGCTATTATTCTAAGTTAGACTTCAACCAATCCCCATGATCAGTAGTACACCACATAAGTCAGTTTTTCCAGAATTCAGCAATAACAGAATATGGAAAAAAAAACTCTTTATGATATTACTACTGCTAACTCAACATTGACAGCCCATAACATGTACTTAGCTCACAGTAATAATCAAATAAAACCCCATCTGCACCCGAGCCATTGTTACCAAAATACCCAGAGATTGAAATCAACCCAACAGTGGAAGAAGTGACACAAATAATTTGACACTAGTCTCCAAGTCAAGCTGCTGCCAAATGTAACTCAACTCATTATAGTCAACTTCTAACAGTTAGAAATAATACTTGAACTCAACCTCAACTCTTCACTGACAAGGAAAGGAAAAATAACAATTTACTCAACATCTCAATCCTGTTCTCCTCACAGCATGGATTCCGAAAGAAAACACATTTCTAAACAACTCCACCCACAAATATTACAAAAACTGGAACAATAAAAGAATCCTCAATAAAAATAAAATATACATTCAAATCAAACCCACAAAATACTCTACACAATTTAAATTTAGCAAATCAGACCATCATCGAAAAATTGAGCAAATAAAGAACCATGTTGAATCCAACTCTTCACGCATACTGCCCCAGCTCTCTGAATCATGAGCTACAACACTGGTACACGCACACAGCAACCCCAGGTACATCAACTTGGTCACACGCAAGGTATTCAAGTAACTTGGACACGAGCTACGGTCGACTCAAGCCAACTGGCTGCCACTAGTCCTACTCCGGTACGCATCAACATGAACACGAGTCCTCAACACAAGCAAGACACAACCCAACACATGAAACAAGCACAACACTGGTATCATAGCCAGAAAAACTAGCAAAACTGAATAAGGACGATTAGGTGAGTAGATTAGTTACCTGAAGGAATTCAGATCGAATCAAGCTCCACTCTACAATTCGAATGTTGTCCCGAATTATAGTGTCAATCCTAACACACGAGCAAACAAACAAACCCAGAACGATCTATCAGAATATCACAATAATATGGAATGATCTGATCAAAAATATAATCAAGGATCCCCACCTGACCCACTATGATGATACGACTGGACTAAAATTACTACCGAAATAATTTCCACAGCTCTGAATACAACAACCAAAGGAAAAATAATGGATCAGCACACAGCATGATCTCAGAATCTAATTGTGATCAAAATGGTTTGATGGAACGAAAACACAACAGAAGGAAATAATAGATCGGCTACTTACAAGGGTCAGACCGAGCTCTTCTTCGAACTCAGGGAGGAATGACTCGTCCAACTAAATCGATAAGATGAACTCAACTTCCGATCACTCGAAGAAACTCACAGATCTGGAAATTAAAGGAAAAATAGACTCAAGCTAGATCGGAAAGGAACGGGGCAGTTGGAACAAGATGGATCGAAGAATCTACCTCTACAGAGAACAGGACACGAACTCAGTGTCGAGTCGGAGTCGCCGGAGATGCACTCGTTCCCTTGTCGAGAGAACGATCCGCTGAGAAGAGATTTGCCCCGCCGCTGCGTCGATTTGCTGCACAGACGCCGCTACTGAGAAGTTCTCCGCCTCCTATCGCTGTTCATTACCGTGAAGCCACCGCTCGCCGTCGTCATCGTCAATGGAAAGGATCGCCGAGTCGTCGTCGCCGCGTCGGTGGCGTCGCCGCCAGTGGAAAAGGAGCGGAGAGCTCGAGAGGGCTAGGAAAACCAAGGCACTCGAGTGTTTCTCGAGTGTTCTCGAGAGACAGAGAAAATAAATGGCTCAGCCCTCATTCTCTCTCCAGAACAATTAGATATAAGGAAAGGAATGGAACATTTGCAAGAACCCCCCTACGAATATTCCTATTGCAAAACACCCATTCCGCCAATAACAATTAACAAAAAGAACCTCTGCTGTTTTACTATTGCAGGAAAATGTTTTTAAAAATCAGTTAAAATCACATGGTGGACCCAAGTCATTGTAACAACTTTTCAAATTTGAAAAGTGGTCCCCAATTAATTCCCTCCAAAATATTACCATCCAAAAATTATTATTTAAAACCATTTTATCATTCAAAGCTTAAATAATACCAATTGTTTAATAATCAAGAAACTCATTATTTATTTAAAAAAATCCGGGAAGTGGAGTTACAAATCTCCCTCCCTTAAAAAAATTTCGTCCTCGAAATTCAAAGGACAAAATAAGCAACACAAAATCTCAGCAAATCACAAGGGTCCAAACACTAGTCATTTATTGAAATTAGAATCCCACAAACAAGTACAATCAAATAAAGTGGGATAGCGCTCCCGCATCTCGTCCTCGCGCTCCCATGTGGACTCTCCCGGAGAGTGATGTCTCCACATAACACGAACGAGAGGGATAGTCTGGTTCCATAAGCGCTTCTCCCTCCGATCCAGGATCTTTACTGGCTGCTCCTCATAAGTCAATCTCGGGCCCACCTCTAGCTCGGAATAGTCTATCACATGGCTGGGGTCTGGAATGTATCGTCGGAGCTGAGATACGTGGAACACATCGTGCACTCCCTCCAAGCTAGCTGGAAGCGCCAGTCGATACGCCACCTCGCCAATCCGTGCCGTCACGTCGAATGGTCCGATGAATCTCGGACTGAGCTTCCCGCCTCTGCCGAACCGAATGACGCCTCTGGTCGGTGAGATCTTCAGGAACACTCTGTCTCCAACCTCGAACTCTGGTGACCATCTACTGTTGTCCGCCTAGTGCTTCTGTCGATCCATGACGCTCTGAGCCTTGAGTCCAAGTATACACAAGAAGTTTGGGATATCATGCTTTGACAAAGATCGATGATCAAATAGTCACGAAGTGGAAGGAATTTCAATTACAACTTAGAGGAGCAAAATCATGAAGACACAACTATTAAGTACGATCAAAAATTGATAGTTTAACACAAGTGGGCTAGAACAAGATAGGAAAATCATGGTCAGACAGACATGACTTTAGATCGGAGTTTAGCCAAGTCACAAACGAAGTCTGGAATCAAAATCTGGTAATATACAATTTTGAGGAAATCAATGATCTAACGATACAATACAAGAAGAAAATTTAGCAAGGGTTGATTGAGGAGACGTACGCAATACTCAGGAGATACAGTATCAAATCAGGATGAACTTGTAAGGATCTGTGGTTCTCGAAAAACCAATAATCATATAAAAAAGGAATATGGTTTCCATGGTGTCCGGGAACATATAGCTATTTAAAATCACTTTTCCTAGAATCCCTACCCCGCCAGTATATATCTGACTGCAGTGGACTTTCGGCTCCGTGACTCAAATAATAATCTGTCACCGAATAATCTGTCAACCTTATCCATTTTTCAACAATCATTGACGAAGCAACCCAAGAGATCAAGGTATGAAGAATATGACAAGTCTCGTCAATACTCGAAAACCTATGGGTGTCTGAAATCACTTCAACTTAGAGTTCCTGCCTCGCCAGTGCGCTACTGGCTGCAGTGAACCCTCAGTCTCCATAATCCAGCTAATGGCTGCAGCGCGCAACTGTCATGCCATAGTAGGTCATCGAATAGCCTCTCGACTTTATTCCTAGGAATTTCAAAAGAGTTTCAAGGAGTTCAAAATGAGTTTCAATAGTCCAAGTCACGGATGGTGAAGTTACCTGACTGTTAGAATACATGAGTTTATTAGGTACTAAAAATGACAAGGGATCCAATCAGTGAGTACAAAAGAGCAGCCAGGGAGATTTAAATTTCAGACAGAACGAAGTTCAAATTATGACGGAATATCAACTGATATCTGGAATGGTAACAAGATTCCATATATGGAACGTTATCTTGAAAGGATAACAGAGTCTCGAAAGACGAACAGTAGCGAGGCATCAAATATAAGACAATGTCGCAAAATAAGAAATAAATTGTGCATTGGAAACGAAGTTTAACAAAATCTCAAGTAACGACAAAATCTCGAACAGATCCCAAATGGAAAATGAATCTCCAATAGTATACAAAGTCTCATTAGGACTAAAATATCAACAAAATTGTAGATAGAAAGTAATTCTCGAGCAATAAGCAAGGTCATGACTAGTGAGGAGAATAGGGTATCAAGTAGAGAATAGGGAACAAGCATTGAATGGTGAGTATGAAACAAGCGAAATCTCAAATAGGAAACGAGGTCAAATAAGGTCGTGAACAAAACAAATTCTCGAATCGGAGGCAAAATCTCGAAGGAAAGCAAGGTTTCGAATAGGAAACAGG
Organism: Iris pallida; assembly: GCA_029216955.1. NCBI lineage: Eukaryota > Viridiplantae > Streptophyta > Magnoliopsida > Asparagales > Iridaceae > Iris > Iris pallida. The sequence continues at coordinate 7,775,619 of JANAVB010015800.1, forward strand.
ATCTCAAAATCACGATTAGAAAACCAAATTTCAATAAGCCTCGAATAGAAGACTGAAACGAGTATGAAGCAAGATCGAAACAAAGTCATAAAAAAAATGAATATGAAAACATGGTATTAGATAGCGGATATGAAACAAGTGAATTCTCAAAATACGAGGCAAGATCAACAAGATCGTGAATAGAACGAAAAACAATTCACGATCGAGAAATAAAATCTCATAGGGAACGAGGCAAATTTTTCAAGATAGAAAACGAAATCTGCAAATGGAATCTCGAATAGAAGCAAGATTCAAACAACGTTTCAGAATGATATTTCAAGTAGGAATAATTCTGAGTAGTACAAGTTCAATTAGCAAACAGAATATCAATAAACGAGTAGGAATAAGTAACCATAAAATAAGCAAATCTTGGATAGGAGACAAGATCGAAACAAAAAATAGTGAACCAACAACTCTCGACTAGAAAATCAAAGTCATGAATGAGGAAACAAGTCTTGAATAGGAATTAAATCTTAATTAACACGAAGTTTGATAAAAGAACAAAATTTACAATTAGGAGCCATCACTAGGAAACAAGGTTTTGAATGAATGTACAAACGGTATCCAATAATGGATTTCAAACAATATCGAATTGTGGGTCTGAAACAAGTTTGTCGAATATGAAACAATATCTTGAAATAAGTTTCGAACATCAATCAAGGTTCCAAAATAGAAACAAGAAGTTTCAAAAAATGATCAATGTGTTAGGAGGAATTTAAGGGAAGACTGGATTATTAATCAAGATACATGGTTTTTCCAACCATGCAAAAGAAATCTTCTGTCTTCAGTCCATCTTCAGTGTTTCCTCCGGGACTGGAATCACTTTAATCTTTTTCACTGTCCTGTCGTAGACTGGTCCCTGCGGTAGTGCTCCAGGTGATCGCTGAAACTGGAGAGGTGGGTCCTTCTTCTGTGGTACTAGTGCTCCTCATGCTCGTCCTTGGGCAGTACGATCAACGACCTCCGTGCAATCCTTGACTTGATGGGCAGGCGATCTGTAGTAAAGCATAATCTCGATCTCTTGCGGCACTCGTCGTTGTGGTGTCCTAGGTGGCGACAGAAATTGTAAGTGGTCGTCGTCTCTCTTGCTGGGGCTGAAATACAGAGCTCTGATAGAAATATACGGCTACTGGTGTGCTGGCTGCTGAGATCTGCTCCCGATGAAGCGACTGGTGATGTGATCGAAGAAACGCTGACTGAGTGTTGCGACGCTTTGCGGGTCCAGGATAGTTGTTGTCTTTGTCATAAGTCTTCATGTCTATCCTGTGCTTCAGCTTTTCGTCTCGTTCCATTGTTTGTGATATATTCTGGATTTCCTAGCTAATGGTTCCAATCTTCAGAGAAGTCGATTCCTCAAGGATTTGTATGATCTTTAGTGGCAGCTCTAGGTTCTCGATCTGCTCCTCGATACAAAATATGCGCTCGGTGTCAGGGAAGTCCAAAAGGTCTGAAAGTCTGGAAATCAGAAGTCCTTTATGGCTCGAAGAGTGTATCCACAAGTCTGCCTTGAAAAAGGATGGCATGCACCTTCTGGTTATCAAGGAACTCTTCAAACGTCTCTGTCAACTACGTACTACCCATGGGGATAGTAGTGGCGATAGAAGGTAGTGGAAGCTCGAAACCTTCAAGTGTAGGTGGGTCGACTGTCCCGATGTCGCGTGCTTTTGAACTATCTGAAAAACAGAAAACTGTTAAAATAACCTAGACCTAAATACAAGTGTTTATAGAATATCAAAATACCTGATATACCAGATATACCCTTATTTTTTGATTTTCCTATGCTGTGATCAAGTTTCCCTAGTTTAATCAAGTCCTCCAATAGTACGCTAAGTCCTAGGTACAATTAGGATGGACCTGCATGGGCCACCACTAAAAACATGTCACGACCCGCTTCCGAATAATCGGACACGAGTCGGACACGCCCAGCCTTCGTCGTTAGACACGACGAAGTAAGCTGTACCAAGCTAAGGAAAACTAACCGGATAAACATGAAAGTATAGAATCACAGCATCTAAAAACGTATCCCAGAATGATCACCATAATCCACAAATCCAGATATCATAATGTACCAGAATCAACAGGAATGAAAGTGCTATGAACTCTAAAGTCAATATCTCAAAGTAAAGCTAAGTAATCTAAACCTGAAGCCTCAAGCTAAGCCTCATCCTGCTCAGCTAAAATCCTGGGCTCTGGCCCATAGAGTAGATCAATGTCCTGCAAGCATACCTGCAACATATCATATTCAGAAGCGGAGCAAAGTACAGTTCTAGGTAATGAAACATGAACATGATAGGAACAGGGTACAAGAGTACAGGAAAATGAAATACAGGAATGAACATGAAAGTACAAGAAAGTAGTACAGGAAAATAAGTACAGGAACTATAGTACATGAATGTAAAGTACAGGAACATGTAAAGTACAGGAACATGTAAAGTACAGGAATGAAACTATAATCCTGAAGTACCAGACATGACAAGTGCACAATATCGAAATACATCTAGTCCATGTGACCGGCTGGGGTAAGTACAGGAGCATGCACAGGAGTACATGAATATGGTACGACTTAGGACCCGCGTGCACAGTGCGAGGCCTAAGCTAGGTACAGGAATATATAGTAACCGGGATTGGTCACATGGCTAGTGTATTTTCCTACCCGACACTAATAAGTACAGGAATACAGGAGTACAGGAGTACATGATATCGTGCCATGACGTGTCACAAGAAAGCGTACAAGAATGTAAATGCACAAAACCGTAGAAAAGTACTTGCCTGGCTCCGGAAAGTACTGGTAATCAGGAACTGGATGTTTTCCTGAATTTATAATTTGTACAAGTTGGTTATGAACTAAACATAATCTCTAAATTGGTTTTCTATTTTATAAAATTATTAACTCAAAAATTCTAGAAAACCAAGTTCTTGTTTAACCACACCCATGTTAGTAAATTAAACTTAGTAATAGGGTGATAATTCTAACTAACACTATAGTTAAATATGCTCGATCAAAATGTTCCATATAAACCCATAGCTCAATTGTATCTAATCCATATGATTTCTATTTAATAACATACTATAACCTGTATATTTGCATCAACATAAATAAATGAATAAACAACTTAGCTATTATTCTAAGTTAGACTTCAACCAATCCCCATGATCAGTAGTACACCACATAAGTCAGTTTTTCCAGAATTCAGCAATAACAGAATATGGAAAAAAAAACTCTTTATGATATTACTACTGCTAACTCAACATTGACAGCCCATAACATGTACTTAGCTCACAGTAATAATCAAATAAAACCCCATCTGCACCCGAGCCATTGTTACCAAAATACCCAGAGATTAAAATCAACCCAACAGTGGAAGAAGTGACACAAATAATTTGACACTAGTCTCCAAGTCAAGCTGCTGCCAAATGTAACTCAACTCATTATAGTCAACTTCTAACAGTTAGAAATAATACTTGAACTCAACCTCAACTCTTCACTGACAAGGAAAGGAAAAATAACAATTTACTCAACATCTCAATCCTGTTCTCCTCACAGCATGGATTTCGAAAGAAAACACATTTCTAAACAACTCCACCCACAAATATTACAAAAACTGGAACAATAAAAGAATGCTCAATAAAAATAAAATATACATTCAAATCAAACCCACAAAATACTCTACACAATTTAAATTTAGCAAATCAGACCATCATCGAAAAATTGAGCAAATAAAGAACCATGTTGAATCCAACTCTTCACGCATACTGCCCCAGCTCTCTGAATCATGAGCTACAACACTGGTACACGCACACAGCAACCCCAGGTACATCAACTTGGTCACACGCAAGGTATTCAAGTAACTTGGACACGAGCTACGGTCGACTCAAGCCAACTGGCTGCCACTAGTCCTACTCCGGTACGCATCAACATGAACACGAGTCCTCAACACAAGCAAGACACAACCCAACACATGAAACAAGCACAACACTGGTATCATAGCCAGAAAAACTAGCAAAACTGAATAAGGACGATTAGGTGAGTAGATTAGTTACTTGGAAGGAATTCAGATCGAATCAAGCTCTACTCTACAATTCGAATGTTGTCCCGAATTATAGTGTCAATCCTAACACACGAGCAAACAAACAAACCCAGAACGATCTATCAGAATATCACAATAGTATGGAATGATCTGATCAAAAATATAATCAAGGATCCCCACCTGACCCACTATGATGATACGACTGGACTAAAATTACTACCGAAATAATTTCCACAGCTCTGAATACAACAACCAAAGGAAAAATAATGGATCAGCACACAGCATGATCTCAGAATCTAATTGTGATCAAAATGGTTTGATGGAACGAAAACACAACAGAAGGAAATAATAGATCGGCTACTTACAAGGGTCAGACCGAGCTCTTCTTCGAACTCAGGAAGGAATGACTCGTCCAACTAAATCGATCAGATGAACTCAACTTCCGATCACTCGACGAAACTCACAGATCTGGAAATTAAAGGAAAAATAGACTCAAGCTAGATCGGAAAGGAACGGGGCAGTTGGAACAAGATGGATCGAAGAATCTACCTCTACAGAGAACAGGACACGAACTCAGTGTCGAGTCGGAGTCGCCGGAGATGCACTCGTTCCCTTGTCGAGAGAACGATCCGCTGAGAAGAGATTTGCCCCGCCGCTACGTCGATTTGCTGCACAGACGCCGCTACTGAGAAGTTCTCCGCCTCCTATCGCTGCTCATTACCGTGAAGCCACCGCTCGCCGTCGTCATCGTCAATGGAAAGGATCGCCGAGTCGTCGTCGCCGCGTCGGTGGCGTCACCGCCAGTGGAAAAGGAGCGGAGAGCTCGAGAGGGCTGGGAAAACCAAGGCACTCGAGTGTTTCTCGAGTGTTCTCGAGAGATAGAGAAAATAAATGGCTCAGCCCTCATTCTCTCTCCAGAACAATTAGATATAAGGAAAGGAATGGAACATTTGCAAGAACCCCCCTACGAATATTCCTATTGCAAAACACCCCTTCCGCCAATAACAATTAACAAAAAGAACCTCTGCTATTTCACTATTGCAGGAAAATATTTTTAAAAATCAGTTAGAATCACATGGGGGACCCAAGTCATTGTAACAACTTTTCAAATTTGAAAAGTGGTCCCCAATTAATTCCCTCCAAAATATTACCATCCAAAAATTATTATTTAAAACCATTTTATCATTCAAAGCTTAAATAATACCAATTGTTTAATAATCAAGAAACTCATTATTTATTTAAAAAAAATTCGGGAAGTGGAGTTACAGGTTTTACACTTTGGTCCTTAGACTTTAGGATATTACGAATGGGTCCCTAATAAGACTAAATGCAAATAGAAATTTGCATTCCGTATTTAAAAACAATTAGTTAATTACAAACTAATACTGAAACAATTCTAAATATTACAAACTAATTATTTCAATAAATTACAAAACTATATTAAAACACTTTAATAAATTACAAAATGGTATTTTAGTATTTAAAACTCATTTAAAAATCATTTAAAAATTCTAGAAAAATTCCGAAAAATCATAATAAATTATTTTAAGACTAAATATGACATTAATAATTTAATTAACATTAATTAAGTCAAAATTGAAAATCAGGGGCTGACAAGTCTTTCCTCCTTAAAAAATTTTGTCCTCGAAATTCACAAGGATTGAAGACCCTACAACTCTCTAACATAGCAAGCAATGCAACAAATGACTAAGGCTATGATCGAAACTAACCTCTAAGGTATCAAGCGAAAATGGGTGCTTCCCTCGCAGCGGTTGTATCGAACAAGGATATCTCTACCTCATGTCCAACTCCCTCTCCCAAGTAGATTCACCTGGAGAGTGACGGCTCCAAGCTACTCGTACTAAGGGTATAACCTTGTTCCACAGCCTCTTCTCCCTCCTGTCTAATATCTCCACTGGCTGCTCAGAAACTGTAAGGCTCGGTCCGATCTCCAACTCTGAATGATCTAGCACATGGCTGGGGTCTGGAACATATCTCCTCAGCTGAGATACGTGAAAGACATCGTGAACTCCTGCTAGGTTGGGTGGAAGTGTAACCCTGTAAGCTACCTCTTCAATCCTGCCAAGTATCTCGAACGGCCCGATGTATCTGGGGCTCAGTTTCTCTCCTCGTCCGAACCGGATCGTCCCTCTAGTAGGCGATATCTTCACTAGCACCATATCACCGTCTGCGAACTCCATCGGTCTGCGACTAGCATCAGCCCAGTGTTTCTGCCTGTCCTGAGCCACTCTGAGCCTGTCTCTGATCATCCCAACCTTCTCTGCTACATCCGTGATCATCTCTGGCCCAAGCATAACTCTGTCTTCGACATCATCCCAAAAGAGCGGTGTACGGTATCGTCGTCCATAAAGTGCCTCGAAAGGAGACATACCAATGCTGGCTTGGTAGCAGTTGTTGTATGAAAACTCTACCAAGTGCAGATGGCTCTCCCAAGATCCTCCAAAGTCCAGTACGCAGGTCCTCAGCATATCCTCCAGTGTCTGTATCGTCCTCTCGGACTGCCCATCTGTCTGCGGGTGGTACGCCGTACTGAACTTGAGTCTACTGCCCAACTCCTCCTGCAAGCTCTTCCAGTAGTGGGATGTAAATCTGCTGTCTCTATCGGGCACGATGCTCACTGGCACTTCGTGTAGGCGAACTATCTGCTGCATGTATAGCTCTGCCAACTTCTCGGTGGAAAGCCACACCTTGAAGGGTATGAAGTGCGCACACTTCGTCAGCCTGTCCACGATGACCCAAATGGCATCCTTCCCTCCTTGGGAACGAGGAAGCCCTGAGACGAAGTCTATCGTAATGTGTTTCCACTTCCACTCGGGAATAGGTAACGGCTGTAACAGACCAGCTGGCCTCTAGCGCTCCGCCTTGACCTGCTGGCAAACTAGGCATCTCGAAATGAAACGTGATATATCCCTCTTCATCCCGTGCCACCAAAGATGTTCCCGCAAGTTACGGTACATCTTGTTAGCACCAGGGTGAATAGAATATCTCGATCGGTACGCCTCCTGCAAGACTGCCTCTACCAGCTCTCCCTTCGGCACGCACAGTCGGCTGCCATGCCTCAAGGATCCATCTTCTACTACAGTGAAGTCATCCAGCAATCCAGCTAAAGCCTGGGCTCGAAGTCTGCGAAGGCTCTTATCTGTAGACTGTGCCTCCCTGATCTGCTCCATCAAACCTGACTGAATGTCAAGCGCCATCATCTGTATCACTGATCCTGGCCGAACTAGCTCGATACCGAGCTTCTCCAGATCTTCCTGCAAATGTCGATCTATCATCAGATACCATGCCATCGGATGCCTGCTCAGCGCATCCGCCACCACATTTGCCTTTCCGGGGTGATACTGTAAATCGATGTCGAAGTCTTTCATCAACTCCAACCATCGTCTTTGCCTCATGTTCAGCTCTTTCTGCGTGAACACATACTTCAAGCTCTTGTGGTCAGTAAAGATTTCCACACGCTCTCCGTATAAGTAATGTTTCCATAACTTGAGTGCAAAGATCACCGCAGCTAACTCTAGGTCATGGGTAGGATAGTTCCGCTCATGAGTCCGCAATTGCCTAGATGCATAAGCAATCACTCTTCTATGCTGCTGTAGGACACATCCTAGCCCCTTTCCAGAAGTATTGCTGTATATGGTGAAACCTCCAGAACCTGAAGGTAATGTCAGAACTGGAGCGGTCGTCAGCCTCCTCTTCAGCTCCTCAAACGCTACTTGGCAGTCCTCTGACCAGATGTACTCTGCGTCCTTCTGCGTCAGCTTCGTCATGGGTTCAGCTATCCTAGCAAAGTCCTGGATGAACTTTCTATAATAGCCTGCTAAACCCAGAAAGCTCCTGATCTCTGAAACTGACGTCGGAGCCTTCCATGTCTCAACTGTAGCAATCTTTCTGGGATCCACCGAGATTCTCTCTCCAGTAACTATATGGCCGAGAAACTCCACTCGGTCTAAAAAGAACTCGCACTTCGGCAATTTGGCAAACAATCTCTCCTGCCTCAGAATCCCCAAAACTGTCCGCAAGTGCTCTGCATGCTCCTCCGGTGTCTTCGAGTATATCAAGATATCGTCGATGAACACTATGACGAACTTATCCAGATACTGGTAAAATGTCTTATTCATCAAATTCATAAAGATAGCTGGCGCATTTGTGAGACCAAATGGCATCACCAGAAACTCGTACTGCCCGTACTTCATGTTGAACGCCGTCTTCTGGATGTCTGTTGCCCTGACCTTCACCTGGTGGTACCCGGATCTCAAGTCTATCCTGGAAAATACTTTCGCCCCACTCAACTGGTCGAACAAATCATCTATCCTGGACAGAGGATATTTGTTCTTGATGGTGATGGCATTCAAGGCCCGATAGTCAATACACAACCGAACTGTACCATCCTTCTTAGGCACAAAGAGCACTGGCACTCCCCTTAGAGAAGCACTAGATCGAATGAAACCCTTTTTCAACAGGTCATCAATCTGCTCTTTCATCTCTATGGCCTCCTTGGGATTCACTCTATAGCAAGCCCGTGATACTGGTGATGAACCCGGTACTAAATCTATAGTGAACTCCACATCTCTGTCAGGCAGAAGTCCTGGAAGATCCTCTAGGAATACCTCCATAAACTCCCTAATAATAGGGTGTGGCGGTGCTACGTCCCCAACTGTCGCACAACAGTTCGGCTCTAGGCTGATCTCCGGCCCTGTCCTCCTGACACTGAATGGTGCTGTGTCTGGGGGACTGAACAGAATACTACCCTCATGACAGTCTATAGCTGCATGGGCATAGCTAAGCCAGTCCATCCCCAATATGATATCATAACCGGGGAGTGGCATCACAAAGAATCGTCCCCTGAACTCTCTTTCGGCTATAAAAATAGAGCATCTATAGATAGCTCTAATAGGCACTGGTCCTCCTTCCGTCATCACTCTACTAATCTTCGCAGTAGGTGTAGCTACTAAATGGTGTTTATGCATAAACTCTAATGATATGAAGCTATGAGATGTACCAGAATCAAACAAGCATAGAGCTAAAAAAGTATACAAATAAACATGACCTGTGATGACGTCAGCTAAGTAATCTGGCTCCGAAACCTGCTCCAGCTCCGGCTCAAGGGCTAGACTATAAGCCTTCCCCTGGGGTCCCTTCTGCTGCTGCAGATGCTGCCCAAACCTCTGCTGCTGAGTCGGGAGTAGCCCTCTAGGTCCCTTGGCTACTGGACATTCCCGAATCATATGGGTGGCAGACCCACAAACTAAGCACTGCTTCAACCTCTTTCTGCAGATGGAGTAATCATGCCCTGGTCTTCCGCAGAAAGAACATATAGCTCCCTTCTGCTGCTGCTACTGATGACGGGGTCCCGGGGCTCTAACTGGCGAGGTCGGGTGATGTGATGTAGGGGGATGGTATGTCTGCTGGTACGGCGTCGGTGCTCTCTGCTGGAAAGCCTGACGCTTGGATGGTCCCTCGAGGTGTACAAAAGTCGGCCTCTTACAAGACAGAAGACGCTCCTCAATGCTCCAGGCCAACTCTAGGCTCTGGTAGTAGTCAGTCGTACCGTTCGCCACTATAAGAATGCTAATGTCTGGAACTAGACCATGGCAAAACCTACGGGTCATCTCCTCTGGGTCTGTAACCAGACTAGGAGCGAAACGGCTCAGGCGACTAAACTCTGCCGCATACTCATCAACAGAACGGTTCCCCTGCTGGATGTTCTGAAATCGTAGCCCCATGGCTACTCTAGCGGTGGTCGAGAAGAATTTCTTTTTGAACTGGGTCTTGAACTGATCCCAAGTGGCCCTCCCTCTCGCAAATAACGGCTCATT